>VYXF01004111.1:657-60779 GCA_013397295.1 Polioptila caerulea
CCGATCGCGCGGGGGCGCGGCCCGGGCGGGGGCGGGGGGAGCCGGGGCCGGGCCTGCCCGGCGGCTCCGGCCGCTCCGTGCCCTTCGTTCTGTGGCAATCAGAGCGCGGCTGTGCTAAAACAAATCTGTCTCGGCCGAAATCCGCCGCCTCTGAGGTTTGGCTCCTGCAGGGGAGGACAAACGGGCAGCAAGGTACCCGGTGAAGGACGAGTATTTATCAACGTAAATATTTGTCCAGAGAAATGGGTCCGGCTGAGCAGTGTTGGTACACAAGTGAGAGCTGTGCATAGTGTTTGTTGCTGCAGGTGGTAGCTGTGTATGCAGAGTAATAGGGAGGTGCAAATAAGAGACAAGTAATCCAAATCAAGACTTTAGGTAGTTTTGAGAAAAAGGAATATAAAGGTCTCCTATCAGTCTGTAAATTAGGGAGGAGAGAGGAAAAATCCTGTCTCATCCTAAGTGTGCTGCAAGGTAAAGTGAGTATGAAGCCTCGAGTATTCCATGAAATTTCTGAATGGTTACTGGTGGGAAATAAGATCCTCTGGGGCTGAAAACACATGGTTAAAAAACTTGATCTCAGAATACCATTGTCAGTGCCTGTAGGGACGATATGTTAGTTAAGCTGTTCCAGATGGAATTTCAACTCCTCCCTCTTCCTTCACAGATGCCGGAAGCTGTGCAAACTCAGGACCAACCAATGGAGGAGGAGGTGGAGACCTTTGCCTTTCAGGCTGAGATTGCTCAGTTGATGTCTCTGATCATCAACACTTTCTACTCCAACAAGGAAATCTTCCTCCGTGAGCTGATCTCCAATTCCTCAGATGTAAGTACCAAAACTAGCCTTGTTAATTCTGACAATTACAGAAGTTTTCTAGGAATAGTCAAGGAATGTTAAAGGCTGTTTCTGCTTTTACAGGCTCTGGATAAGATAAGATATGAAAGCTTGACTGACCCAAGCAAGCTGGATTCTGGAAAAGAGCTGAAAATTAACCTGATTCCAAACAAGCATGATCGCACTCTAACCATTGTGGATACTGGCATAGGGATGACCAAAGCTGACCTGGTCAACAACCTCGGTACCATTGCCAAGTCTGGCACCAAGGCTTTCATGGAAGCCCTGCAGGCAGGGGCTGATATCTCCATGATTGGTCAGTTTGGTGTTGGCTTCTACTCCGCCTACCTGGTTGCTGAAAAGGTGACTGTGATCACCAAGCACAACGATGATGAGCAGTATGCTTGGGAGTCCTCAGCTGGAGGGTCCTTCACTGTCAGACTGGATAATGGTGAGTGTTGAGGGTTTCTGCTCAATGATGCTTTTTAAAGATGTTAGTACATACTCTGCCCAGGAAAAGGACAAGATAAGAGGAGTTAGTACAAGTAATGTGTAGCATCAGGCATAGGTCCAAGCAAGTTCAGTTGGCATAATTCAATATATATGGAATGTGTAAGTAAATGGTGCATTTAGCTTTCAAAATTTACACAGGGAAAAATACTTGTGAGACCTCAACAGCTCTGTATGCAGAGCCTTCAGAGACTGAACAGAGTAGTAGAAGTCTTCTGAAGCTTGTTTGAAATATGTGCAGAGTACAGTAAATATGAAAAAGTGTAACCTGGGCTGGTTTAATACACAGAAGCTTCATTTTGCTAGTGGTGAAAAAATAGCTGATAGAGCAGTATGTTTTTAAAGATCAAGTCATTAAGTCTGCTCTACTGCAGCAAAGTATAACATTAAGGAACTGAATGTGTTCTGAATGTGGGCCGTGGAACAAAAGTCATCCTGCACCTTAAAGAAGATCAAACTGAATACCTGGAGGAGCGAAGAATCAAGGAAATTGTGAAGAAGCACTCTCAGTTCATTGGCTACCCTATTACACTCTTTGTAAGTTCCTAGCTTCAATGCTGCATAAGTATTAGCGCTTTCACACATGAGGGTTAGTGTAAGAAGGAGCATTCAGTCTTACTTTGGCTGGTTTCAGTTCTTAGAGATGTTACAATGGAGAGAGCTCTGGGGAGATACAGTTCTCTTAAAATTGTATTTCATAGGACTAGGTTAAAAAAATGGATGCTTTCCCAGCCAATAGTGTCTGTTTCCTAACCATTAATTAATTTAGGTGTATTGTTACAAATTACTGAGTGTAATGAAACTGAACAGTAAGAACTTAGCTCAGAGCACATGGAAACACTGCCCCTTGGGTCAGCACCCAGAATGAGAGTCCTTGGGGAGCAGGAGGGAGAGCTTGACTCCGTGTTTGTGGAGTTTTGTGGCTTTGTGAGGCTGCAAGGGGTACCTTAAAACAAATGTTATTACTGAATTTACAGCTTTTGCAATTCAAGTACTGATGCTGTTTTGTAGGTGGAGAAGGAGCGGGATAAGGAGGTGAGTGATGATGAGGCTGAGGAAAAGGAAGAGGAAAAAGAAGAGAAGGAGGAAAAGACAGAAGATAAACCAGAGATTGAAGATGTTGGTTCTGATGAAGAAGAAGAGAAGAAGGATGGAGATAAGAAAAAGAAGAAGAAGATTAAAGAGAAGTACATTGATCAGGAAGAGCTCAACAAGACCAAGCCCATTTGGACCAGGAACCCAGATGACATAACCAATGAGGAATACGGAGAATTCTACAAGAGTCTGACTAATGACTGGGAAGACCACCTGGCTGTCAAAGTAGGTTTTTCTCTTAAGACACAACTATGGTTGTTGTACATGTAGATACACAGCATACAGCAGTGAAGCTAGAAGGTTTCTCAAACATGCTGCTGAACTGTGATCCATTGTGTATTGGTGTTCATAATCTGGATCAAACCTGCCGTCAGGAAGTGCAGGTGCCTTCCCAGTTTTATAGTTTAGTTACCATGTTTAATTAAGCTTAAAACTAGGTTACATATAAACAAAATCTGATTAGGTTTGTAGTTCATGATTTGTGGGGGATTTGTGCCTTTTGTTAGATGATGGGAAGTGATCTAAGAACACATTTGCTTTCTAAATCTCAGTATGCTGTGTAAGGAACTGAATGTGTTCTGAATGTTAATCTGACCTCACAGCTCAACACTGGTTCAGTGTCTGTGTGAGGAAAGTGCTTGTTCCTGACCTGTGTCTCAGCTGCTCTGTGTTAATCTCATCTAAGATGTTGCAGTTTGTGTTCTGTGAAGAGCTGTTAAAAGATAGCACAGTGGAACCATGCAGTCAGACTAAAACTGTCACCTTGCTTTCTCACAGCACTTCTCTGTGGAAGGGCAGCTGGAATTCAGGGCTCTCCTGTTTGTCCCACGGCGTGCACCCTTTGATCTGTTTGAAAACAGGAAGAAGAAGAACAACATCAAACTGTATGTGCGCAGAGTTTTTATCATGGACAACTGTGAGGAACTGATCCCTGAATATCTGAGTGAGTATAGTTCAAGGGAAAGTAGTCCCTAAAAAGTTAGGAGAATTGCTTAGCCATTCTGTAGTTTCCTTTTGTATGTAAAGCAATTTGGAAAGGGGAAGATTTCAGTTTTAAACAGTTGCTGAGCAGTTGAAAATATTGCTTAGTTCATGTTTACTGCAGTTTTATAGAAACAAATCCATAATCTCTAATGGACAGAGCCTCATGTAGGTAGAGCGATTGGTAATACTTGTTTAAAATTAACAAATGTGATTCTGTTGTTTGGCAGATTTCATGAGAGGTGTGGTAGACTCTGAGGACTTACCTCTGAATATTTCTCGTGAGATGCTGCAGCAAAGCAAGATCCTTAAAGTGATCCGGAAGAACTTGGTGAAGAAGTGCTTGGAACTTTTCACTGAACTGGCTGAAGACAAGGAGAACTACAAGAAATTCTACGAGCAGTTCTCCAAGAACATCAAGGTTTGTAGTCTTTCTGCTGAACAGTGCTGATAACTTGCAGTCGCAAATTGTTGTGCCTGAGCTACTAAACTGGCTCAGTTCAGTATTGACCTGAAGGAATCACTTAATGATTTTTTTTTTTCCTTCCTGCTTTTTGTAGCTTGGCATTCACGAGGACTCGCAGAACCGCAAGAAGCTCTCAGAATTACTGAGGTACTACACATCTGCATCTGGTGATGAAATGGTTTCTCTGAAGGATTACTGCACTCGGATGAAGGAAAACCAGAAACACGTCTACTACATCACTGGTGAGATGGCCATGTTGTATGTAGGGTTACCTTTTGGGGAATTCATAAATGCTGTTACGGGGTTCCCAGTTCCCTTGCTTGGCAGGAATGGGAAGCATTTTTTACCTGGGATTCCATGTAATGAAAACTTGCTTCAAGATCAGTTACGAGTGTTGGATGCTGGATCAGGTGTTTAAACAGCTTGAGAGAGTCTTGGGCTGTTGGTGCCATTTCTTTTTCCTATGGTTGGAGCATGAGGCACCACAGCTTTGTACAGGCTCTGCAGAAACTGAGCAAGTTGCTGTTAGTGCTGAGGCTCATCTGTGGCGTTTGTTGTTTGTTGCAGGTGAAACAAAGGACCAGGTGGCCAACTCAGCTTTTGTGGAGCGTCTTCGCAAACACGGGCTGGAAGTGATCTACATGATTGAGCCTATTGATGAATACTGTGTGCAGCAGCTGAAGGAGTTCGAAGGCAAGACCCTGGTTTCTGTAACAAAAGAGGGTTTGGAGCTTCCAGAAGATGAGGAAGAGAAAAAGAAACAGGAGGAGAAGAAAGCAAAGTTTGAGAATCTTTGCAAGATAATGAAAGATATCCTTGAAAAGAAAGTAGAAAAGGTAAAAGCAGTACATGTTTTATACCTGTGTTTAAAAGTGCAATCTAAAATGAGCTTTGAGTAAATAATTTATAATTGCTGGAATTGCCAACTTAGGCTTTGTATTCCTTCTGCAGGTTGTTGTGTCCAATCGTTTAGTTACTTCTCCATGCTGCATTGTAACAAGTACGTATGGCTGGACTGCCAACATGGAGAGGATCATGAAAGCACAGGCATTAAGGGACAACTCCACGATGGGATACATGGCAGCAAAGAAACACCTGGAGATTAATCCTGATCATTCCATCATTGAAACACTGAGGCAGAAAGCAGAGGCTGATAAGAATGACAAGTCTGTGAAGGATCTTGTCATCTTGCTGTACGAGACAGCACTGCTGTCCTCTGGCTTCAGCTTGGAAGACCCTCAGACACATGCCAACCGCATTTATAGAATGATCAAACTTGGGCTGGGTAAGTTCCCAAATCTGTCCTGGCTCCAGTGAATTGGGGGATGTTGTCTTGGTCCTGCTTAGTAGTGTGGAAAACGACCTCAGGTGGTGCAAGTGCCATGGAGGTGAAAGGTGGGAGTTGTGCTGTCAGCATTAATGGGTGTGTGTTTCCTGCACAGGCATTGATGAAGATGACACTGCTGCAGAAGAGGCCAGTCCAGCAGTCACTGAGGAGATGCCACCTCTTGAAGGAGATGATGACACATCACGCATGGAGGAGGTGGATTAAACCAGTTTACAGGAACTCATGAATGTTTCCTTGGCTAATATGAATAAGTTATATTTTGTATATTATGAATGTTACCTGCCAAAAAAAAAAATCTTTGACACTTTGTCTGCATTCCCTCTTTATATTTATTTTCAAAGATGTTATACCTTTATTTTTGTTACATTGCTTTTTCAGCTGATGTGAGATACAAATGCCATTGAGGGAATATTTTCTTTAACACTGTACAACCCTAAACAGGCAAGTAAGGCGTAGTTATTTTTGTCTGTATTAGCTGGTTGCAAGTGGCAGGGTTTTTGACTTATTCTTAATTGCCAGAAATGCAGAAAGAAGTAATGAAGATGGGAAGTCATCAGGGTGTTCAAGTTTGTTTAGTGTTCCACAGCTCTTCAACTCTTTACATGTCTAACACACAGTACCTAGTAACTAGGTATCTAGGAGAGCTGAATCTCTTGGGGAAGCTTTAATCCTTCTGCTCCTAACAAGGTCTTGATGTTTAAAGTTGTTTTTTATACTGTTCAAGGATTCTGGATTGCACTCTACCATAGAATAGAATCCACTGTAAATCTCTATTGTGACTTATGCAACTCTGCATGTACAGTTCAAACCTAGAACTGTAAGAATAAAAGTGTTAAGAGTTAAGCTGTGTCACTGACTTGTCTGTTCACACTGAAACAAAACTTCTCTGCCTGTGCCCACATGAGTTGCTGCTCTGGATCCTGAGCTCCAGCTGCTGTTGTGCTCTGTATAATTAATGGGGTGTGCCTGGTGCTCCCACTGCAAACAGAGCAGGAACTCTGTCTGGGAGAGTTACTGCCCCAAGTTGGGCTATAAAGCTTGTTTGCTTGAGGTCTGGGTGAATGTCGGTGGTGCTGCTGGGAAGGGAACAAGGGCTTTCACCTGAGATGTAGCCAGTTACACATCACACATGCTGTGTTCGGGATTCCTTGGCATTTGTCTTGAGATGGCAAAAGAAAATTAAATTCTGGGGAAGCAGCTGCATCCAGCAGCTTGCCCTTGGTTCCTGTTGAGTGACCTTTTGTTGACTTGAGGCAGATTGCATTTGGTATTTGCAAGGCTTGAGTTGAGTGAATGATTTTAGAGGAGTTTTAAGGGCAAGTCCTGACCATCTAGCCCTGCTGGTTTCCTGTGTTCATCTGCTCTGCTCTAGGATACAGGAGCTCTCTGCAAAGTAATTCACATACAACAATGGTGTGTTGGGGCTTTTTGCAAAAAAAAGGAGTTGCTGGTCCTGACTGTATTTCACAGGTACCTAAACTCAGTTTCATGCAAACCAATTCAAAGTAGCCCTACAACTTGCGCCAGTGTAAGGCGATCTTGGTGTCAAAGGCAGCGCTCTGGGGCGGGGGAGGCCGGTCCCTGTTCTGAGGAGGCTCGGGCAGTGAGTGCCCTGCACGTCTGAGATCACTCATGGGCCTCGGGCCGCCTGCTTCAAGCTGCTCTTGTGTAGGTCATTCACTAGAGTGGGGTGATCACATGGTCACAAACCTGAATTCCCTACGGCATGAAGCAAACAGGAAGATGGGATATGAAAATCAACTGCTTCAATGCTGCTTTACACAGTTGCTGAAGGCTGAATGTACCAAGAGGGGCATTTGTCTTCCACACCTCACGTTCTGTATCGTGACATGAAATGTTCAAAATAATTTCAAATTACAGTTACCTCATAAAAGGAGACTGGTGCCTGCATGCCAGTGAAAGCAGCATTGTCAAAGCAAGGACATAATGTCCCTGGGCAGTGAGGCAGGAGCTGTGGCTCCCCCTGAGCCCTGCTTGGGGGCCGAGGTTTGAGCTCCTGTCCCTGTGCTCCTGTCGGCAGGAGCTGTTTGTTCCCCTGGGTGCGGTGTCGGGGTGTGCCGTCCCCGCCCCGCGCAGGGATGGATGCCCTGCTGATGTAACACACACGGCATGAAGCCAGGTGCAGGAAGGGAGGTAGAGTTTCCAATGTGTGCTCCAGTGTTAATTTTCACTTTGGTGTGTGGGTGACAGAAGCAATGATCGGCAGGCAGAGGCCTCCTTCTGTGATGTTCAGTGTTGGAAGTTACCAGGACAGCAGACTTCAGCAAGCTTTAGGTTATTGCTTCAAAACCT
This sequence comes from Polioptila caerulea, assembly GCA_013397295.1. Classification (NCBI taxonomy): domain Eukaryota; kingdom Metazoa; phylum Chordata; class Aves; order Passeriformes; family Certhiidae; genus Polioptila; species Polioptila caerulea. The sequence continues at coordinate 8,203 of VYXF01004111.1, forward strand.
CAGTGTCAAAAAATCTGATTCAAGAGTATTGTATCAAAACTAAGGAAGATTGTAAGGTATGGTGTGTAAGGTGTGACTTGTGACTAAAATCTATTTTACGAGATCTTCCAAAATGTGTAAAAAATGGTGAAAATACATTCCAATTAGTAACACTGGGATTTAAAATTCACAGTGACAATGCTAAAGACTTTTCCCATGGTCAGTGATGGCACAAGTCTTAACCTCTCTTGAAAAGGGAATAATTCAGGTGAAACTTGCAGGTTATCTCCAGTATTTCTTGCCCTGGGAACGTGTTGAGTGTTTTTGAGTCATTGCCTGCATTACACTGAGCAGCCAGACCATAAGACAGCCTGGACTCAAGGGAAATCAGAGCTTGCCTGGGCTGGCACGAGTTCTGTGCAGGGCCAAGAGTGGCGGGAGAGGCGGAGCACTGAGCAGTGGGAAATGATGGGATGAACCCTGGCACAAGCGTTGCTGCACCTCTGTGACCCTCGGGCCCTCCGCGTTCACGCCGCAGCCGCAGGGTGATGGCGTGTGTGCCCTGGGGGCGGACACAGCCCACATCTCCCCTGGGATTGTGTGGGGTGGCTGTAAGCGCTGCCTGGCCCTGCCCAGAAGGGCGCAGGGATCAGCTCTGCTGTGCGAGCCTCGGGCTGTGCCCACCCTTGCAGCCTCTCGCAGACCAATCCATGGAGCCGGGGCCTTGGTGCTCACAGCTGCCGCCTGGGAACAATCCGTAGCTAATTTTGGGCAGGCTTTTGTGGGAGTAACGACTCCCAGCCCTGTATTCGGGTGAAGCATGATCATCATTAGTGCTCATTCAGCTCAGCTGGTGCTGCAGGCTCTGGCACAGCCTCCTTAGCTCCCACTTCAGGGGTGGGAGGTGCCGTGGGGTGTTGAGTGAGGTTCTTGGCTGCTGTGTTTTGAAAATGGTTGGAGGTTCTGAAGAGGGGGAGTAATCATCGGATGGTTTTAGTCTGGGTAGAGAAGGTAAGGAGGTGAAAGGGCAGGTGTCTGGGAAGAAAAGAGGTGTAAGCAACAGATTGTAGCTTAGCTGGAGGCAGAAGTGGGGTGAAGGCTGGTGAGCTGCCCCTGGGACAGCTGCTGCCACTGTCACCCCCACAGGGACTTGGTCCTGGTGCCTTTTCAGAGCAACAACCCACTGCTGGCTTTGGAGTGAGATGTTTGTTTTACTGAGGTTTTTATACCTTCTGCACTGTGCAGAAAGATAAAAAAAAAAAAAAAAAACAGCTAGGAAAGCTAGGAAAGAGATAATGGGAAGAAAAGGAATTTTATTTGGAAAAAAAAGTAAAAATATTTCCTATAAAAAGAACAAGATGAAAAGGAATGGAGATGTGGCTTTTAAAGGGCCAAATCAGATCTGCTTCTTTGTGAAAAATAGACCTGATCCATAGTTCTTGAGTAACTCTGAAAAAATACTGTTCCCGGTGTTTAAAAACAGTAAAATTGCTGTGCTGGATTGTAAGTAATGAGGAAGGATGCTCAGAAAGCTTTGTGTGTCCAGCTCCAGCTGTCCCGGTGCTGCAGGGCGGGTTCTGCTGCCCCAAATCTCGGGGAGCCCCCTCTGCCCCCCGGCCGCCCGCGGAGGGGAGCGGGGCCGCCCTGTCAGCCTGGGGGCCCTGGGGGGGAAACGCAGCTCCGGGAAATCACTGGGTGAGAACTGGGGGGAAGTGTCACAGCCTTGGCCACCAGGCCTTGCAAACCGGATGTGTGTGTACATGTGTGCTTTTAAATATGTATAATGTATATGGGATGTGTATATATGTGTGTGTTTTATATGCACGCTTGGGAAATGTGCAGTGCAGGCCCCGCACAGCCGGCGCTGCTGCAGAGCAGCCTTGCAGTGGCACAAAGGGTTTTATTCCCCGGGAGGGTTTCACTCTGGAGTTTTCTCGCGGAATTCCCTCTCTTTTGAGGCAGCAGCTCTCCAGGTGGAGGGGTTTGAGCGGGGCTGTGTGAGGTGCAGGTGCCGGGGCCCAGCCCATAAAGCTGGAGAGGCGGGAGGCGCCGGGGCCGGCATGGCCTCGGCTGGGCAGCGGCGGCGGAGGAGGAGGAGGCGGCGGGAGGCTGAGCCGGCCATGGAGGGTAGGGCAGGGCAGGGAGCCCTGAAACAGAGCCCTGAAGGGAAGGAGGGGGGTGAGTGTACAGGGACTGAATTTTGCGAGTGAGGAACTGGAACAGAGGGCTGGCTTATGGCACAGCTTTGCATTTATCCCTCACTAGTCTGGCTGCATATCTTGAGCACAAATATCTCTTTGAGGCTTCAGAAAACTTGAGGTGCCTAAAAGAAAAAAAAAACCCACCCTATGGTCTGCTGTAAGCATCTTTCAAAAAGTTATATTTTCCTCATGCTGCATGAAGGACCAGTGAATGAAGTCTTGCTGTGGTAGAAGACAGTGGCTACTTCTTATTTATATTTAAACAGAAGCTGGCTTTGATTGAGAGCTTAGCACAGACTGTGTGAAGGACTGATCAACTTTTCTAGCATAAAGGGAGTAGCCATGTCTGGGCATTTTATCTCTGAGAAGGTTTTCTCTAATGTGTTCTCCTACCCTCTGCCTGTTTCAGTAGATGCTCGGGAAAAGGAGGATTCTGTGAAAAGCCCAGACTGCATAGAAAGACTGGCACGAAAATACATGGTAACTTTTCTAATTACTGCTTCTCTACCTCCCTATCAAAATGCAATTCAGAAAGTGTTTGTTGGTTTGCCCTGCTGATGGTGCAGCTGGCTGGGCTGGAGAAGAGAGCACGAAGAACAGGTGTGGATGAATTCATTTGAACGGGAGGGACGGAGGCAACTCCACTTCTGTGCTACCCTCTGGGGACCAGGGGAGCTGTTTGTTTGTAAGGTCGCTTTCTAAGCAAGAGCTTTAGAGGGTTTTGAGTCATTCATCTGCAGTTACCTTTCTGAGCTGTAGGGCCACCAAATACAATGAAACAAGCAGAACCACAGTGCAAACTAAAAAATGTTTTGTAAAGATACTCAAGTGCCTGGAGTAACCACACTTGCAGCAACTGTGAGGTGCATCCTGGACTGCTTCCCTTTGTGTTTTTGGGGTGAGGAGTGAAGGGAGAGGCTTGTTTTCCCCTTATGTCTCACTTGCACAACCCAACCAGCACTACAACTGTGGGATATTTGGAAAGACAAGCTGGCTTCAGATAGGGAAGCTTTGGAGAAACTCAGCCCTTACTGTTGGTGCTAGAACTTCAGCTTCAGCCTGAAGGTGCAGTAACTTCTGCTTTAAGTGGCATTTCTTTCCCTTCCTCTGCAGCAGAAGTGCACAGTGGAGTCAAGCACAGAGTCCGAGTGTGAATCCAGGGCAGAGGTAAGGACTGACTGCAGTGTTCTAATGGTGATTCCCTGGTGTGTATCCAACTCTTCCTTCAGCCACAATAGGGAGCATCCAAGGCATCTTGTGGGGTTTCTGATTTTGCAACTGGAAAAACCCCCAAAACAAACAAAAAACCAAACTCAAAACAAAAAAACCCCAAACCTAATACTACCTCTTCCATCAGGCTCTTTCTTACCACTGTTACTAACTTTATAAAAGTTCATTCTAAGGGGTTGAAGCAGGAAAGAAAACAGTGTTTTAGGCAGACAAATGCTAAGAAAGTGCTGACCTGGGCTGTTCCTGGTGGTTAACTTTCAGCAGTGGGTCCAGTGGGATTTCTACAGCTCTGGGTGGAGAACCTCTGCCTTCTGACTGTCCCTTTTGGAGGAGATTAAGAGCAGCTCTCTTGCTGTGGCAGTTAATTATGGATACTGGTAACTTCTTGAACATTTTTCTGTCAACCCAGTGTGTTTAGTGCTGGTTAAAAAAGACCTGATGCTGGAGTGGAGAACAAAATACCTAATTTGTGAGTAAAACTCGGGAATTGATGCTCACTGTTGGTCCATGTGAATCATTGTGCTTTGTGACTTGGAGAAGCTGCCTGCCAGGAATCTGCTACCACTTCACCTTCCAGAAAGGTCAGGGCAAGGCTGGAGTGGTCTCTGTTCTCCTGGGAGAAGCCAGGCTGGAAGCCCAGCTGTGTGGTGGCCGGAGGGCTTGCACTCAGCCTGAACTGAGAGCTGGCTGCTCTCACTGAGGGTGCTGAGGCAGGTGCCAGGCCAGGACTGGGGGATTTCTGTGCTCTTTGGAGAAGCAGAAGGGCTTTGTGGGGGTGTGTCTGTCCTTGAAGCAGCAAAGTCACAAACACAGTCACAAACGGGGTTGGACTTCAGCTCCTCTGCTGAAGCCTTTGGTTCCCTGTTGAGCCCAGATTCCTGAGCCCTGCTTTGTCTGAGCTGTGCTCAGTTCTCCTCCTCCCCACTGGAAGCAGCACGGCACTGACTGGCAGTGTTCTCTGAGCACCTGCAGGGGATCCTTGTCAAGAAGAACTTTCCCACCTGGGGCTTGCTTTCTAAAGGGAGTTTCCCCTACATAGCTCTTTTTTTTTTTTTTAATTAATAAGCCCAGACTCTAAACACATTTCAGGATTTCAAGTAATCCCTATGTGAAAGAACAAAAAGACCCCTGAGAGGGAGGGAAGCTCTCTAAATTGTATCCTGACCACTGTTATTTAAGTGCTGTTTTGGTTTATTTTTCTGGTGGTATGTAATTACTCATTGTTCTCTTTAGTCCAATGCTGTAAGTGCACTAAGACTTACCATAGCTCTATTTTAAATTAACTTTAGCAAACCTTTAAAAGTTGGACTGAGACACATTTTTTAATTTTCTTTTAGAGAAGTGATGATCTGGCTTCCTCTTCTGTAGGATTTCCACCTACTCTGTTTTCCATTTGGTAACTTATGGGAAAGTGCCTTATAAACCTGTGTTCACTTCTCTCAAATAGGTTGTGCCTGGGCCACTTGCTGGAGGACTCAAGAAAGCAAAGGAATCCAGTGGACTACAAGTAGGTTTTGAGTATTACACAGTTCTTGGTGCAGCATTCAAAAGCTGAAATAGAGGTAGGGGAGTGTGGATAAACAGAAAAGCTTCCACAGTAAGTCTGTCTTAGGAAGGACAAGATTTTAAAGTCCATTCTATGTTGTTTGGTTTGGGTTTTTTTAAAGGACAAATAAGCCTCCACCATGTTTAGAGATGTTTATTTTAGTTTTTAGATCCTTATGATGGTGATTCAGAAGATGCATCTGTTCTCACTGACTGTGGTGTAGAAGATGCCCCCTGGACAAACGGTGCCTCAAAAGCAATGCCTTTGGATGATGCTGATACTTCAGAAGATGAAGAATGTGTCCCTAATCCTCTGAGTGTCAGTGAAACCCAGGCAGTAAATGCCAGCAGAGCAGCCCTGAAGCTTCCCAGCCTGGAGAAGGGTCTGTTGCAATCACCTGAGCCACCCACAGCCACAGAAGCATTTACCCCCACGGGGCTGACACCTGACCACGCCTTGCTGATGGCTGTTAACCCTTCGGTCTCCGCAGAGCTCCCTGCAATGCTGGCTGACACTGCTCCACAGCCCCTGCTCACAGCTCACGGTGATGGCACAATGGCCCAGCAGCCCAGCATTAAAAGAAAACAAGGGATTCCTGCTCAAGAGGCTGCTAGTGAAAAACTAAAGAGAAAGAAATTCCGTGCAACCTAATCTAAGGGATGAATAAATCATTGGACAAACTGTTCTGAAGGATAATTCTGGTAGAGATTTCTTTTGCAGAGTGTACCTGCCTCAAGCCTGTTACACTGCACTGTACAGTAAGCTCTGAGATCCACCTGAAAAATGGAATCAGAGCTGTGTGGCAATTGCAGTGAAAACCAGCAAAGGAATGTCCACAGCATGACTGACAAGCTTGGTGCCCAGGTCCTCTGGAAGCACCAGCCCCAGCTCCTGTGTGCAGTACCTGGAGGCAGCTGCTCAGTTTCACCAGCACTGACAAGGGTTTGCCAGGGAGGGAAAGAAGAATGAGCCCTTGGCTGCAATTAGCTTCCAATAGCTATGGCTTGTCTGGCACCTGCTTCATGCCACGTTCAGCTCTTGCTGTGTCTGACCTCCCTGGGTGGTGACACAGGTTTGACTACCAACAGCTGAACTGCATCATGCTAAACTGACTGCAACTACTGGCAATCCAGCATTTCTTGTCTCCTTCAAAGGGGGAGAAGTTGTCTGGTTGCTGTTAACACAGCTGCTCCTACCTCGTTTGACCAGTGTTTTGGGCAGCTTCTGTGTAGCTGACAAATCAGTGTTTACAATGGGATGTGGAACACATCAGCTCAGAGCCTCTTAGTGAAAGCAATCACTCAGGAGCTACAGGAGAGATGCTCACAGATGGGAGTCCAGTTAGGGAGCAAAAACTGTCTCTCTGATCTCCTTATCTGTTTTTCTTTAATTTCTTTAATCAGGTTCAGAATCTGGGTAGCCCATTTGTGTGGGAGGGGAACTACTAACTATGAAAGAATAATGATGGCTTGAAAGATGTTAGTACCAGCAACTTGTGAAAGCATTTGTTTTGTACAATTGGCAGAGATTTTTAGTTTCCAGTTTCTTTTGTAAGATGGAAAGCCACTCAGAATATTTGTTAACTGCTAGCATTGTACCCTTCCACCTGTGTATTTATTTTATTAAAGCAACTTTTCTTTCATCCTTATTCCCCCAGCTGGAAATGGTTTTTAATCAGCTTGGAACATACGTGGTTAAACAGTAAGTTTCTGAGGCTTTTTTCCCAGACAGAAGTTAACTGTGGTTGTCCCTTGACTTGTCCAGAAGCAAAGATTGCTGCAGTAAAAACTGTGAAGATAACTGGAAAAAACTATAAACAAACCAACAACCAAGCACTTGCAGCTATAGATTGGTGTGGGCTGCAAGTAGGCTACAGCTCTCTCTGGAATGCAGACTTGTGAAAAGCTTAAGAATACAACATTGTGATGCAGCCAAGCCCCTCATTTTAAATCCTGGCTATTAGATGCCCTAGCTCTCAGCCCCACCAGCTGAGGCTAAATAAAACTGAACCCCCTGAATCCCCTATAGAACTGCAGCCAACAACCCTAAATTCACCTAAAGAGAATTTCACTTAAAGCAGCTGTTTCAAACAGCATGGAAAAAACAGGACAGGAGGGTAGGCCACATGGGACAGTACCTACTCACTGGAATATATTTATTCAGTATGAGAATCCAGCTGTGGATTAACTTGTGAACTGAAATTGCACCTTTTGTTAATTCAGGCCTAATGCAGAAGTTAACACAAAAGAGCTGAAGTTTGGGAAGCTCAAGCTCTAGGATACTTGAGACTCTTAAATCTCCCCATCAGTATTTGCTGATAGGTGGAACTAGTTTAGGCAGAGTTTTAATAGTAGCTGTAAGTGGTACCACAGCCCAGGTCTGTGAGCTGTGCACAGGCAGCAGTTGCTGAAAGGAAGGTGCACATTCAGTGGAGCTGCCAACAGCCAGCTCTGGATTTAAGCTAACCCTTCATACTGCAGCTGGTGCCTCGAGCATGCTGCTAGCAGGAGGTGCATCTTTCTGTACAATGCAATTGAAATGATGCTGGAGGCAGTGATGCCAGTTCCAGATGTATTCTGTGCTGGAAAGCAAAGTCTCACAGAGGCTGGAACAAAGCAAAGGCAGTGTAGTTACAACTCATGTTGGATCAAGGTGCATGTAGCTCTCATCTCTGTTTCTCACAACTGGGCAAGAACTGCACAAAGATTACATGATTCACTGATCTGGAATTCACACTTTGTAAGGTAACAAAACCAGCCAGGACAGTTCTATCTCAGGAATTAATTCTGCAAAACAGTGGGGAGAGGGTAGACAGCATAAATCTCTTTTAGTAAACAGCAAGCACTGCCCAAAACAAGTATGTGAGACAGGCCGAGACAGCAAATTTTCCTCCCAGCATAGGCTTGTACTATAGAACCCCTTCTGACAGAAAAACAGTAGAGCTGATGAAAGTCACTGCTTTCATATGAGCAATCACTGAGGGAAGGGGCTCCCAAGATTTCAGTTCTGAGCTTAGAAAGCTGTGTACCCACGTTCTTTGTACACGTCTTTGAACACTTGACTTTAGCCACTGTCAGAGAGGACAGCTGTTGTGAGAGGATGGTCAGAAAGGTAGCAGTGCTTAGCCAACAAATTCAGGATCAGAAAAAGCAAGTGCCCAAACCATTACAGCAACCTAAGCAATTAGTAGGAACTCTCAGCTTCCCTAATTTAGAAACAGTTGGTCACATGTGAGTGTCTCAAATAATATCATAACATTTAATAGTCTCCTCTTGGGTTACTGAGACATGAATCTGGAGACATATTTCACCACAAAAGCAGTTTGAGAAAGAGGAAGCTCTGTGGTCAAAAGGACAAGAAAGTTTAGTTCAGGATGCTCTATCTTCTCAATGCATTGTAGCAGGTTACTTCAAGTAAGACCCAGTCCATTGCAAGTAATTAATGCAATGGCCTGAATTATCATAGCAGAGGTCAGGCTTTGTGTCTTACTGCACTACAGACTTATGTTCCAAGGTTCCTGTTACTGGAGGTTAGCTTGAAGAGCAATTCACAGAAATTCTCTGAAAAGATCATGGGTATAGGTTTTCCAGACCTAAACCATTTTCAAAACCATCACTAAGAATTACATTAACAGAAATAGTCAAAATTTTTGGTATAAATTTTATTTAATATAACATAATCCATCAAACATCTACCAATAACCATCTAAATTCAATTAATCTCATTCAATTTTCCTTCAAAGAAATCTCTCTGGCCCATCAGCTTCCCAATGCACTGTTGCCTTTCCAGCCAACTTGACACAAATCCATCTGCTAACCTACCTTGATTACAAAAGTACAGGTGAGCACTACATAGAAGACTGACACTTAGTATAGCATTAAGTAGTGAAAATAAATTTGTTCACTCAGTGCAGAGAACTGCAACACCACGCTCATAGAAGCTGCGGGGATCTTCCTTGGTGGCAATTTCAAAGTCAACAGTGAAAATCAGATCAGCACGAGTGAAGTTCAGATAAACTGGTAAAGTAACCTGGGGAAAAACATCAATACAGAAGAGCTCTGTAAGACACATGAAAAATGAAACAGGTTTCTGTAACACTACATGGTACCTATGAGACGGGAATTTAGTCTCAGATAACTCAGTACTCAAAATATGAGGAAAAACCCCAAGACTTAATAAATTCACAGATGCTGCAGTAGGTATAAATTTGAGCTTTGACTTTAACAGCACTGAACAGCATTTTTGGATGCCTCTTCTTTTTATCTATCTACAGAGGAAAGACACAGTCAGCACTAGGTCTGTTTGCTGCTAGCCCTGAAATCAGACGCCACTTGAAACCAAGAGTAATTAGAGAACACCAATTTGATTTGTTGTGCCCAGTACAAGTATCCATAAAGCCTTAAGAAAAAAAAAATGGTAGGGATATCTAAATATTTTCATAAATACTTACAACATTTGCTTTTTTATCAGCATTTGTCTGCTTGATCCAGCGAAGCTGTGTAATGGGCAGGACAGTCGAAATAGCATTTGAAAGTGACAGCTTGTTGTTACTGCATGTAGCTCCCTGAAGCTTCAGGCCTGCAAATTGCAATACAGTTTAGAGTTCTAACAGCTTTCATACATCCAAAGGCTGTCCATTTAAGGGCTAAGTCCACTGAATGAGAAGTATTTCATACTGCAAAATGAAGAGGTTGTAGGTGATACACTATGCAAAACCACTTCACTATATACTGACTCCAGGCTTGAGATTTATGAGCATTGTAAGTATTTCCTTAACAACTAATATCAGACCAATCTGAAAATACTTGCAGAAAGCGTCTATTAACTTTTGCAACAACAGCATCTTTTTCATTTGACATAGCCCACTCAGTACCAGAAGCTTCAGAAAACATTTCAGAGCAAGGTCCCTTCCTTCAGCTAAGTTTACCTGTGACTCCAAAGCTGCAGGCATCCAGGACTGCGTTCTGGGTGGTTGTAACATTGACCTCAAGACAGAGTTCTTCAAGGGACCAACTGTTTGCTTGGGCAACATATTGTCTTGTAGCAGTAATATATGCCTCTGGTACAAACAGGCCACCCAGGCACACATGGATGTTCTATTTAAGGGGGGAAAAATAGAGAAAGAATGCATTTCAGCTGCAGTATTAATTAATGGCTATTATAAATCAGCAATCTATTTACATTAAAATGTTCCTGCTACTTCTGGAACACAGTGTAACTGCTAAGTTGCTTTTTGCTCAAAAGCTTTGTCTCCTGTTGTTCCACAATACTCCTGCTCCCTCTGATCTCTGTGCACAGTCACCCTGCTAAGCCTCATCACGCTGCAATCAGAAGATGCTCAGCAGTATTTACAGACATTTCAGAGAACATTGGCTCAAGTTCATTGACTGAGGAGCTGTTTAGAAGTCCTGATGTGAAGACCCCAGGAAGCAGTTACACAGCTCCACCAATAACCCCAAGAAGTCAACACAAGGTACCTTCAGTTCTTTTGCTCCACCAGATGCAGCTGCCTGGGAAATATTCTGGAGCTGTTTAATGCGCTCACTGAAGTCAGACACCCACTGGATAACAGTCATACCAGCTGGCACTGTGTAATGAGACCAGCTTCGAGGCAAAATACCTACAAAGATGTGATTAGAATTAAGTTCTGTTCATATACAAGCTGAAATTGCACACTATATTGAAACTTTGAAGATTTGAACTGGAGTATCAACCTCTATTTTAAAAGGCCCTTCAGTAAGTGAAAGTACTTTCAAAGATTACAGAGCAAATGGCCTCCAGGTCTACTCTGTATTTAAAATGCCACCCAGTTACAGACACCCTTCAAGAGCAGCTGCAGTTACACATAGCTATCTCCTGCAAGACCTAATCTTCAACTCTGCATGAAGATTTGAGTTCTTTAGAAAAAAACTGAAGGGGTCAAGTATCTGTGTTTCAGAAAATGCTTTTGTTCAAATCATCACATATTACAACATGCAGCATGTCTGTGAAAATTCCACATGTATGTACAATCTTGAAATAGAAATTCAGAGAACTTGAATATTTTCTCAGAGGTTTTATAGGACTAATATTATTTGTTTGGTGGTATAAATAACTTTGTTCTGTCACAAGTCAGAAATTGAGAGAATTTAGTAAGATTTCAGCTTAGAAATTAGGCTGCTAATATAAATTGTACCAAAAAGCCTAATAATATTACTTATTTTATAATTAAAGCCTAACTTTTATATTATTATTATAGCATAATTATTATGCCATTATCAACTTCAACTTGAAATCTCACACCAAACCAAAGGGAATCTTAGGATCAACCTTAAGTATTACTTGTGTCAAATTGCAAAGTCTATCCCCATTTTTCTATTATTTTTTTTTTTTTTAAGCTGCTGACCAGAGCAGCCTCTTAGAGAGTGCAAGAAGCAAAGAGAGCCCTGGGAGATGAATTTGAATTCCATACCTTTCACCAGCTCATTTATCAGTGTACGCAAATAGTTGGTTTGTTTCTTTTTCCCTTCACACACTTGAACCACGTCTGCCAGGTCCTGACGAACATCCTGGAGCAGCTTAGCTCCCATTTTCACCTCTCTCTCAAAGAACCGGAACAAAGGATCCTGATGGTCAAAACATTCAAAGTGAGCTGCAGATCAAAGTTCTTGCTGGAAAACTGCTGTGAAAAACAACCCCCAAATTCTAGGTGGACTGAGCAGTGAAAGTGTGACTACAAGCATTGATCATGCAGATGCAGCCTGTGGTGCAGAAAATGACTGCAGAAACTGTTTTACAACAATTTCCTCTCCCTTGGAGAAGCAAGAAAATAGAAGTCACAGTTGAACAATTAATGCAGACTGCCTGGCTACACTGGTTCCCACTGCATTTCTTCAAATACTACCCAAAACACATAAATCAGGTTTTAGGAGCATTTCAAGAAACCCAGCAGGTCATTATATGGCTATGGCACTCAAAATCAGCATCACTACTGATGGTTCCATTGAGCCCTCAGCAGTGTAATTGGTACTTGCAAATCACAATGCACCTGAACTTGTGCTTCTCCTATGCCCATGTTAAATAAAACATAGTTCTTACTTTAATGTTTTCCACAGTCCGCTTCAAGTGGTTCAGAGTTTGTGGGATAAGGTGCAGCCAGTTAGAGGCTGTGGTATGAAGTGTTCTCATCCAGGCTGGGCGTCCATCTGATGTAGAATCAGTTCTTGTCTTCTTCTCAGTTTCTGCATAAGCCAGATCATCCTCATCCTCCAGCATCTGCATTTTCAGCATTTTACTGATCATATCTATGCCTAAAACAGAAGATTTGCTGTTAGAGAAGCAGTGGCATCAAGATTAAAACATCCCACTACATGCAAGTACCAGGACTTTCCATTTTTCCTAGTCTAGACCTAACTGCCCAGCTGTAGGTGGCTCCAGAACCTTACAAAAAAGCTTTCCAGAATCAAGACAGGAACTTGCCATCTGGCAGACTAAATGTAAATGGCTTTTTTAGTTCACAGGCTCTTGGTCAGTTTTTGGATTACTCAAAACCCAATTATGTTGAGGGAGAAGGAGAAAGCTATCATCTCTTTAGCAAAATTTGTATTTCTCTTCTCCTTTTTAGTTAAAATGGTGGCCTGGTAATCTATGGAAGACATTGCTGAAGTTCTGGATTTACCTTGTGTGGTGAGAAGAACTTTCTCTGCATTATTTGGCAGTCCCAGCCATGATGGTGTTTGTGTATCTGGGAGCATCTCAACCCACTGGACAAACTCTTCACGCCTGCAAGGCAGAGTTTTAATTATTCATTAAAGGGTTTCCTCTGCTAGAATGCCAAGGTACTGCTTTGCCTAAGACAGATGTTGACACAGCACAGAAATACAGGTTATGTGCTTGTTTTGTTGTTTTTCTTTGTGTGCAGTTTTCTAATTAAAAAAACCCGTTGCACGTAAGAGATCAGGAAAAGGAAAAAATGATACCTGATTCCATCTGGCATCTGAATATCTTTGTGTCCATCAACCTTGCAAGCCAGTTTGAATTCACTGTCAAAACTTAAGGTAGTAAACAGTCGTTCCAAGAAAGTGTTTAACAAACGTTGATCAAATTCATTATCGATACGACCTCCATAGATAGACTGGGCCATCAGTGTCTTCAGTGCAGACCAGGGGATCTTATCAGGGGAAATGTTCTGGCGACCCTATAATTAGCAGGAAACAATTGTTGAATTGCCAACAGGTTTTTTTTGTGCCTACTCATTTAACTTCCTTAATTTTTCCAGAACAGATTGTTTCAGTGCAGATCCAAAGTAATCTGTTCCCTGTGCCTAAGCACACAACACTACTTGCCTTTGCTGTGTCATCCAGCCAGGTATCCACTGTGTCACAGGCAGATCTCAGGTCAGATTCCCCAAACTCATACTTCTTGGACCAACCCAAGGGAGCGTAGCGCAGGCGCTCCTGGATAATGGCATGGAACCAGGCAAGGAGGAAATACAGACGAGCACGCTCATTTGGAGACTAGAAGTGGGGAGAAAAAAACCAACACAAAACAAAAAAAGTGTTACTCAAGTGAACTGATAACATCAAAGCCTGCTAAAAGACTAGAAAGTATTGGATTTAATGCTAGATTGCTACTGAAACTGAATACATTCTACCAACACATAAAGCAACTACTATGTTACTTCGGTGAGGAGAGAAAAAACACTTCAGGTACATCTTAGTATCTGAGGTTTTATCATCTAAGGCAAGATTTCAACCCACATGTTCTTCCATTTAGTTTCATCAAGACAAACCACAGCCTCACCTTGCACATCCTAGAAACTGGAATGCTACTGAAGGTCCTCAGCATGTTTGCCTTTACACCAGGAGGAGGCTCAAACACGAAGATTCGGCCGGCGCGTAACAAATTCACTGGCACCTAGAGAAGATCAATAAGCTCAAATCCAGCTGCTTTAGCCTTCACTAAATTAAATTCCAGCAGTTTGCATTGGCTTCAAAACCCCACGGTGAGCACATCAAGTACTGCCTTTCTTTTGGAGGTTAGGGGAATCAGCAAAAGGAACAGTATGAAGTTTACAGCTACAATTCAGTTATCAGAAAGCAAGGCTAATAACCACCCTGACGGGTGGACATTTTGCTGCTTCTTTACTGCAGAACGGCAGTAGAACCTTCCCTGGGGAGCACTCTTAGCTCTTCAAGCCAGTTACTCTGCCAGATAATCAAATTTTAAATCAGCATTACCTTAGGATTAATCTCCATGGTAAGGAAGAGTCTGAAGCAAGCATGGGGTTGCAGGGAATGCAGTTTCTTTTCTAGCTGCATGAGCCAGCCAGGAGCCAGGTGAACGTTCTTCAGCATTACCCATCTGTGAATTTTTGAAACAGAACAAGTGTTTTTTATTTAACAGCTTATGGATCCTGGCTGTGATCATCACAAAGAGTAACAGAATGTATCAGTGCTACAGATTCTCCTCCCTCTTTTAAACTTTCCTTCTACACAGAATCAGTTACTATGTACTGTGAATGGGTTAACTTTATTGTTATGCAGGTGCAACCTACTTCTCCTGAAAATATTTAAACAGAAGATGTAAAGAGATGTGCTTGCTATCAAAAACTTAAATTCCAAAGAATAGGCCTACTTTTTTGTTTTACTCACAGTTTTCTCTTTTTAACCAGTAGATAACTTCCCCCTTTTACCTTTCTACTAGGCAGTATTCTAGCTGAAAAAGAAACAGAACTTACCTTCCAGATTTCACTGCTGTGTTTATGGCTTTATCTGCTTGGTTAAACCCTTCAGCAGAACCTAGAAGACACAAGGGTTGCTAAACCTCTTACTGCTAACAACTTCATTTACGCTTGGATGTTGAAATAAGGTAAGCTCTTACCAATAGCAATGGAAGTAATCTGTGTATTCTGCTCAGCTGCAAGGTCTTCAACATGACCACTGGCATCATAACCAGGCACTGAACACATCAGCACAGGGGTATTCGGTTTCACCTGTGCTCCAAGAAGTTGAAAAGGATATGAATCAATCACTGGATAAATATGAGAATGCAGTAAGCTCAGTGTTTCTTCCCTCTGTACAACTAAAACCATTATGTTATTCTTAGTTTTACTTTTAAAAAAAGAAAAACAATCCACTCCTCATACCAGAGAAGGGCAAGTGGAAGAAATATCCATTGGATAGCTTAACTCACTGTGGAACTCATGCAAGGTGGCACTAAGCATTTCAAAACCAAGGAGTTTACCTCTGTATCCACAATGTGTGTCAGATCTAAAGGCTGCTCCATAATGGACATGAAGGACTCTCCAAGATTTGTTGAAACAAAGGTATGTGCCATGGCCAGCAAACGATCTGGACGGAAGGCCTGGATCAGAAGCAAGCGATGAATGGCCTGTCCAATGGGAGCTGGAAAGACAAAACAGGATTAGATGACAGGTAAGAAAGCCACTCTTGACACCCTCCTCTCTTCAATTCTCCATTCAATTTCTCCCCATCTTGTTCTGAATACTACATATTTAGAAAGTTAATCATCCTTTTGGAAGATCTGATGCAACTTTTAAATGAAATGCTTATATTCTGTTTTCAATTTGACAACTAAAAAAAACCAAACCAAAAGCTTCAGCTGGTTTACAAAATCTACAGGCTAGAATTACTGACATGAGTGACTTTAATTTGCAGGGACGACAGATCTTTTCACATCTTCTCACTCACAAAATAATCTGCTCTTCTGCTAGACTTTGAAGTCATATACACTTGACTAGCATGGATAGGGTAGATAACCTAGAGCTGCTTCAGTTAATGGTCCAGCAGCTTTAATAAGCAGCTAGTCAATACAAGCTTAGAATCCTTAATTTGGAAGGCTACAGGAATGAGCCTGAAATGATCAAGGACAGCAAACACTTTCCTAAAGTTACCTTTCAGATGGGGAGGAACTTAAGGGCAACAGTTACCCTCAAGTTCTCACTCTTAAAAAATTAGCACTGACCACTAATGTAGCAAGAGGTAAGACTTCATGCTTAGGTACAACTGCAGGTCCAAACACTCTACTGGACTAGCACTGTCCTCAGAAAATCTGTGTCTTGGAGCTTTTCAGAGTATTGAGCTATGTCCAGACTGGCAATGATAAAGGTTAATCCAAACTATTATGCAATCTAAAGAGATTAAGGAAGTACATTTAATCCTCAGTGGAAGACCAGATCACTGGTCTGGTTAAGGAGCAGCAAAACCAAGTGTAGTAACTGCTGCTTAGAATAGTTTGGTTTAAAAAAACCCAGTGAAAACAAACCAACCTCCCAAAAAATCCCAAAACAACCCAGAACCAAACCCACTAGACTTGAGGTTGTTATACAATCCCAACTTTATGATTTTCTCAAACATTAGGGTCCAAAATTAAATTCTACTTTAGAATTGCTTTTAAAATCACAGTAACTGCTTAGATCAGTACAGTAGGACTGATTCGGGCAACAGTGCACCTTCACTTACTTGCAGGTTTTTCTTCAGTCCAAAGGTATGGTACAGTCTGTTCTGGGGAACTGCTATCCAGCCAGATACAGAATTGCTGTATTGAAAAAAAAAAATATGCAAAAAACCTGAAGTTGAGTTTCAAGGTATCAGAAACGTACAGCAAGGACATGTAAAACTCAAATTACACTTTGTCTACTATCCTATCTTTAGATGTGCCAGATCATTTCACTGATATGCCTCATTTCAGTGACAGCCTCCAGCACTCCTGATTCTACAGATCTCTATTAAGTACCAGGTACAGCTGTAAGGCTGAACAGTTTAAGAAAAATTAGATGTAGTAAAGAGAATTCAACTTCCAATATAAAAATTAGGCAGGGCAAACCAAAGAGGTGCTACTTAAGATATGGACATAATTTATGACATACAGTTTCCCAGTCAAGACAAAGATGCATTTCTCTTTGAACACTTCAGTCATGAGAAGGTGCAGTGTTCAGTAGCTGAGTACTATCCAAATTGATTCTACACAAGCATGTCCAAGAGCCCACCACAATGAAGTTGTGTATGGCTGGGGCTGCTCCCCTCTACTGCATAATTATCACACAATGGTGATGCAGCAAAAGATATGCAGTGTCACACTTTCTGCTACCACGAGAAGAACCAAAGCCAGATGAATGGTGAAACTGTTTCTGAATGATGAACAGTGCTGGTCTTTATAAGTTTCACAGCTGGGTTACGAAGGAAGTAAGAACACTTATTTGCACAACTACAACTAGTTAATCTTTAGGACTTCCCTTTCCACAGCAGGAGAGCTTACTTGTAAGCATGAGGCTTTTCAAGCAGGCACCTGAAAAGCTTAACAAGATAATTCAGTGGAGAGACAGACCCTAGCCAACACTTACCTCATCAGCTTGAACTTTTGAAACAAGGTCCTTAAACGCAGGAAGGCAGCTCAGCCTCATCATTGCCTCTGTTTGCTCTACAGTCAAACCATTGATTTTGGGGAGAGATGCAGTGTTCAGCACAATCTCCTTCCCTCTCAAGAAGTGCTGGAATTCTGCATCATATGTAGGCTCCCTAATGTTAAGGGAAAAGAAGACTTCAGCTAGATGCCTTCAAGACAGCCCTCCTTTTTTCAACTGAAGTGAAGCAAGAAAACAAACATTTACCCAATAGTGCCTTTCAGTTTGATCCGGGCCAACAACATGGCAAATGTTATGTGATCCTGGTGCAGCATGCCACGTGCCACTCGATTGAAGGCCACCTAGGAACAAAACAGAGCAGTAGTGTAAGAAGCTTTGAACTCTGACCCTTCAAAAATTATTAAAGAATTACATTTATTAATAAAAAAAACTGAACCTGAAAGAGATCCTTTGTGATGATTGAAAGACGATGAGTATGGTCTGTAATTCCCTTCAGATTTGGGTTCTCATACAAGACATTGTGATAGATGTCCAAGAAAAACTGAAGGGAGTATTGGTACAGGAAATGTATCTGAAAGAGAAGAGAGTTTATTTTTTCTCTCCACAATCCTGCTGTTTGATAACCATCAGAGTATGCCTACCATACTGCAATACTGGGCAGTGCCTACTCAGCTTTAACCAGTAAACACTCAAAGCTCCTCATAGGAAGAACTCAACCTACCTGTTTCAGTGACTCCATAGTAAAGTAGATACTGCTGCAAGCTGTAGAAAGAGGCAAGTACTGCTGGGAAACTGTCTCCACTTCTTGCATGACAATATCAGTCTCTTCTACTTTTCTGGTGACCTCTGCTGCTTCCTTCTTCAGGTTCTCAAGTGTAGTAATGATGGTGTCATCATCCAGGATACGTCCCTTCACTTCATTAAGTGCTTGTAGTAGGGATTTTTCCAACTGACGTAAACGCAGCTGAAACTCACCTTAATTGGAAGAAAAAAAAAGTCACATTGTACAGATACGTTAAAGAATTTTGTGAATTGTGTGTACTTTGCTATTAGGCTACCTGAAAAAAGAGTATGAAGACATTTCACTGTGTACTTCTACAGTAAATCCACTGTATTCTCTTAGAGCAGGAGGAAGTTAATTTTGGTAAACATACCCTGAAGCTTGAGGAGGTCAGAGCGTTTTTCATCAACATCTGGTCTTTCAGCTTTCAGGACTTCATTCAGACACTGGCTCTGCAAGCTGCTGCGAGTTACTGTGAAGTTCACAAACGTAACACGAGAGCAGAGGTCTGGTGGGAATTCAACCTGTCACAGGGAACACGAAAAAATTCTCTCAGCTCTCTTCACATGCCATTTCTACAAACAGGACAGCTTTTGATTTCACTTACTGTGGGATCTCTGGTGGAAAGGAAGATAACGAAGGATGGTGACAAATCAATATCTTGGTCTCCCAGAGTAATCAGAACTCTGCCTCCAGTTCTTCGGACTTCACGATTCAGAACAGGATTCAGAACTGGATCATAGCTCTCCACATCCTAGAAAGACAGATGTGTTAAAGACTGTTGTTTGCAAAGGTCTCAAGCTAAAACCCCAACCCAACAAGGGCTTAAAATTCTGGTAAGCAAACAATTGGCAGTTGGTTTGAAATAGGGATCACCTTCAGAAGGTATTTGCACTTTGAATGTGTAGTTGAGCTACATGGGTACAGAAGTATCATTAGTGGCTGTAATTTTGTT
Source organism: Polioptila caerulea (assembly GCA_013397295.1). NCBI lineage: Eukaryota > Metazoa > Chordata > Aves > Passeriformes > Certhiidae > Polioptila > Polioptila caerulea. The sequence goes on from VYXF01004111.1 coordinate 27,259, forward strand.
AGCTCTGCTGCATGTAAGCCCTATTCTAAACAGCACAAGCAACAGTTACTGAACTTTTCCACTTCCATACTGTGAAGTGAAAAACATACCCATTTCAAGTCAAGGTCAATTATTCCTATAGTTGCTATTTCTTCATAATACTGAAATTTCTCCCTGATACTCAGAGTAGATTTAATTCTAGATAACTAACCACATTAGTTACCATTATCTATAACTAGAGAAAGCACTTGAAAACAAAGGAACAGATAGACAAGATTGCAAATTATTTTATATGTGGAAAGATCATTTCAAAATAAATGCATTTGATCTTGAAATGGTGGAAAAGGAAATATCTTCTTTTGATTTTGTAGCTCACTAATTCTTCTCAGGACTAACACCACAAGTATCACTAGTTTACTTGTTAAATTGTAAATTGACAATACAGCTGCTTGCATGCTACTAAGAGAACAACTGCAAACTTTTCTAATACACAGGACAGAATTCAAGAATTTAAATAGCTTCTACACAATCATGCCACTAACCTGAACTAGAAGTGGGTTACCAAATCTCAAGGCACTTTCCAAGTTCTTCCTGAAAGCATCATCCAAGAAGCTTGTACGAGTTATCTTACGGTCTTTATATTCATTCATGATAAACTCTGTAGCTTGCCCAGAGGGATCGATGATCAATGGATACCTTAAGTTAATAATAAAACACTTTCATTATTTAGGTTTTGACTGCAGACAGTGTCTAAGCAGTTTTATGAATTTACATTGCATTATTAGTCTCAACTCTAGAACCCTGTAATTCCTTCCCGAAGTTGAGGCAGGTTCAATGACTCACTTCAGTTTTGAAAGGTAAGCCTGTATTTGGCCAACAAAAGAGCTCAAATAACAAAACAGTTCAAGCCAACATATTTTAACAGCTAAGCATAACAAAAAAGGCAAGCAAAGGTGAATGAGAGTTTTTGAGAAGCTTTTAGGAACATCAGAGGTCCATCCCCTAGTGAAACAGTGCTTTGAAGGAGCTACTGTGATTCAACAGGTGCAAATCCTGCCTTGCTGTGAGAATGTTGCTTAAGAACTTCCCATCTCAGAGTGAAGTACCTGTTAAAGCGCTTGAGCATGATGGCATTCTCTGTGCACAGGTCATCTGCAGGCAGGGAGCTGGCCTGCCAGCGCAGCCGCTCGTCGGCGTTGGAAAGGTACTCGGTCCTTGCGATGTCTGTGCGGAACTGCAGGAAGCAAACACAGCCCACGTTCAACCCGACATTCTCCAACCAGCTGGTGAAGACATTTTATGTAAATGCAGATTGACAAAGCTGCAACAGTTTTCCAACAGCTCCATTTTTTATCCAGCAATCCTAAAGCTTATTAACTCCTGCAGTAAATCAATTTATGGTTAACTTATCGTGACTGTATCTTTACCTGGATATTTGCTTGCTGCAAATGGTGAGACCATGTAGTGAACAGATTCTGACGCATCTGCTGATCAAAGTAGCCAGCATAGGCAATAAAAGCTCCTGAAAGTAAACAGTCCCCTGCAATAGTGGACATCTGGTTTTTGAAAGTTTCACTTGTCTTCTCCCATCTTTCACGTTCAGCAGAAAGACTCTTCAGAAGAGCTGTGCTACGGTTTACCTAGAAATAAGTGGTGAAGTAGATTCTTTAGATGATGAAATGTTCTTATATTACAAGTCTCTCAGAACGTTTAAATTCTGACTCAAGGCCCAAGTTAAATTTAAAAGCTCAGAATTGAGATTAAACTTGGGGTTCTTCAGTGTTAATTTATTAAGTTGATTCTAACTGTTACCTTGAGGAACTTAAAAGTGCTAAGTAGCAACATACTAATGATGAGATCAAGTACATAGAGAAATCCACACTCCCCTCCTTGAAGCCCAGTTAAGACATTACAATCCCACTACATCCCTTCATGTTTTCAAAGGCTCTCTAAATATTTAAAGCTTATGAGAACTGTCTTGTTCAAGTATCAAGTAGCAACATGAGCTGGGTATTTCTCTAACTCCAGACTGATTTCTTGAGAAGTCTCATGACACCCAGAGATGAAACAGTTCAAATGCACTGCACAGGGGAAGCAACCAAGTCCACTCTCAAATTCGAAGAACGATTCAATTTTGGACTGTAAAAGATTAAAAATGAAAAATTATTGGTGTATGAAGTCTTACTTTTGCTTCAACAGCAGCCAAGTCAGCCTTAATAGCTTGAGCCTCCGAAATCAGCACTGCATATTCTTCTTTGTAACGGGCAATACTGGCCTCGAGATCACGAATCATCTGCTCCACTTCATTTGCTTTCTGTTGGTTGTCTTTGGCATCATCCTCCAGCTTCTGCAGTTCATTGCGTAGAGGTTCCACTCTTTTCAACATATCAGCATAGTTCAGCTGCAAATGGTAAATAGAACCTTTACACTTTCTAAAATGACATGTTAACAGGAACCATAGCATTCAGGTATTGATTCCATCTTTTCAAATTTATGTACTTCTGACCTGTGTAAGAATTAATAACTACTTAAGAAAAACTTAGTATTTTTTATCAGTCCCTAGGACTCTAGTTGAAACTAAGCACAGAAACATAAGTAATTGCTTTTTGCAAGATCCTTGTACTGCTCTGTAGATTTACATGAAGTCATTCAAAAGATTCAGACCACATTAAGAAGTGCACAGCATCGTTTTACATAAATATTCAATGGGGCATCCATGCTAGTACTGTGCTAATCTGCCATTCTTAGCAGTGAAATGAGCAAAGCTAAGCCACAGAACAATTAAGACAGGGCTTGTTGGCAAGATTTAAGTTAAATAGAGTCTCTCTAGATCATGCCATTCCAAGCAGGCACAGTTTTAATGATCCAAGAATTTTGCTGGATTGGAACACCAACAGGCAAGTAAAACCCTTCTTGGGTATCTCACTCAGGGGGCAAGATGCCCAAAGCCTATTCCTTTAGGAAACGTAAGAGTCTGCCTTGAGTGTGTCCTACTCTGAGGCAAGGCCAATGCAGTTTCATGAAGAGGACTGCATTGCATTTTCCACTGGAGAACTGTCTCATCCTGTACAATGACATCACATACAGGAAGTATCCACCAGTGTTCACTGTGAATCCAAAGTTTTCACTGCAGAGACTGTATCACAACTATAATGGCCAATAATTCTCTGGCATGGCACTATACCTCCCATTAGTATTCATCTGAACCATCTACCCCATTTCTTTGAGGTGAAATAGCTTTGCAATACTTAGCTGAATAAAGGCAAACTCAGAGCCTTTAGACATTGCTATGTGCCTTCTGGCTCACTCTTTTCACCTTGCCTTTGCTTCCTCAAGCTGAATTACCTGTGCAATTGCCCATTTCACCATAGGTCCACAGGCCAGTGATGCTCTGTTTACAATTTCATAGTTGTAACTTGGATTTGACAGGTAGTTTTTCTTCATCTTCTCTCGGATGGCATCACTGCAAGGGAAAAATTTTTACAGACAGCATGAGTACACTCTATGTCAGCACACAGGTGCTCAGAATCCCTTTATCTAGCCTGCCTTCCACAGCTGACAAGAAACATTTCCCATCAGTTTTGCTGAGTAGTATCTGAGATGTTCAACATGTTGTTTCAGAAATTACAGCTTACAGGTGTTAAAAAAAAATTTTATCAATATTTTAAGGTTAGTCATTCACAAACTGCTCAACTCTGCTCTGAAAAAACTGGAGTTGGAAGGGAATTCAGATGTCTCTAGTCTGACCTTCTGCTCACATTTAGAGCCAGCTAGGAAGCTGACCTCCTAAGCTGAATAAAGCCCTCAGAAGCCTGGTCTGTTATTGCTGCAAAACCACTTTCAACTGACAATGCAGCTTTGGACACCAACACACTGCTTTGCAACCATGTCAGTAAGTCACACAACAGCTGCTTTGCCCCAGTTTACATGATACACCTTGGCTTCAGCAGTCTATTTCCTGTATCACCTGCATGCTCACCATGTGCAAGAAGCTGGTGGCAAAAAAAGTCAAGTGTTACCAAAGCAAAAACACAGAGGAAAGTCCATTTAAGACCCTCTGTTCTTTGTAAATGGTTTGGTTACATAAATATCTCACACTTGCACTTTACCTGATTTCCTCAGCAGAGAAGTTGACAATGGTTGGAATGAAGTTCTCTCTCATGATGATGGAACGTATTTGTTTCCAGTCAGTGGTGCTTTCACCTAACAGCAGGCAGATGGACTCCAGGGCCAACTTAACTGCTGCAGGTGGGTTAGCCATGGAACGGACCTCTACCAGGTGCTGCTTCTTGATTGACTTCACAGCTAACCAGTGCCAGAAAGATGGAGAGTGTTGATGGGAAGAAAACTAACAGTTAGCAAAGCCCAGCAGAGTACCCTGGATTTGTAAAAATGCTTCAAGATTCTGAAAATGAGTATGAGGTTATTAGAGAAGCACATACTACTGAATAACTACTACATATTACAAGACACACTTCCATGAATATCAACTTGCCAAATGGGCACAGGCAACTTACTCTTCTGCCTAAAAATGATTCACTCATACCAGCGATTTGTCTACCCAGTTTAATGAAAGGACAGTTTGACTGTATGCTGTCTGTTCAGCATCAAGGCATCACTGGTCTTTCTACAGATGGTCTGCCAGAAACTAAGCCACAAGCCATAGAAGGAGTATCAGACTGGTACTACTACACACACACCCCCAAAAAATCCACAGCTCAAGGACTGTGAATTTTAAATCAGGGATTTTTTCAACTCTGTTCATCCCCATGCTAAGAGCCTACACTTTTATTAGATAGGACCAACCCAGATCACAAGAAAACACATTCCCATAGACCAGTTTTATATCCAAGACCACAGTGTGATCTCCTGAGGTGCTAACATACCATTCTGAGCTTCAATGACAGCAGGCTCCACCTTGTCAAGATCTTCTTTCACACTCATCTGCTTGTCTGCAATGACCTCTTGCTGCTTGTGCAGCTGTTCTTGAATCTCCTGGCTCATAACCTATAAAGGAATTTCACAGACAAAATACTGCTTTTTAGAAGCTCAAATTCTTCCAGCCCTGAAGGCTGTTTTGTAAAAACAATACTTGCTATGCACAGAGATTTAACAAAAATTTTTACCTTTTTCTTCTCAGCTTCCTGTTGATCTTTCACCATCTTTTTCAACTTGTCATTGGCTGCTGCATTTTTCACTTCCAGCTCTTGACTCTTTATTCTTAGGTCACGCCGCAATTCCTCCACCTAAGACCGATTGTAAGATGGAAGAAAGAATTCATATTGAGCACTGAGACCTATTTACTCACTCTAGCTTTATAGAGGGCAAAGTTTTAAAGATACAAACCTGATCAACTGTTTCCTTGATTTTTCTAAGACCAACATTCAAATGCATTTGCTGTTCCTCCAGTTCACTTCTCTTCTCATTGAACAAGTTGGCGTAATGGTTGATGAAGTCCAAGTAGTGGCGTGGTGTGATTGCCATGGTTCTGCCTCCTCGTTTTGCCAGCCGAGCATTAGCCTTTAGGGAACAAAGTGTTGTAGAGTATGCACTGCTTTAAAATTTATTTGGGGCCAAGGATCACAGTTTTTAGGAAACTGGTGAATGATGCCATGGCCTCAAGGTAAGTGTAAGTTAAGCAGTGGAATAACATACCTGGTGAAGAGTTTGATGAACAAACACACAGCTGTTGACAATAGCCTCCCTGTGTGATGGTGGCTGTGGCAGCTTATCATACACAACTGGCATGTAATCAGGCACAATGTAATTTGGTTTCTCAAGATCCATTTTGCTTGTGAACTCTTTGCCAACTTGGTACAGTGCCTCAGTTGACCAGTCTCCAAACCAGTTCAAGACACATCTGAAACACAACACATTTGTGAAGACTTCCCCAAAAGTAGTGTTTTAATGGTAGCTGTAAAATACATTGGAATATGCAGCAATTACCTGTTGAAGAGTGCAGGAGAGGTAGCTGCCCTGTCCTTTAGGCCCTCAGAAGATGGATTCATAGTGAACACTACATGGAGATTACGAATAACTTGGCTGGTGAACCATTTGTAGAGTTCCTCATGTGAATCTAACATTAAACCTTCTTTCTGTGCTCCTTCTTTACACTGAGTCATGAGGGTAGCATATTCATCTCCTTCAAAGAGACCAGGAACCTAATTCAAAAAATAGTTTTGTTGTAGTTTATGGTTGCAAAAAGGTGCAGAAAATATTTACTTAAGATCTTCTTACCTCTCCATTGGCTAGGAGAGTGTTCATTCTCTCTAGGAATCCAGAATCCAAGACATTTGACTCATCCATAATAAAAGCTATTTTTTCATTTTTACAGCCAGAGCGTCTCAATACTGTCCTAAGGTCTTCATCAAAATCTTCACCGGTGTATTTTCTGTGAACCTGGTAAGAATTCACATTGGTCATTAACATTTTGGTTTAGCTTTTAATGGAGTCAATATATATTAAGTGGTAGTTTTGACTTACAAGTTCTTAGAATTTAAACTTAGCATACCAACCTTGATTTGGTAGACACTCAAACCGTTCATCCAAGCAACAAATCTTGACAGGGTTGTTTTCCCTGCTCCACTGACTCCAATTAGCAGCAAGTGGCCCTGTGGCTGACGGAAGATTCTGAAAAAGAACACAACCAAGTGTGATTGACAAGCATTAGCAACTCTCTAGGTGTTCCCTAGAACACCTAAGCTTCAAGTTAGTACCAAAACTGATAAACCTTTCCAGATAGGATCCTGCTATCTGGAGGCTGGCACTGTATTTCCTACAGACAATAATGAGACCATGCTCCATTCTTACTCTGTATTGAGGCTATTCTGGTTTAGAGTAACTCTAAATATTCCTTATATGAGCAGCAATGGAAGTCTGAACTTACCGGTCAATTCTTAACACATGATCCAAGACTTCATTGAACAGGACAAGTGGTACATCAAGTTCTTCTTCATAAAAGACTTTAAGCCTAGCTTTTACATAGTCTCTCAATTCTTCTTGATCCACTGGAATATAATCCTAAAAGAACCAGCCAATACCAAATGGAAGTTAAGATTAAGGGAATTTGCTTAGTGGTAAAATTATGAGTATACCAAAGCAGAACTACTAGAACACTTAAAGCAGCAATCCTCTACAAAAGCTTAAGAACATTGTACTCATTTACCTTGTACAGGAACATGTCTAGGGCCTAGAGTGCCACAGGTAGCAGCATGGGGTTTAAACACTGTATCTACTGAATTTACCACAGACCCAGCCTGTGCTGCCAGTTACCAAAGAGACTTGGAAGTAGTGCTACAGACTGACTCCCTTCCCCATTTATTTTAAACAGCCTTTCCTAGTCACTTACTATTGGTCAGAGATGGGCAGCAAGCTAGGTAGACTTTTGCCTAAACTCACCAGGACTTGTACAGGTTGCCCAGATGGATCACTTCAGATTATAAGAAACAGGTCACCAGAAAATGTGTAATACCAGTATTGCTCAAGGGTCACTGCCTTATTCGAGAGACTCCATAAGGAATAACTGCCACCAGGTAGTGTCACACTATTCTTGAGAAATACTATTTTATATAATACTATTTTATACTGCCTTTACGTGCCATGGTAGCTCTTATAATAGCATCCCTGGCATAACAGCTATTAATTAACCTTGTGGCACAGTTCATTTCAGATTATCTTAGTAAAAATTTCTTGGAGATCAATTTAACAGCACGATGGGCACTGATTATCACTTTAATACGACCATACTCTACATCACTCAGTTGCATCTAATCTATTTAATTCGGGGGTTTATTTATTTTTTTTTTAATTTTAACGCGCCTTTGACAGCCAGTTGCTGTACAAAATAGGCCTGCTCATAGCCTTTTCTTTGTCAATGTTGGGGAAGTGTTTCAGAGCAACCATGTCAATATTCTCATCAGTCCAGCGTCTCTCCTCATCTTCCACAAGTCTGGATAAAGAAGGAAGTCAGTGAGTACAGTCCTCTGTAATGGGAGGATATAAACACACTACATGGCAGCACTATGATTGAAGTATATTTCTGCTTTGTACAGATTCAACTCCCAAGAGAGTCAAGCTGGAGTGAAAGGAAATATGTTCACTGGTATTCCAGCTATTTAACATAAAGCACACTTGAGTTTGAATTTTCTAATGAAAGTTGGCAAGGAGAAGGCAACTTTTTATGGTTTTGCTTCCCCAGCTCATGGAGTTTTTACCTGTCCTGGAAGAGACGTAAGGCTTCGTGGGCCCAAATCCTGATAAGGCCTTCAACTGGTAAGGTTTCTAGTGGTCTCAATGCTTCGAATATACCTCTCACCCACCGAGTCATTTCACGAGGTGAGTAGATGTAATGTGGCTGTGTGTCTTGAGTGAATCTCTCCTAAAAATTAAAACTTAATTAGTTAGGTTATCTCAAAGTTGCACCGTATTTTCTTACAGGCTTTAGCATTGCAAGATATTACTCTGACAGCATAATTCAGTCATTTTTGCCAGAGTTCAAGTAATTAGTTGAGCTCTTGTACACATATTATCCACGTGAAAGGCTAACAACACATGTTAAATGAATCAGCAAAGAAGAAAGCCTACTAACTGGAGTTTGGAGTCACACTTAATGAGTTACCTGAGACATTGTGTAGAATTCTACCATAGCAGCAGTGAGAGGTTCTGCATATGTGCGAAGTGATGGGATCAGCCTCAGCATTGCACGATTGAATGTTCCATATATCTGGGTAAGTGAAGCTGGTCCAGGATAGTCCACATAAACCACAGGAACGTGTCGTAAAAATCTGAAAGATTAGCATAGTACACAGTAGGGAAAGTAAAATTACTATCTGTATTCTCTTCATTATCTTCTGCAAAAATTAAATAACTGCTTGATTCAAAATCATCAGCAGCAATTGTAGTTTGATTGCTTCCATTCTCAGTGTTTCAGACAGGTGATTCAACAGCCTAACAGAGTCCACTGTCAGGCTGTCACGGTAAGAACCGAGCAGCAGATAGTGCAAAAGCAAATAACACAATTTCAGCACAGCTGTTATTAAATAAGTGTATTAAGAACAGATTACATAATCAGTGCTTCAGTTTTGACTCCTGTTCTATTGTTACCTAGAATTTACTAGACACGTTACCTATGTGACAGAGGTTTTCTTCCAGGATCAGTAGGTGGATTACATGCACCAACGAACTGAATTCTCTCCAGTTTTACCCATGTCTGGTCAGACGTACGGTAGAATCCTCCATGTTCCACCATCTGGAACAAAAACATAAAAATAAAATTAAATCAGTGGAACATTTTATTTCCCTAGAGGTAGCTGTTGTGATGCAGCTGATTATAAAGAAAAAAACAAACCTGTCTAATGAAGGATATGACTCTCTGTGTGCCATACTTATCCATATCTGGCAAGTTGATTTCATCACAGAACAGCACCAGCCACTTTCCTAACTGCACAGGAGCCAGCACCACTCCATTAGGGGTACGCCTGTATTCACAGTAGTGATCAAAAGTTTTCAACAGCAGTTCTGGAGTGGTAGCACTTGAAAAGTTGAGTCCAACCACCTTAAAATAGAACAGTGAAAAAAAAATTAAATACACTAAAGACTGAAAGAGAGTATATCAGGAGTCCTGAAAACAGGTATGATCATCTGTTCACAATGCAAGTACATATACCATCCACATTACAGGTATATCACCACATATATACAGCCACATACAGCCTAGATATTCTTTGCTGACCACTGCAGGTTCTCAATTTACCATCCAGCAATGCTTCTTGCCCAACCCTGTACTCTGAACATCACAGTATTACTTAACTCCACCTGAATACACAGAAGGATGAGAGCTACTCTTGAACATTTGCACAGGCTTTTAAATACTGAATGCAGGAATGCTCCTCTGTTACTGAAGTGGCAAAGGAAGAAAGGTGCTTTAGGCTAAGGAACTTGAGAAATGAATTTGTATTCTTCTCAACATGATTTTTAATTTTTGCTACATATACACATGACTGACTGAAGTGAAGCTATTTCTGACTGGGAAATAAATTCCATGCTATCTTTAACCTTAAGAAGATTAAAGACTTGCTGCTACTCTGTAATTCACACACATGTGCATGCACACACAGAGACATACACACAGTTCTGTTGTGTACCTCCATGTCAGGCAGAGCTCTGAGAGCACTGAAGAGGGTCATGGTTTTTCCAGAACCTGGTGGGCCACAGAGCACCAGAGGTTTGTGTTCTGCCAGCCAAGTGTACAGCAGTGCTTCATGGCGAACAGTATCTAGGGTTGGCACTACAACATCAGGAGCTGCAACTTTGTGTGTTTCAACTTCAATTTGAGGAACTTTGGATTGCCATGGCACCCATTCACCTGTAATGGACACCTAGAAGCACAAAAACATGATTAGACAATTTAGAATAGGAATCCAGCTCAACCTTAGTTAAATTTATTTTTTTAAATGACATCAAATTTGATGTATTTATTTAAACAAGCAGCTAGTTTGTTGAAGTGTGAAGCTGTAAAATTTAAGATAGTCTGGCAGTTTATTCTCCAGGTTTGCCTCCAAAACCTAAAGCAGGCTTTTAAGACAATGAAAGAGCAACATTTCTAGCACAAGAAAAGTTTACCTCATAGTCAATTATAGGTATGTTGGGTGCAGTTGGCAGTGGCACAGTGGTGATTCTCCTGATGTACTCTCCCAGCTCCGCTCTCATTTTCAAACGACTGTCTCCAGAAAGGGACCACAGTATCGCATAGACCAGGTACCTCTGTAACAACAGCAGCCATTGGGTTCAGAGCAATGGAACGAAGCTCAAGGAGTAACTCAAATCTAGGCAAACACAAGGGCCATGGAGCAGCAGGGTGCATTCACCTGGATGTACCGCTCCAGCTGGTCTATCTGCATGGGGAAGTCGGGGTGGTTGGCGTTGTACTGGGCCACGTTGCGGCAAGCTTGGTGCAACATGGAGAACAGAGAGCCCAGGCAGCGCAGGCGCGTCAGGTCCATGATGTGCTCCAGCTTGAAGGCGTGCTCAAGTGCCTTGGTCACCAGGCCATTGGATGTGAAATATGGCTGCATTATTGTTGCAGCATCTCTCTGAATCTGTTGGGGGAGACAAACACTGCTCTAAGCATTTGCTTCTCATTTGACTACCAGAAAGAAAAGATTTTGTTCAAGGTTTGAAGTGCTTCATATTTAAAATAAAAAAATGTGAAGAGGAAGTCAGCTTTTCTATGATAGGCTGTCATAAATTCTATGTCTGGTGTACCTGTGATACAAGCTTTTTTACTACTTTATCCCACAATGTAATCTAAGAATCTAAGTCATACCTGCAACATTGGGGATGCTGCTTCTTCTCCTTCATCTTCTTTGCCCTTTCGTCTGCGCTGAGCTTCCTCTTCACCTTCATCCAGAGGAATGCTTCTTAATCTGGCCAGGAAGTTATTGAATATCATGTCTGTACTGAGAACATCCTCGCTGAACCAGACCATACCACATCTTGACACAGTAGCCAAAGTGGCATACTTCAGATCCTGTACTTCAAACATGATACGCACCTGAAAAACAGAAATTTAAAACAATACTTAGGAGTAAAAACAACCAAACAAGATCAAAAGATCTTGAAAGAACAAAAGAACAAGAACAAGCTACCTGTTCAAAAACCAACAAGAGACCTTTTAAAATATACAAATTTGCATTTAGACTCTGAATAATCAAGATCAGCATTATACTGTCCTAAGGTAAGTTCATAATTATTGACATTTTACCATAAGACTCATACAATTTACATTTTGTCTTACAGGGTCAGAGTAAGTGTAACATGTTTCCACAAAACCCCTTTACTCCAGCAAACCACTGTCTGAACACAGTATTACTTTACTTGTGATGAGAAAGAGGCACAGCACTAGCACATATTAAATTAAACCAACAAGCATACAAACACAATGTAAAAAAAGTAACATTACATTTGGTGGGAGGCTGAGACGTTCTCCATTTGGCAGAGTCAGAAGTTTGTTGTCATCCAGAACAGAGTTCAAGTTCTCAACCCATTCAGGGTCTACATCACCATCAAAGATAATCCACTGACGTTTTTGTAGTTCACCTCTCACATTGTCTATGATTCTATATTAAAGAAAATATTCATTGAAGTAGAGAGTTGAGACTCAGTGAGGTGAGATTATGCTAGGCACAAACCATTTTGTATTTGTGCTATTAAAGACTTACTTTCTCAGGACATGTGTAAACAAGCCATCTGTCCATTCCCTGGTATTTGGATCCAAAGTACCATAGAGGTGATCTTTGCTGATTGCTTTTGGATCTATAATGTGTGCAACACCTTCCACACCCTCCAGCCGTTCAAGGGCCTTCAGAAGCACTCTCCAGGCCATGCTCTTTCCACTTCCAGAGGGACCAACCATCATCAAACCATGATTTATCTGTGTAATCTGATACAGCTGAAGAACCTGTGACACAAGAAATAACGCACCAATTTACTTCAGCAGTTAATCTAAGCTTTTAGCTATTGTTTGTTTTATACAGGAAACATTTAAAAGCTTTCAACTTTTCATTAATATGAAAGGAAATTTAGTCTTATACATAAACTTCAATTGCCCATTGTTAATTTTATATTTTACCTTTTCAACCCACATGCCACCAACTTCTTCTCCATCACCATAGGTAAGGTACATTTCCTGACACACTTTCTTAAGTTCCTCTCTCAAGGCTGTCATCTCTCCACGGTGATACTGTACTCCAGGGAATACATCAGAAAGGAGGCTGAACAGCAGTGGAATGTCTTCTGCAACCAGTTTTGGCACCATAGTTTCACATACACTTTGGATCAGGATCTGCAGAGAGAGAGTCACATTTCATTGAAGATTTGTTAAGTTCACTTTACCAAATGTATTTGACAAGGAATACTTCACTGCTGAAGTACCAGACCAGAGTAGTCTTAGTCAAAACAACCATTGATGTGGTTTCAACTTTGGAACTACTCAGTGATTTCCTATTGGTTTTCAGTTTATACAAGTCTTTCTTATGTCTCTTCATTATGCTTTTGGCATTAATTGCCGAGATGCTGAGCAGCAATAAGCGTCATGGATGCACCACTTCAGATGAAGGAGTTTTCCACTCTGATTCAGGGACTTAAAATTCATGTTTAACTTGATGCTTTTAACCTATCAAATTACACTTGGTAACTAATATTATTTTGTTCACATGGCTTAATACTAAATAGTAAACATTGAAGGGTTACTTTCTTTGTGTAGCATGCATCCTTTATCACAGAAGTGAAGAACTTTGCACACACGTTACCTCTTGCTCTGGCAAGTTCTCAGCGATTTCTCCCTCATCAACAACTTCACCACGCTCTTCCTTCTCCCGCTTTATCTTCTGAATCCTCTCCCTCTTCACATTGCCTGCACTAACCAGCACACTCTTCAGTGCTCTCAGGCCAAAATCATAGTGGCTCTGGGAGGACAGCTGCTCATCACAAAGCCTAAGAAGCAAAAGAGACAAAATACAATTTGATTCTCAGTATGAACCAACATAACACTCGGTAAATGTCATTCTTTACTTGAAACTATTGCTTGAAATGATTACTGCACAATGTGCTTAGTGAGTTGCAAAGAATATTACAGCTTGAACAGTAAGTTCTGTTGTTAGTGACTGGAGCCAAACTTGTTACTCACTTGAAGAACGGTACTATCTTATTGGCAAGAACCTCAGCAGTACGGAAACCTTGGGAGTACAGCATGACCTGGGCAATCAACTGACGGTCTGGTTTTGTCATTGCCAAGCTACGGAACAATTTCTTCAAATTGTCAGGCAGATTAGATCTGCCTGCATAGCCAGGATTCATGGTGATGAAGATAGCCATGTCAGGGCTCACTTTGACTTGTTTGTTCAGCAGCTCACAGGTAATGGGTGTTGCAGCTGAAAAGAGAGAGCATTTAGTTATACCTGAGTCAGTGATCCATCACTCTGAGAACTGAAGTCATACCTTATTCTTTTTTAGTTTCCTACAGTAAGGGACAGCAGGTTCTCCAGTACTGCAACTCAAACAATGCAAACTTCTACCACTTGAAAGTCACACCAAATATTTAACTTTTGACATGAAGTAGCTTCAGCCTTGCATTATTTGCAAGAAATGTAGCTGAGCAACAAAAGAGCATGAAGGATGTTAGAGAAGAATTACATACTCTTGTCATAGTTGGGGTTGGAATGCTCTCGCAAGGCTTCCTGGATGCACTGAACTTGCTGTGAAACTGCAGAGAGCATTCGCTCCTCCAGTCTGTTGAACTCATCAAAGCAGCCCCACGCACCCACTTGGCAAAGTCCCACAAAGATGCGTCCCATTGCCTGCACAGAGAGAGGAAAATTCACTCAGTTCATTGGCAAAAGGAGCAGAGAAGAGCACTTTATACAATGCATCCAAGGCAGGAAGAAGCTGTGTTTATTTTTAGGTTACCGTATTTGTTGTAAGAGTTATGAAAGGGTTTTGAATTCAGCTTCCACTGCTTCACAGAACTACAGAAGATGATCATAGCTCCCTATTACTCCACCCTGTACTGTAGTGTGCTCCAAACCAGGCAAACTAAGTCCACTGTATAATGTTTTGTTTGCTGATACCATTAACATCAGGTGCAGTTTTAGTCCTTTATTGCAAGGAGGGTACAAGAATTACAAAACATTTCAGAAGAGCAAATTGAATGGCCAGAGCATGATAACCTTTCTACATAATGCACAACCTATAAGGTAAGATTCTGTAGAAGGCAAAATGAGGGAACATGATGGAGATCTAGAATCTACTGGTTTCAGATGAATAGGAATCAACTATTCACTGTCTTTTCTACTATAAGAACTTAGGAATCATTAATAAAAGACAAAAAAAAGCTGCCCTTTCATGAAGTACATAGGTGGAACAATTTGGTAAAAATGTTATAGAAGTGTGCAAGTGTGTTTAAGGAGAGAAATGGTACATGAAGAAGGGTTCACTGGAGCATGAACAGAGTAACACACTTCCACTGGGACATCCTGATTGTCTTAACTGTCAGAGGGATGAACGGACCTGGAGCAAGGAAGGATCATATTATCTGTGATAATAATACTCCCTTGCCATTTTCTTATTGTCACCCTTACAAGTCAAATGCTGGCTAAATGGAATACAGATCTAGTAAAAATACAACTGTACAGAAAAAAAACCTACATGTGGGCAACCTGGCAGAGTCTGTAAAGTTTAGTGATTCCTTGACCATGTTTTATATTATTTTTTATCTATACACTTGACTGAGGTTTTCATTTGAAGATAATTTGCTGTGTTACAGTTTACAGACATTTCATCTGTCTCTCAGTTTGAAGACATCACTAATCTTCAAATATCTGGGTTAACTTTCTTAGCTTTGAAGAATTCTTCACATGCTGGGGTAACCTGCACAGCTGTGTTGTAAAGGACTATTTGGTAATAATACAGTTACTTTAGTAATCTCACACTTTCATTCCCTCCCCATTAAAACAGTAGTATCAATGCAAACTACATACTTTAAGAGACTTCCCTAATGCCAGTCTTAAGCCCCTCCTCTGTACTTCCTCTTCCTTTCCCTCCATTTGCTGTTACAGAGCTACCTGTTCAAAAACCTGGAACCTCTGCTCTAGCAATGTTCCATCCCACTTCTGCTTTCAGCTTTTTTTGTTACAGAAGCTCTATATGACCCACAGATACCAGCTCAGTTAGGACTTATACATAATTATCTTGAAAATAAACACTGCTGGCTGTTTCAGAGTTCTGAAGAGATTCCTACTGCTTGTTAACAAAAACTACATTGTTTTAATCAAACAGCTTACCTGGAAGTCAAATGTTTCATCACAGTTGAAAACCAACACAAAGCGGCCAAGCTGATGTCCAAGAGCTTTAACAGATTCTGTTTTACCAGTACCAGCAGGACCTGTTTTTGAAATGGGATGGACATGCTTTAGAGTTTATTATCTGAGTAGCACTGGCAACTTGTGCAATCTTCATGTGGATTCTGAAGGTGCCTGTTCAAGACGGTTTACACAAAATCTAAAACTGTTCCGACTTCCCCCAAAAGACCATTTTCTTCTTTGGTATCTTAGTTATAAGTGTTCTGCATGTTCACATTAACACTGCATTGTGGGGGTGCACATCCTTTCCCCAGTCCATCCCCTAAACCCCATCCCAGGGGTTTAAATTTATCAATTTTTCAAGCACTGCTATTATTGCATTGATTATGTAATTAAGTGTTGCTAAATCCTTTAGACCTGAACTTGATCCAGTCTGAAGCTAAGTTTGGCAGGGGAGTCCACTCTGACCCTTGTGGCCCAGTAACAGCCTCCCTTACCCCTCTGCATCCCTTACTGTTATGCCTGCTTTCCCTTCTGTGTCCCCAGTCTCCACATAAACCATTACAGATTTTTTAAAATCAGATTTTTCCTTGTGTGCTTTATCTGTATATTAAGTAATATAACGAACCTTTACATGGAATTTGTTGTGCTTTTACAAATTCATACTAAACTTACCTTTGCTGATACCTCACTAGTGATTCTTTAAGTGACCTAAACCACCCATTCTCACATATATTAGAGAAGATAAGAATTTTGTACACTTGTCTCACAAACTTACCAAATGGTGATCCTCCAAGTCTTGCCTCCAGGGCTTGTGTCATTGTCAGGTAGCAGCGGTCAGTGAGAGGAGTCTGCACCAGCTTATCCTGAACCCCAAGGTACTCAAAACCATAGTTGAATTTGGCATTTGCCATCTGAATGGAGAGCTGTTGCAACACATCTGTCTGCTTTGGGTCAAAGTAGAACCGCATTTGGCTGAGCCACTCAAAGGATTTGGAGTTGTCAATCTTGCTTTTGATCAGTGATCTTGTAACATCCCTCTGGTGCACCAACTCAGTGATCTGGAAAATGAAGCAACTCCTTAAGACCACAGCAATACAAGCCAATAAAGATAGGAATCCCACAGCTTCTCAGTGAATTGCCATCACTTAGAAATTATGACCTAAAACCAGTTTCTGGTTTAAAATCTGTTGCTACAAAGCCAAAACTAACAATATTGCCTCTTGTTCTTAATGAGTTTCCTAGTTTACAGTGAAACTTTGGCCCAGTTAGCCTGTTAATCCATTACACTACTGAACCTGACATTTTACTTGCAAGAAACCAGGTATTTCCCTCTAGAAATAACTCAGGATGATTTTAATTCTCCCCTCACCTCCAATCCCTATCTACAAACAAAAGCATGATTACATTATGATTACAATAATAAGCAACTTAATGACATATTTTACATTTGAATGAAAAAAGTCAGAAACTTCCATACCTGGAAAATCCAGTTTGAAGATCAATTCACTGGGATAGTCTACAATATTTTATCATGCATTAAGCTGACTAGAATGAAAAACTACCACCACCTACATTAAGGAGCAGGCCTTAATGTAATTGCTTAAATCACTCAAAATCTTTTCCTGGACAAATACTAAGTCTTAGACTGATCAAATTTTTCACTAGAATTTAAAAATGCTCACCTGTAAAACCTGAAGAGGAAAGGAGATTTTTACTTACCAAGTGTTCCAGTTTCCTTCTGCGAAGGGGTGGCTGCTCCATCAGCACAGAGTCTGCCAGGACATTGAGTGTGACCTCAACATTGGCTAGCACAGACTGGAGAGGACTGTTGTCTCCACCTCCACCATTGAGGGCTAACTCCACATTCTCAGACCAAGCAATCTGGGCTGACAGCACAACAAGCTGAGCCTGTGTAAAAAAACCCTCATCAGATAGTTTTCCTTGCTGAAGTAACCAAGCTGCAGTATACTTAAGTGTTCCACATTAATACCTGATATTTGTCAATCCAAGAGATGTAGACTGCTGGATCAATTGAAGTTGCTTTTCCAAAGATTTCTACTTCAGTAACAGACTCTGCAAGCAATTTAGCAAGGGTCACTCTCATTTCTTTTTCAACAAGAGTGAGCCACTCATTGATCTTGGGATGTTCTGTGATGGAGACAGGTGTTTTGAACAGCACCTGTAAAATTTAAAGGTTTAAGTCAGCCCACATTCACTTATTTTCAGAATTTTATTTAGAAAGAAATACTGCAGATATACCTCCTCTCCTTCACGTGAGGATATCCCAAGAACCACAGAATTGTCTTCATTGAGAATAATGCTAGAAACTCCAGCAAACATTTTCTTGAAGTGTTTCTGCAACTTAGCAACATTTTTGCTGTTTCCAATGATTTCAAGCAGGTCTTCATCACCAACAAAGTAGAACCTATTAATCACATAAAATTAGATCTATATCAGAACTCCAACTGTCACTTTTAATTTACAATTTTTGCTTCATCTATGGCCACTACATGGAAGTAATGGACAACCATTTCTTCAAAACTGCAAGAGTGCATGAACCATACATTTGCTAGCAGTTATACCTCAGTGCTACCATTAAGTTCATGTGGTTTGTACCATACAGAAGTGTTTACATGCTCCATAGTGTGGATAATTTTCTTTATTTATCCATCTCTGAAATACTCACAGTAGAGTTTGGCACTGAACTGCCTATCAGCCAGGAAGAACTCCCACTCAGTACTTCCCTCACTCTTATTTTCTCCTGCTAAGTGACAAACTAATTGAGGACTACAAGTAAGTCAAAATCAATGACCTAAATACTGGACTGTGACAATTTAGACACTGTCCTTCAATCAAATGGCAGAAGAACCTCTTCAGCTTACAGAAATCAGCTGCAATGGTTCCTTAGGCAATATCCAAATCTTGCAACCAGCCACAGATGAGCAAGTAAAGGAAGTTTCAGTCCCACTTCTGGAGAAGTGGCTGTAACTGAATTCAGTATACAGACAATACACATTTAAATGGTCATAACATCTCATATATGTGCACCACAGAGGAATTGGCAGAGATTTTACAGAGCAGTACACCAATTCCTGCATTGGATTACTTCAGGAGTCAACTGCTTACCGAGGGAAAGAGGACCTCTCCCTTTCCAAGTATTCTCCCAGTGCTTTCTGTATCTTCCCAAGTAAGTCTGCCAGTCTCTCTAATGATCTCTGCACACCTTGAATGTTAAGGACGTCCATCACAAGTGGAGATTTGGACACCTTTTTCATGAGTGCCAAAAATTCAGTGCTGATGCTGCAAGTGAAATAAAACAGTACATTAGTGCAAACTCAGCAACCACAGGCCGACAGAACACCGAAGTTACTTGTCTCTAAATGATCACTCCACCTCTAATGGTTCCAGCAGCTCTAGGGAACACAAGCCTAAAATCCTCAAATTCCTCTTTATCTACCTCAAGCCCACAACAACAAAATCTAACTTCTTTGTAATGCTCAATCTACCAAGTTCAGAGCAGGTCTACTTATCTTTACTTCCTGAAGAGATGCATAAATCTGATTCTTTGATCTCACTGGAAGTGTGTGGAATGAGTAAGTCTGATCAGACCAACTTAAAAGAGAGGAAGTAAATAATGCTTAAAGGGTGAGATTAAAGGCTGCAGCAACAGAAATTGGCCTGTTTGTTGAAGCCACAATGCCAGAAAAACCCTTGAAGTAACTGACAGGAACTAGCAAGGAAAACCAACTGAATCCAAATAATCTAAAAATTGTACATCAGCCTGTTTACTAAAAACATTTTCTGCCATAGTTGCACCTCTTTGCTTGATGAACGTGTATCTATAGCAGCTGTAATCCAGCTGGACCAGGTAAGAATGCAGTCAGTATTTCAACTCAGAGTGCTACAGTAAGCCATGAAGCTTCAGGCCTGCCCACATGGTGCCCTAGGGGAGGCAAAAAAAGAACAAAATAAAGAAGTTACCTCTGGAACCGCTGGGTCTCCACAGGCAGCAAGTGCTTGATGTCTGCACTGCCAGTAAAGATACCCTCCAGGTAGACCCACCGCCTTTGCACATCTATCCAGACATCAAAGAGTGCCATGATACGGTTCAGCTTATCTTCCCAGCTAAGGGCATCTTCCTCAAACACCTGAAGTTTAAACACTGCATTAATATTCATTTTAATATTATCAAGTGTTTGACAACTAATAATTATTAGAGGAAAGAGTTTTTTGAGAGTTACAATGTATGCATATACAATTAACAGTCTGTCAGCTTTAAACAGTGAATGTTGACCCTGCTGACAAAAATACATACTAAATGGAAGGGGAAGACAGAAATAAACAAAAATTCTTTAGTTTTGTTTTCTGTTTTACCTTGTAGTATGGTGACAGCTTCATAGCAGACACGCTGTTAATGTGCTCCTTGACTTTGTTGAAAAGGTCATCCCACCCACGAATCAAACGACACTTGTTCTGGTAATTGACCAAGTCCAGTTCATAGGTGTTCCACACTTCTCTTATCTGAAGGAAAAGATGTTTAAGATATGACATCAATTATTTCTGCTCCAACATAGTTACAAAGTAGAAATGTATTACAGTAATCAGTTACTATTTTTTTAACCTGAAGATTTACACTCGAGCTTTTGTGAAAAATATTGAGACTATAATGCAGTTCAAGGTGGGATCTTTGGAGTCACTACCAAGAACTGCTTTTCCCAAATAATTCAAGTTTCATCAGAGGAGGTTTACATAGCTTTAAACTGTTCCCCAAAACAGAGCAAACTATGGAGTCTTGGCACTTGTTTCAACAGCTTAGAGTGACAAGTTTACTACACAAGTAGCCACCTAACAGCAACCCTCAGATTTGTTGTTACATGCATACATACAAGAGCTGATACTAGCCTGTTTCAAGAACTCTTCCAAAGCCATCTCTCCCTGAGCCACAAGCAGAACATCTTTGACAATTGCTTCATTTCTCTGTAAATCGACATCCCAGATCTGGCCCAGAGTCAATTCTGATACAACCCAGTTAACATGAAGCCTCTTCATCAGTTGTTTCCAGTGCCGGTCTTTAAGTGCCTCAGATTTCAGTTCAATAACTAACATGTTTATCTACAGTAGAAAAGAAAGCAAGTTACATCTCTGAACTTGAATATAAAATACATGCATTTTAGAAATGCATGCAACTTACCTTCATGTAGCCCTTCAGAAGTCTCTGAACATACTCATAGGAGGCATACTGTCGCAAACGGGCAGGGAAGTTTTTCAGCTGGTTCAGCAGACCATCCAAGTTTTGGCGAAGCTGTCAGTAACATAAAAGCAATGAAATCTTTCTCTACAAGTCCTGTGCACATAACCATACAAGTTGCATATACATTTGTTACAGAAAACTCTCTCTAATGAGACATTAGCAACAGCTCTTTAAGTGCTATCCGTATTTGCCTAAGATGTGGTTACTCTACAGCTGAGAATGTAATTTTATTGGTCTGATTGAGATTTATGACGCAGTCTTGTCACAGGCAGTTAGTTTATAGATTGGTGCTCTTCCTGCTCTTTACCTCCTGAGTATTGAACTAAAATCAATGCTGTTTACCTAACTGTATAATGAAGTTTCTCTAATGAGGTCCAACAGCCTATTTAAAAACAGCAGTTTCTGGAGATGTAGTCCAATCTCAAACTATGGAAAATAAGTCCTGCATAAATTCCCTGTTAGATTATTCAAATGATGACAATCCTGTGAATATATTTTAGCTTAGCTTCAGAAGAAACATGCTTACAAGATACTGAAAAAGGTATTTAAACACTGAGAATGATTCAGACTGACAATAGAGCATGTCTGTCTCAAGAGGTCTAATTCCTAATTTGCATACACTGGTGGCAGTTATATTGTTCATGTACACAAAAGTGAAGTACCTTGCGAGGCTGTACTGAGACCCAGGGTTGCTCTTTCATTTGATCAATCTGTTCCCAGACCTTAGAGAGTTCAGACCAGACACCTTTGAGATCCTGCAGCTCTTCAAGGGCTACCTGTAATAAAGAATGGATCAAATATCAGCAGTTATTCCTAATTTCTTCGAAGTCAGTAACAGTGAGTTAAACAAAATACTCCTAATCCATCGAAAACCTTTGGATGGCTTGCCAGTTCAACAGAACTGCAACAGCAAGCGACTAAGATGTAATCTTCCATCTTGGCTCAGATAACAGCATCAAAAGAATAAGACAGTCAAAGAAGACATCACAGACAAGCTCTGAAGGCTACAACTGAGTCAGTGTGAAGACTGTGCCCTGATATTAGTACAGTACACACTACAAGTCACTCTCCTGGGGGAGAAAATGATGGAACTGAAGCATTTTTATCCAAAACTGGCAAGGAAGTGTGTGAGCAGGCTGTACCTGGACACGCTCTTCACTGCCACTGAGCAGTCCAGTGTCTGTAAGTTCCAGAGCTTCCTTGGCCTTCGCACACTTCTCACGGTCATCCTTCAGCCTGCCGAATTTTCCTTCGTAAATGGTAAGAGCTTGAAGGGCCTCTTCTGGACGCAGATTTCCCTAAAGTTTGCAGAGGATACATTAATCCAATAATCTTACAGCTACACTGAAGGCAAGTTAAAAGTGGGGATGAAATATAAATGTTGGTTTGTCATATTTTTTACATTTCCAGTTTGCTGACAAGAAGACAACATACTAGTCCACGTTAAGTCTCATTTCATTTTTTACATGCAGTTTTTGGCTTTACTAAAAAGCACTTCAGGATTAAAAAAAAAAACTAAAAAGCAGCTTGCTTCTGAATCCTCCTACATCCATACCTCTGACATATACTTGTTACAGACAAGCTCTCTTAGTCAATGAAATAATTTACTTTTCTGCACCTAACAGAGGCCTGTTTTAAGGGTAAATTTCCCTCTACAACTATTGCCAACAATCAACACACTGGCAGGTTATTATAGAACCCTTAAAAAGACTCACTATCACCTAAATGAAAAACTGCAAAAAAAATAATGAAAATAAACTCCCTCCTTCTTACTGAATGCTGAAAATCTACCTCACTCACTGAATATCAATCATCACTACTTACTGTCACAGGCTTTGTTTTCTCCCAGTCTGTCAGCAAGTCAGTTGTTCGGCTCTCCACTGCACGATCCTCTTGAACTATTTTCATCTGCAGATTTGCTACTTGTTGTTGAATGGCAGAATCCTTCCGACGCATAATGTCATTAAAGGCACCCCATTCTCCTTCAATGTTGTCAATGTACAGCCAAGAGGAAGGAAACTGGAACCTTTGTTTCTCAAGTAAGCGCTGACCATTGCGATAAAGCTGAAAACACAGTGGTAATAAGTTACAAATACAAAACTTAAGCTGCAAGGAGAAATAAACATACTTTAATAAATGCTTACTATAGAGCTCACAGTATTTTTCAGAATTTGAAGTTTGACTCTGTTTTTAAGAGAACTTGAATATCAATTTATGATTATGATGAAGCCGCATTTTATGAGCTAAGCCTGACATTTCAACAAGTCAGAATCATTAACAAAAGACAGCAAACATACCTCAACTTGCTTTTCAAACTGCTTGATTTTACGTTTCAAGGACTGCACATATGTGATGAATGTCACAGCATCTGATGTGCTCGCAGTGTCCACAGAATGCTGCTCCAGCTCTTGACGGGACTGTTAAAGGCAAAAATCAGTGTTTTAGCATTCTGCAACAGTTGATCTGAAAGTGAAAAACTGGAATTAAGACTTTTCTTACCTTAGAAATTTGTGAATGAAATTCTGTCATATTCTGACCAAGCATTTGGCCAAATTTGCTGAGCACTTCCTTATGCCAGGAGTCATACTTCAAGTTCACCTTTGATTGCACCTACAAGTGAATAATGTTACATAATAGTAATTTGTCATCCATGCTATTTTCTGTTGTACATCTATTCTGAAATTCAATGCATTTACCACAACAAATAATTACAATTTCTCACCTTGCCGTAGTCTATGACAACAGGTCCAAACTCCTTTCTGGTTTCTGCATTGTCAAATGTTCCTCTTGCCTTTCTTATCTGAACCAAAAGGGCCTGCCACTTATTCAGGTCTTCTCCAAGACGGTTGTATATATTCTCAGCCTGCATATCCCACAGACACTGGTACTGCAGCCAAACCTAATGGAGGTATTTCACAATGTTCAGAACTTCTCAAGTATATTGCAAAAGATGTGATCCCCTCCAGCCCCCAGGAAAACTGAAAGTCCATGTTCATTTCAGCTGTTCCATTATACCCTGTCAGTCTCCTACCTTGACATACTGCTCCACTTCAGTCACAATTCCCATGACAGCTGAGTATGATTCCTCCAGAGCTGCAGGGCCGTCAGGCATTCTGGTCAATGCATTACGATAGAACTTCTCTTCCTCAGACAGCTCATAATGCACTCCAACCTAAGAACCACAGTCATACTTGTGATATACATGAATTTCCAGGGCACTCAGATTTGGTTTTAGATCAACACACTACCATACTGAGGATAGTTAATTACTAAGTGAAAGCAATTGCTCAGACTTAGATACAGCTTCATTACACTTACCTGATATCTCTGACTTTGAATTCTTGGCAGAGACAGGATTACCATTTTCCAAGAAAACATTTCTTGGTAAAGTTTGTATCTACAGTCTTCAATTGGTGGATTCAAGTATATCACCTGGTTGGTTATTCTTAGTTCATGTACAATGTTCTGCAGAAACAGTAAAAACCCCCAGTTTTACTGACAGATACTGCTACATATAGACAAGCATTTTTGACTCCCAAGAAGCACTTTTCAAAAATCAACTTGCACTTAAAGAAGAAAATATTTCTCCAAAAACAGATGCAGAAGAAATATTTATCTCCCTTAGAAGCCTCAGAAATAATATCTGCATTAGTTAATTGACAATAAGGAAAAAAACAACCAACCAAAAAAATCTAATGCAAAAAAACCCCATGGGAAAACTTACTTTGATCTTGGGCTCACCACCAGGCTTATGGCTCACTTGAGGAGCATCTGTATCCATGTCAACTTCTGCTTTGTCATCTGCTTGTCCCAGAAGAACCTGGGTCCAGGCCCTCAGTCCAGCTTGCAAACGAACACCCAGGATTCTTTCAATCTAAAGAAAATGAGGCACATTGGAGGAAAAACCTGCATATTCACTGCATGAAGATCCCCACTATCAATATATTCTGACAGGCACACTACAGCACCTCGAAGAACCAAGTGCTCCTTTATTAAGCCATTCCAGCCCAGAAGGGGCTTACAAGAATTGAAGGGAATGTTTACTAGGGCTTGTAGCAATAATAAGACAGGGAATAATGGCTTTGAATTGAAAGAAAGGAGGTTTAGATTAGGTATTAGGGTGGTGAGGCACTGGAACAGGTTGTCCAGAGAAGTTATGGATGCCCCACCCCTGGAAGAATTCCAGGCCAAGCTGGATGGGGCTCCGAGCTACGGAATCAGTGGCATCACTGCCCACAGCATGGGGGCTGCAATTACATGATCTTTAAGGTCTCTACCAACCCAAAGCATTCCACGATTAAAGAGCATTAGGAGTTTTGGTAAATTTGCACTGAATATAATTCAAAGCTTCTCTTGGTCCTCACAGACTTTAATGTAATTAAACAATTTTAACTGTACTGAAGTTGGCCTAGTGACCAATAACCTGAAACTTAACAGGCAAAAACAAACAATCTGATGGCAACAAGTCTTTGCTACCAGGATAGCAAATTTCCACCACCCTTTATCTACCTTGCTCCCCAGCACCCTCTAGACCATCAAACTTTTTTCTTCAAAAGACGTAACTCCCCTTTGAATTAATTGATCCCAAAAGTCAGCAGTAAAAAAGCCCCAACACAGGTCTTGCATCTTCAGCATACTAAAAATGCACTGAAATTTACAGGGAATGAGAATTTAGTCTCTGGTGTGACTATAAAGAAAAGTCATGCTGGGTGACTATAAAAACAATAATCAAAATATATTTTTATGACTGAATGTCACCTCTAAACATATACTACTACTCAATTTCAAACCTACCTCCATATCCAACTTATTGACCCAGATTGGCAAATTTGAGTATGAATGAAGATTTAAATCATCCACAGCTTTCTGAACTCTGTTCAAGATTTCGGAGAAAGTCTTGTGATCATACATGCATGTTTCCAATGATCTCACTTCCAGGTCTATCTTCTCTTCAATAATGAGAAGATCATCCACCTAAGACAGTTTAGGAAAAATACGGTATTTAGTTTCACAGGTTAGATCAAGGAAACAATAATTATTCAGTAATGGTTTATCACGTATCTTTATGTGGATGCAGTAATACATTGATTTTAGCAGTATGAAATGAAAATAGTACTCATAATAGCAATTTTAGCACTACTAAAAGATCCATCCAGTAGGCCAAGTTGTGCTGACTCAATCAGCTACTTAACCCAAGAGCTGCAGAACTAGTTCTCAGCTATCCAATGACACTTTTGGATAACCACACATTACTAAATTATAATCAAAAATTTTGCAGATTTTGACAGGTAACACAAACCTTTTCCTGGAAACTGAAGACAGTCTCAGCCAAGCGCTGTACGTATGGATCAAGTTTGTATGATTCCCACACGAGTGCAATTCCTTCTGCAATCAAAGCCTGCACTTCTTTCTTCAAGCCAGCGACCAGCAGTGAGATAGTGTTACGCTCTTCTACTTTCTCACACGTTCGCTCGTATGTGCGGACACTTTCAATGAGAGAAATGGCAAATGGATAGAGCTGGTTTGCTTGGTGAGCTTTGTTGACAATTGCTAGCGGGACACGGAAACCAAGCCACTTCAGGTTTCGGACTTCTTTTGAAAGTGTAATTATTTCTGGGAGAAAGTTGACTTTCAGTTTCAGGACATTTCCAGTTCGACCTCGAACACGAGTGCTTTCGATGGTGAAAATGCGACCAGACACACCAAGGTTGCGTTGCTGAACTTTTCTTGCCCAGTCATCAAAGATCTCCTGAGTGTTGAGCTTCATGCGAAAGCTATCTCCATCCTGCTTTAGCTTCTGACCTTCCACATGGTTCTCCCAGCCTTTGCCAAGGACATCCTCCACACGCTTCATGTAAGCAGTGAGCTGCCTGTCAATCTGTTTTGCCCAAATTATGGACCCAGACACAGGAGGCAAGTCACGAACGTGACTCATTTTACACGCTTGACTCTGTGGGTATTGTACTTTAAACTTGTCATGAAGAGACTCGATATCATCCTTCACACGCTGGATCAATTGTGTTTGGTATTCACGAATGGCACCGCGAATGTGCGGTCTGACAAACAGGGCGTTAAAGCGGGAGAAGATTCGGAACATTTCATTGGCATTCTTGGCTGTACCGAGCTGGTCCCTCAAACGGGCTGTGATCCTTGTTTCAACTCTATCAATCCTTTCATCATAGCGCTTCATTGCTGCCTCCCAGGCTTCTGTACCTTCTTTGGAAACATCCAATCCATCTACTTCTTTAACATTCTCATAAGCAAGATTGACTTCTTCAATTGCATTTGCATCTGCAGCATCAAAAAGGACTTCTGCTACTTTCATATCCTGTGGTTCAGGTACCTCTCCTTGATTTTGCTGGGCAACAGCTGTTACCTACATTAGAATCACAGTTTAGTGAGTTGGATACTTCAAAATTTCCCTGGAAGTAGCAAAATGAAGCTGGTTCTAAAAATATTGCACAAACCCCCTACCAATCAGTGATAAATTCTTAGATAACTTTCAGTCATGCTTCAGAATTAACTTCCAGAAGGAATAGGGCAGCACAGTTACTTTACAAACTTCCACTATGCAGCATAATCTCATTTTCCACTATGGTTTAGTCAAGGATTTAAACACTTATTAATCTCCTCTGTGTTATGTCTAGACTTGCTGAGTTTATCAACACGAGCATGTATTATGCAATGTAAGTCAGAATTAAAGCTAAGCCTATTAGCAAGGGGTCAAAACTAAACATGGAAACTGAAGGTTACATTACATTTGTGTTGGCAACTTCAAGTAATAGTAACACTCTTGAAAAAGCTAAACAGATTTTCTGTTTGGTAACAACCAAGATTACCTGAGGTCTCAAGACTCTCACAATGACTGCTCTCAGCTGTTCATGCTGACGCCTGAATTTCCTCATTTGATCAAGACGACTCTGGAGTTTCCTGTGAGCAGGATTGATGCGCCACACCATCTTCAGGTTCTCTTCCCTTTTTCTCTTCACAATATCTCTGAGCAGAACTTGCAGCTTCTCATATTCATCATCCCAGGTTTGGAATACTTCAAAGCATGCAACCATTACCTGAAAAAAGTTTTAGAACAGGAACTTTAGCTTCCAAATTAAATGCTTCTTGAAAGTTGCTGTCCAATGCAAAAACACAGCAACCAGCATCACAAAGCCATGAATGTACCTTTTCAAATTCTTCATAGGCAACATGCATCAGTTTTCTGGTTCCCAAGACTTTAAGCAGCTGAGAGCTCAGATCTCTTGAAATAGCCTCCACTAAACGCAATGCCCTTTGGATTGGGTATTTTGTGTTCCTGATTTTTCTCAAATGGGTAAATATTGCAACAAGGGCCTGCCTGATTTTGTCCAGCTCCGTAGCAGACAGCAAGTCATTCAGTGGAAAGTCTTTCATCAGTGGATTATAGTCATTCACAGTTTCCAGTGCTTGTTTCAGACCTAAATGAAAAAGATTTGGAATATAACTTTAAATTCCATTGACCAAAATCTCTATCTGTAACTAGTCCAAGGTTCCTCTAAACAGCATTGTTCTTTGTACCACAATGTTCATGTTTTCTAACAGCTTAAGTTCTGCAGGACACTTGGGGAAAATGTTATTAAACAGATATTTTACCTGTGTCAGTATCAAAACTGACAGTCGCATGAAAACGTTTGCCATGTTTCAGAATGTCCAGAGTCAGCAGAACTTCTGGACTTTCACGTTTTTCCTGAATGCGGTACAGAGCCCTTTCCAAATTTAACCAGAAGCTTATCTCCTGTAATGCAGTGCCTGATGCAGGATCTCGATCTAATTTGGTCACCTTCAAAGTAACAGAGAGAAAAAGAAAGGAGAGAGAAAAGCATTTAGTTTATACGCTTCAACTGCAGAAACTTGCTGTTACTAAATACAATCGAAACACGCAACAACTGCCAGGTTTTAAGAATCCAACCTCAGACAGTTTTGGCACTCATTCTTTGAAAAGTCTAGGAACTGCATGCAACAGGTGACAAGTGTAATTCCAGAGATCCTAAAGGTTGGTTTTAGGACCCTCAATCTTAAGCATAGCCTAAAAATGTCACCTGCCTCCTTTCCTGAGCAGTGTCTGTATTCTGGTTAAAGGCAGATGGGCCAGGCAAGATAACAAATGTTTTATGCTCTTAAGTAAGAAAAGACAACACTGTTCCATCAGCAATAGGTGTTTCCAGTGCACACAGAGGCCAAAAAGCCAGACTAGAATCTCAGATGCTGTTTTGAGTAACACCAGCAGAACAGCAGTTCTGAAAAGTAACAGGCAGAAGAATGAGATTACAAGATAGGGCTGGAGCAACCATTGTCAAGTGGTTGTGGATGCACCAGGGGCAAATAACAAAGAGGCCAACAATCAGATGTGTTCCTCTCAATCTGCTGTAAAAATTTGAAGAACAGTTACAAAATTCACAGGGTTACTGCCAGTGACTTGAGTCTATTACAATATGTATAATATAGTCATACTCTTGGTTATTTGTAGAGCAAATAGGTTAGGTTAGACTAGGTTCCAAATTTAGACTAGGCTTAGCTTAATTTTAGGCTACACTTAGCCTAACTTAGACCAATGTCTCTGGCAACTCTAAAACCTGGTCTCATCTTCAGGGTATCCTGCAGGAAGCAGCATTTTAGTGGTTACACTGTGAAGAAGATACACAGTACTACACAGAAGTTATATTACTTAGTTGCTTTTTTTCCCCCCTGCTCTTTATTTGGTTACCTTTTGTATTTCTCTAATCCAGCGGTTGACTCCAGACTGCAACTGATTAAGGAACAATGGATCCTCAGCCTTCTCACCAAAATCTGTAACTTTTGGTTTTTCCCCACGTTCGTAACACTGCTTGGCAACATTAGTAATGGTTGCGTGAATTGGCAGACTGATCTCTGGAATTTCGATATTCTGTTGCAAATGCAAGAGGCCCATTTCAAGCTCTGCAATCTTTTTCTCAACTGAAGGAGCCATCTTATCTCCATCCCTGAAAAAGCAAAGACGTTTCCATGTAAGAGGGCAAATCAAAAACCATACATAACACATTCAGACCTGAACTGCTTCCCCACAGTCAGCAACAGCATTGTATCCAACTGTGTGCTTAACAATTCACAAGATCCACCTTGAAGAGTCACTGTCATTATTTTTTTTTTAATCATTAAACACTTACTTTAGTTCATTAGCACAGAAATGCAGTATTTATACTGAATTACCTGTCTGCTTTGCCAGATTCTCGGATATAGGACTTGAAAAAGGGAGCAACAGCATTGCTAATGAAAGAGTGCAAAGTTTCATATGGAGAATCTTCGCTGAGAGTGAGCACTCTGAGCTGGGAGGACACTGGTTTGTCAGCATCGATCACTGCTGTTCGTTTAATGAACGCCAGGCTGGGGAACAGAGGAGAGAGTTACTAACCAATCATCTGAAACTTAAGTGACACAATAGCTTTGATCTGACTGCAAGTTTAGGAGGCAAATGGTAATCTCTATCACCATGCTTCACAATCTTTCTTCTAAGAGACTTGAATACAAGTCTACCAAATAAATCTGTACCTTTCAGTTCAGCAATAAGCAAGCTGAGCTATCAATAAGGACTCTGAAGTAGGGGCACACTAAAGAAAAAACACATTTTACAAAGCTTCAGAGTCAAATATGCCTCAAGATAAGTGACAAATATGCAAGAGCCAGACGTAACCAAAGAATATTGAACCCAAGTTGTGTATGTTACAGCTGCATGTATGCCAAAATTAATAAAACTTTGTTTATTTAACCCCAGAGCTCGAAGTTCTATGTCCTCTCCTTTCAGCCTCATGACACACCCAGTTTTTATCAGAGCCTCTGCCTTGAAAAGCTATTGTCCCACTTGAATAAAAACACTTGAATAAAAGCACGAGGTAAACTGGAGGTAAATTTGTAGGTAAAGCAGGTAAATCTGCTTGTGCAGGTTTTACATATATAGAGTAGAAAAGTTAAGATTTATTTTACTAATTCACCTGTTTGACTTTATTCCATAATGAATGTCAGTGCTGATACTGTAGGAAATGAACTCTTTTTCCTCTTCTCCTTCATCTCCCACATCCTCTGCAAAAAAATACAGTATGCAAGAAATACTTAATTTCTAACACATTTGCCAGTCCTTCTCAACTGCCTTCTGCTATTACCAGGCTATTTTCCAACCTTTAAGCTCCACACCAATTTAATTAACTAAATTAGGTCAAATGTAGTTTTACAATATCTCTCAGATGCAGAATGGGTTCACTGTCTTTAAACAAAACTCCATTAAGATTTACGTTGCTATAAAAATAATAAAACATCACAGTAACTGAATTATAACTCACATTCTGAGAGAGAAATCTGCAATACAGAATGTGCATTTATTTGCAGAGATATGTTGCCAGGACAACTATGCTTCAGTGAGAACATTAAAGAGCTGCTTTTTTCTTTCAAAGGTGACTTCATATTTTCAGACATCTACTTGGAAAATGATTGGGAAATTAAGTCTCTGAACAAAAAAAAAAACCTCTTGACAGAACAAAAAGCCAGGCCACGGGAAGTGCTCAGGCATTAGCACAGCCAGTGCATCACAGATGATGTAATTGCTGGGGATGCAGGCAGTCGTGCTGCAATGCAGTGATTTCAGTGCAGAAGGTTACTCCCTGTTGGGGGACACACTCTGACTGGACACATTACAGCAGGCTCTGTCCTGCTCTGATTTCCTTCAGCCCTTAGGAGATACAGTCTCAGGGGGTCACATCTGTGGCCCCAAGCACCAGAAGCCTGGTCACAGAACACCACAGCACCCGAGAACACAGGAACAGAGCAGCTGGACACCTGGGGAGCTGGTGATACCAGCGAGCAGCTCTCATGCAGAAATGAGGCTTCTGTTTTATTGTACTTGTTATCAGTAATCTACTTCATGCTATGTAGTCCATGGACAAGCTTCAATAATAACAACATTGTTTTTAATCGTGTCAGAGCTCTCCATATGCTGCTGGAGGTTTCAAATCCATTAAATTTGAACACCTGGCTATCACTCAAAAAATCCACTCTGCCCAAGTAGACATGGAGAGAAATGATCTCTGTGGATCACAAATTAGTATTTGGCTTTTGAAACACGTAATGAATCTCTCAATTTCTTTTTATGCATACACATATAACAACGTCTATGCCATGAGCCTGGAGACAATTATCACCATTATCTTTATTACTTCCAGCCTGAACTAGGGATAACCATTCTCATGATCCAGGCATAGCAAAAATGCAAGAATCACCTTCATTAATATTAAATTGTTTTCTTTAAATCTTCCCAAACACTGCATCATGAATTCATAAAGACAGCTGCTCTTTTGTTCTCTTCTAGAAAATTAACCCTACTGAAAAAAAAGTATCAGACTTTGTAAGGGGAAAGAGAAGGATAATCTGGAAATAGGCCAAAAAACCCCCAAACGATGGGGTATTTTTAAGCAACATCTGAAATTTACAATGAATAGACAGTGAATGAAAGAACCTTCTTGATGTTTCTCTCTGTATATATCAGGATATATCATGGCATATATCAGGATCCTAAACTGTTTCTGTTGACATGTTAAATAATGCAATATGAAATATGACGTTATTAGGATTTGATATATACAGGAACAGAACCAACAGCACACTAGGAGTAGTGATCTAGAAGCTTAATAGCAGAATTTTGCAAGCTCACGCTGGCAGGCAGGTAGCCATTTACAGAATGTAGGGCTTTGTTTAATAGTAAAAGCCTGCATTATTGATGAAATCTAGCTGTATTTTGTCGCATTCTGTGACAGTAAGAGCCTATTTAGCAACAGATTTGTTGACAAGTCGTTTTCGAAATAAGCAGTCAGTTACAGCAGCGTGTGAGTAACAAAGACACTCAAGCCAGAGTGCCAGTTTAGCTGCAGTATTTCATGCAGCATTCGATGCAGCCCCAAGCGCAAGCAGTACAACCAACAGGCTTTGATAACTAAACAAAGGCACGGCAAGGTCCACATTTTCATTGTCAACTACAGAAACTCCCTAATTAACCATGAAACGACGCTTTTGACAGGTCGATTCAGGCTGGCGGTATTTTTTCCCCCTTTATCCGGGGTTTTGGCGCTCTTGTTCTGTTTCAGAGCGGCTATCTGCCTCGCCAAGGAGGTCACTTCCCGAGCATCCTGGCTGCAGCAGGAGCGGTGCCGCGGCCGCCTGACGAAGCACTTTGGGAGCCTTCCCAAGCAGGACCAGACGCAGCACGCCCGGATTTGCGCCCACAGCCAGCCCGCAGCCCCGCCGCGCATCCGCCCGGGCCCCGGAACAAAGGCGGCGGCGGCGGCCAGCGGGACCCGCCCGACCCCGACAGCGAACCCACAGCGCCCGACCCGGCGATACCCGGCCGGGGCCGCGCTGAGGCGGGGCGGGCCCGCAGCGCCCGG
>VYXF01004112.1:1540-12561 GCA_013397295.1 Polioptila caerulea
GAGGAATCTGGAAAACCCCCCTGGACTGGAGGAACACCCAGCTCGTGCCCCCCACCCCTGCTGGGACTCCAAGGGGACCCAACTGCAGTCCAGAAGGGGTCAGAGTCCAAGGACCCATGAGATTGGTACAGAGACACATGAGTAGTTGGATAAAAGGGGTATTATGTTTTAGCACTAAGGATGCAAAAGGTAATAAGTCTGCCCAATTTCATGTCCTTGTTCCAAACTATAAAAGAACTAAAGCTTTCCAGCCAAAATTGTTTAAACAATCTGTGGGGGGAAACCTTTTTATTTTTATGATCTCCTGAGAAATAGCTGAACAACTTACATTTCTGTTTCCTAGAAGAATTCAGGCTGGAACAAAAAAAACAGCATGGAAGATGTGAGTTGAAATAGAGAAGGTCTGGAAAAATAAGAAGGTACTACAAAGATCTTGCTATTCACCAAAAAGATACCTGTGCCTCACCAAATAACGTTGGTATTTTCAGTTTAGGCAGTTAATTAACTTTTTCTAAAAACATATTAATTTTATATGCAATGTATTCTTCCATTTTGTTTTGTTTTTTTTTTTTTTTCAGATTTTGGTAGTGCTTGTCTTGAATGTTTCATCGCTACATAATTTTTCTAGTGATCTGTCTACTCTGGGTTTTGGAACACTTCTAAATCAAGTGTATCATGCCATTGGACCCTGAAGAGAGGAGAGAGAATCTAGAAAACATGCACAAGTCATAAATAGAGGCAATTGTATTCCCTGCAAGTATCAGACAACAAAATGTCTAGGAAACACACTGATCTAATCATTTTAGCAGATTGTTAATTTCTAAATCTAAAGCCTACAATGTAAATAGAAACATTCTTCACATTCCACTTTCTGGTCATTCTAAGTAGATATATGGCCCTGATAGGTTTGTTCCACAGTTTTCATTGGATTCAGCACTGTCAGAGAAACCAATACATTAGTGTGTAAATTTTCCTTCTGCCTTCGGGACTGTTATCTCAGCCCAGCTCCTGGCCCCATTACAGGTCTCATTACAGGTCTCGGTATGGCCTCTCTCTGCTGCTTGGCAGATTTAGCCGATCCGATGGGTTTCAGTGTGGCACTCTGTGGCAGATTTATTGTGACGACAAAGACGAAGAAAGGAGTGTCTCTGGCTGGGGTGGCAAGAGATGGTTTATTGAAGGCACCTCATGGCACCTTTGCCTTGATGGTCTCTCCCAGACCAGAGCAGAGAACAAAGACCGTACATCAGGTTTTAAGGAGAGGGGGAATAGGGGATGGGTCCCGGATGTCCACTAACCAATCTCTCAGGGGTTATCTTGACTGATGAATTATATTTTCCTCATCCAATCTCCCCGGGATAGAGGAGGATTCTCTGTCTCAGAGCCTATCACCTTGGGCCCCTCAGAGAACTTTCTCCGACTTGGGAAGGGTTTCAGAGGGCAGACTTGCCCTTGGAGGAGAGGGGTGGAAGAGGGGTACAACCAAGTACAAAAACTCACAAGGGTACAAGGAACAGACCATTAATACAAAGTTGATTACAAAGCACACCACTACTTAGTGGATCTTCTTACAGCTTTCAATTGAACCTCTGTAACCCCCAGCAAGTATACCAGATAATTATTGTCAATGCAAAAATTGTGATGCATTAAAAACAAATTACAGGAATGGAATAAAACAAAAAACATAACATTATTCTGTAGAATTAATTTATCTTCTTCAACATTTATGTAAAAGGATTCTGATAGATTCCCTTTGATGCTTCCAGTCTCACACAATATATATTCACGTTATTGTAGAGTACATTTGAATCTCAGACCACATCATCCAGTAGCTTGTTCATCATGAGTAGTCAATGTAATACTTGTTCCAAATAAAATCAAAACTGTAGTTCTCTGTTCTGGCTCTGGCCAAGTGTGAAAGACTGGGAGGATTACTGACTCAAAACATTTTGGGTGCATATGTGGGAGAAGGAGCAGGTCAGGCCTTACTCTGCTGAGGCGATGCCCTGCTCTGCACACAAAACCCACCCCCCAGGACCTGTATCTCAGCCCCGCAGTGGCTGCCAATCACTGGCACACTGGAAGCAATGCTCCACACCCCATCCCTGGAACCCCAATCTAACCCCAGAGTGGCCAGATGACCAGAAGTCCCACCTGGGGCAAGGGCCCAGGAAAGCTAAAGGACACTTAACCCAGGACATGAGACAAGCATGTCTTGACCCTACC
This sequence comes from Polioptila caerulea, assembly GCA_013397295.1. Classification (NCBI taxonomy): domain Eukaryota; kingdom Metazoa; phylum Chordata; class Aves; order Passeriformes; family Certhiidae; genus Polioptila; species Polioptila caerulea. The sequence goes on from VYXF01004112.1 coordinate 3,767, forward strand.
TTCTCTTAAAATTTCTGTCAAATAAACACCACTGGAACCCAAGAGTGGTAGCTATATCCATTCTTTTCTATCTTTCTCTTTCTTCTCCTTCTTCTAATTCTCTCTCCTCACTTTTGAGTAACTTAAAATCAGATGCGCTTGGAGCTTTCTAAGTTCAATGACCTGAGTTAATGCTTTGTGAAATGTTTTATTTTGATTGAATGCTGCTTTAAACTTTTACCGAATTTCCCTGATTTTCTGAAGTTGCCAGTAAAGTTTTTTGTTGTTTTGATCCCTTGAGACTATCTTGTCAGTATTTCTCCTGTGCATCTAACTCAGAGTACATAAAAAACTTGTAAGCTCTTTTAAGAGGCTCATTGAGCCAGTTTTGGGGGTCTTACACCAGGACAGGGTTAATTTTTGCAGTAGTCAGAAGGCTCATGACCAGGACCCAGAGGTTATTCTGTACCACCTCACCATATGCAGGGGGCAGGGGGAAGGGGTCCCTGTAGCAGAATACCTCCTTGCCACAAGAGCTTATCTGTTGTTAGTTAGCTGGTGCAAGGCATCTCACCCTTCACAAAAGCTTGCTAATTGATGAAATAACTCAATAAAGATGGCCTGTGCTGTGGAAGTGACACTTCTAGCTGACAATAAACATCTTGCTGTGTAAGTGAGATGTGGAAAGATAAGCTGGAATTTCTGACTGACNGATAACCTGGAATTTCGGACTGACAGACACTCCACTTTACAAACTATGAAAGCTGCACCACACTCACAAAGCAGAAATCTTCTGCACATTCCCTGGAAAGGTGTGGAGTTTTCTCCCCAAAGTTGGGATGCTGACTTTTGTGGTTATTCTCTCGGGCTTAAGTGAAACTGTGTACGCTATTGTCAATTCAGTGGCAAGTTAAATTGACTCCTAATCTATAATATTTCTTTGCTAGCTATAATATAGGTAACGTTATGTCATGCACTGTTTTATGTAATCTACTAGTAGTTTTTTGGTTTATACTGTGTAGTAAGTAACTCTGTTTAAGGTCTTTTGTCTGTTACCTTCTGTCTATTCAATAACTCATAATAGACCTAATCAGCCATTCTTAAGAACTTGCAAGCCAGAACGATTTAGGTGTGGGTTGTGGGGACTGAGAGACACAGACCATGCTATGGAAGCAATGCCAGTTTATTACACTAATCACTCGTATTTATAGTTCTCTAAGTTCTATACAAAATTCTCCACTCCAACCCCCTTGCCCCTGTTCCCGTAGCAACACAATCTTTTCGGTTATCAGGTACTTGCTACATTCTTTTGCGTTAGCAATGTCCTTGTTACATCTTCTCTCATCAGAGTGGTCAGAGTGACCAGACATGATGTCTTCACTTTTGCTCTTGCCTTGAGTTTCTCTCTCCCATGGCTTCTACTGTACCAGGGCCAAGAGGTTGGCGGCGCTACCCAGCTCAGCTTCTGTAGCAGTCTGATCTTCCACAGTGGGTCACCTAAGGAGAGCTGTTGCCAAAAATCTGAGCCTAAGGCAGGACTTGTCTAAAGTTCTCACTTTATCCATAACAATCCCTTCTAGTTGGGTAGTGTGGTGGGGGAAGAGGGGTTGTTGCCTGTTTCCATGTGGTGCCTATCTTGTACACTCTGCTATTAGTATTGTTGTTACTGTTTGTTTTCTTATCTCATTGCTGTTTCCAGTAAGTTTTTCTTATCTCAACTGGTGATCTTTACCTTTTTGTGCTTCCAATTCTCATCTCCAGCCCATCGATGGGGCAGGGGGAGTGAGCAGGCAGAGTGTGGTTTGGAGTGTTTCAGTGAGAACACTAAATTTAGGAATTCCATTCCTAGACCATAACATTCTTGCACAGTGCAGTGAGGAGTAATGGAATTGAAGCTCTCTATGTCAGTTCAACTGTAAAATGAGTGAGGAAAAAAGGAAAATGCTAATATGGATGCAGATTTGAACCTTTATGAAGTCTGCAACAATTCAGATCCAGGATTCCAGTCAAGGTTTTTTTGTACATCAAGTTTAACCAGTTAGCATCCCCACTCTCCCCCTCACCCCAAAAACTCACAAATGAGAAAGTAAAGTGAAGGCCACAACAGTTTATTTGGGAAAACTTTACATATCTGATAATGTTGCGTGTATACATATCACAGCTTAATTTTTCCCTGGACATGTATATGTCATTAATACTAACCTCCCAGAATACTTCAACTGGAACAAGATCAATTTTTGAACTGATCCTAATACTTCCATGTAGAATTAATTTGATTTTAGTTTGATCTAATTACTGCAAAGACATTTAATACGACAATATCTGGCTTAAGCAAATACAAGCCATGGAACTCAGCTCAAACCTAGCTCATCACTATCTCATGTAATTGAACACCATAATGGAAGTTGGAGTACTGCTGGGAAGAGGTGAGTTTTGAATGTAGAACAAAACACCATGAGCATGATAAAGAGCAAGTCAGCCCTGTGACTGTGGTCCTTATATTGTCACCCTTGTTTGCAGCACTCTTTTAATAATCTGGAAATGGAGTCTTTGCTCACTGATTGTCCTTTCTTCTATATATACTGTTTTTTTTCCTCTCTGTTATTCTGAATTTTACTTCTTTGAATACATAATAGCAGCACTGCCAAATAAAACATGACCAAAATGGCAATCTCCAAGCATCTGGGGATGAATCTTAAAACCAAAACTAAATTACTACATTTATTCCTCTAAAACAGAGGTGTGAGGTTAAGCTACAGAAACTCACAATTGAGCAAAAGAACAGTACGTTTCTGCTAGAATGCAACTATTGCTTAACTTCCTTTTCCAGGCTTTCACTTGTTTAATCTAACTCTGATTAATTTAATTAAAGCAAAAAAAAAAAAAAGTAAACATTTTGCTTCCTTGGAATGTTTTGTTATTTTTGTTTAGGAGAAAAAAGATAGGATAAATAAAAACCCTCTTTCATACTGACCTATATGAAGGAAACCAATGGGTTATAAACACAGACTTCAGACTTCATTCAAGGGAAATAATCCAGAAAACTCTTTAAAAGATGTTTATATATATAAATTCACCCTGCTTGTTAAAAATATTTATACAAAAATTAAAACAACCATTAATTCTCAACTGTTATAAATATAAAAATGTAATCTCTTTTCCAAGTCAGTTCAGCCAAAATTTATTTCAGATCATTTATATTACTGAACATCCTTGAAAATTTTTAATTAGTAAACTAATGAATCTTAGTGGAGTCTCAAATCAGACAACTGGAAATGGAGATGCAAATCTGAAGAAAAACTAAATCAGCAATCAACAAGGACCAGATCAGTTAAAAAATAAAAAATGTTCTAGCCATACCGCTTGTATCATATAATCTTATTAAATTTAAATTTTATTTTTATTATGTTAGCCTTTTAAATTTGCACTCACAGTAGTGTTTTATAAACCCCCCCCCCCCCAAACCAACCCCACTGTAGCATTCATTTCGGAAAGGGGATTTAGTGGTGTATTTTTGTATATGAGCTTAACTTCTTAGTGATGTACCACTGGGCTTCCAAATAGATAAGTTATGTTTAACATGTCTCAGTAACTGCAGATTTAATAAGCTTCAATAACTGCAGCTATAAAAAATAGCAAAAAAGAAACTTGAAGTAATATATCAAGTGAAACCAGACATAACGGAATGCTGAACCCAGCTAAGGACACTTGGTGAAACAACCAAGGCCAGAAGAAAGAACAAACAAGGCCAAGCATCCATTTAAAGTGCTAATTTGGGTAGAAGGTAATTCTGGCAGGGGGACATCGTGACCACTGATTCACAACCACCAACTCAAGAAACTCACCAACTCAAAAGAAGAAGACTGAGCATACAGACTAATTAGCATAAGAAGTGAGAGATTAATTTGACCAATAAAAAGTAGAATACTAATTAATGAGAAAACTATGTAATTTGTTGCCAATGAACACTGGTGCCTTTGTATGCTAAAATGTATAAAAGTGAAAAATGTTGATAGTAATGTTGGTGGCTTTGTGGATTTGCCATCTTTCTGTACAGAACTGGGAATAAATCAAATACCTCAACTGTGTGTGGATTGGCTTCTTGCACACCAGGTGATAGAACCTGTTTTAGGACAACAGTAGTCCATGTAACAAGTAGTTGCCATTTGCAGGGGAAGTGTGAATACATTTAAGTTCTCCTTTTTGAGATAACATTTGTCATAAGACAGTACTTGCGGTGCAAACTGGATGGGAGCTGGTTTTTTTCCAGTCAATAATCAGTTTCATAATCAGTTCCTGTTATGAGCATCATTCATTAAATCATAAAAATGTGACTTATTAGAAAAGAAAATATAGAGTCTAAAGGCACAGAATCATGTGGCTGCACTACTAGGAATCTGTAAACAAAGACTCACTTTAATATAAGAAATCCGAATCTAGGAAAGCAAAAAGGCATTTGAAGCCGGCTTTTAGCTAGCCAACTTCCTTAAAGATTCAAATGGTTTTGAGGTCTACAAAGTACGCACTAAGATATTGTGGTAAATAAACACACACAGTTTTTTCTCTTTGTTCAGCAAAGTTGGTTACTGTTACTGTATACTTGTTACCTGGTTGTTAAAAAGTTCTTTTTAGTTTAATTCTCCTAATTGTTCCTTCTTATCTTGTATCTGTACTACCTCCACGATCGAGAATGCCAGGAATGCCCTCCACATCTTCCCCAAAGTGGCACCCAGGGCTGCGTACATTACCATATGCAGATAAAGGGACACAAGGTACCATGGGGAAACACAAACCCCTACAAAAGAATGAGCCAACATGTAAAAAAAGGACTAAAAAGGAAATATCTTGGCAGTCAAGATATGGGACTACTTAGCTATTCCACATTTACAGTCTGGATAATGTCGCCATAACTGAAAGTAACTAGACTGGCATAGGACCCCCAGACGACAAGGCAACATGTGTCTTCCTGGAGTCTCCTGTGAGAATGGAAGTCCCAGCTTTGCCCCCAGGCAAAGCTGATCATCTCCTCCTATGAGTCGCTCCCGGGAGCAGTGGTGGTGTTCATGACCCCTCGGCCTCCCCACACAGAGCTGTCTTCTAATAAAGGCATCAAACAGGAGTTTGTCTCCTGGCCCTTATTTATAACAATATCATATATCAAAAAGCAATAAGGCAAATAGTATACTCATTATTTTTAAAAAGTTACTATGGTAGTATAGGCATATACAGTATAACTTTTTTACAATGTGTGGGACTGTTTCTACTACAAAGCCCTATAATTGTTTCCTTTCTACATAATCAGAGATTAAATGAAGATTCCAGGTGAACATAAAACCACCCTTGTACCACAATCTACCACTGGCAAAAGTTTTTCAGCAGCAGCAATGTGTGCTCTGCTTGTTGAGTCACATTCATACTGAGCCAAGTCCACAAATCAAAGTTCAGAGACTAAACACTGTCATACTTGTGAAGAGATTCCTCTAGCTTTTGTGTCACTTTTTGAAAAAAGAGTATTTGCTGTTGCAAGAAATGCTGCATCTGTAATTTAAAGTCTCTCACACGAATTTTGTGGAAATGATTAATTTCTGCTAGGGTTGCAAAAGAAATAATGTTACAGCGTTCTTGAATACCCTCAGCTTTTGGGAGTTCCATCTTCCCCTCTTCCACATGTCGCTTACTCTCCTTTACTTTGCTAAGGGCTCCTGTGTAAAGAACAAAACAAAATAGTTGAACTTTGAGGACAATGTAGACTAAACTCCTGTATTTTAACAAGAGATTTAATAACAACAAGAAGGATTCATAGAAGACTCATTCTAAATGTATTTATATGTGTGCATATATATATAAATGAAAAGGAATAAAATTAAAGCTTTTTCAGATCAAAAAATCACAGAACAGTGAATCTTTTTAAAAAAAAATACTTCAAGGGGCTAGCTTGCAAAAATTACCTGTTTCACAATCTCAAAAATCTGATGGTATACTTCAGAGAATATCTGATAGATACATGCCATGGGTTGATGCTGGCCAGATGCCAGGCACCCAAAAGCCACTCACTCACTCCCCTCTGCAGCTGGACAGAGGAAAGAAAATTTAAAGAAGGGTTCATGAGTTAATATAAGGACTGGGAGAGAGATCATACATTAAATACCATAATGGGCAAAACAGGTTACACTTAAGAGCTATAAAGTTAATTTATTACTAACAAAATCAGAGCAGGATAATGAGAAGTAAAATAAGCCCTTAAAAACACCTTCCCCCCACCCCTCCCACCTTCCCAGTTATACTGCCAACCCCAGTGGCACATGGAGGCAGGGAATGGGGGTTACGGTCAATTCATCGCCCGAGATTTTCTTCTGCTGCTCAGGGAGAGGAGATCTTCCCCTCCTGCACCATGGGGTCTCTCTCACAGGAGACAGTTCTCTATGAACTTCTCCAGTGTGAGTTCATCTCATGAGCAGTAGCTCCCTGTGACCTGCTGTAATGTGAGTCCCTCCCATAGGCAAACAGTCCTCCCAAACCTGCTGTGGTGTAGGTCACTCTTCCACAGGATGCAATACTTCAAGGACAGGCTGTTCCAGCCTAGGAGCAGGGCCCCTCTCTCCACGGGGCTCCTATAGGATCACAGACTCCTCCCAGGCATCCACCTGGGAATCCATCCGGCATGAGAACCTCCCCCAAGGGCTGCGAGTGGATCTCTGCATTCCCTGTGGATCCATGGGCTGCAGGGGCACAGTTGCTTCACCATGGTCTTCACCACAGCCTGCAAAGGAATCTCGGCTCTGGTGCCTGGACCACCTCCTCCCCCTCCTTCTTCACTGACCTTGGTGTCTGCATAGTTGTTTGTCTCACATATTCTCACTCTGCTCTTCTCTAGCTGAAAAGTAAAACTGTGCCACAACCTTTGTTTTGATTTCTTCCTAAATATGTTATTGCAGAGGCCTTACCACCACTTCTAATTGGCCCAGCCTTGGCCAGCAGCACGTCCATCTTCAGAGCCATCAGGGATTGGCTCTGCCAGACATGGTGGAAGCTTCTAGCAGCTTCTCACAGAAGCCACCTCTGTGGCCCCTCCTCTACCAAAAACCAGGCCATGCAAACCCAGTACAATATATCAGCAGTGGAAAAACATGAAAGCACTAGAGAACTAGTCAGATCAATTTAGGCCTACATAAACACCAGAAAAATAGCCTCATTCAGAAACTGGACTTTGTGGAACATCACATTTCACAATTTTTGTGAAATATAAAAAGAAGATCTGAATACACAAAATCTTGCTAATACACCATTCTACTTTTATACTGCAGGTATCCCAAAATTAATTATTGATTGCTAGATAATCGAAAAGTTTATTTCAAAGTTGTAGAGATCCAGGTAGAGCTAACACAAGCTTGTAAAAGCTAGAAGAAACTCAGAGCAAAAGAACTGATAGTCTTCCTTGTCCAAATAGCTAATTAAAGCATACACATCTTACAAAACCAAAATATCACCCAAACTAGATTCACTTAAAGCAGTAAAGCAGACTCTTCTAGTGACACATAATACCAAGATGAGTCTTAGACATTTATGTCTCAATTTCCCATAAGAGAAATTTCTTTGCCTTAAATATTATATACATATTTTATTCATATAACTGAAACTAGTCAGACCAATAAAGCTTTTACCTTCTCACAAAATGTTAGTAATATGGCATTTTTCACAATCTTTATGATCACACTTAAGTTACTTGTTCCTTCAACTGTTTGTAATGTCATAACTAATTTTCTCCTTTCACATTACATTTCTTAACATACATAGAGGGTTGATCCTGGCTGGATGCCAGATGCCCACCAAAGCTGCCCTATCACTCCCCTCTTCGGTTGGACAGGGGAGAAAAACTATAACAAAAGGCTCCTGTGTGGACATAAAGACAGGGAGAGATCACCCATTGATTACTGTCATGGGCAAAACAGACTTGACTTGGGGAAATTATTGAATTTATTACCAATAAAAATCAGAGCAGGATAATGAGCAAAAAACCCANTGATTACTGTCATGGGCAAAACAGACTTGACTTGGGGAAATTATTGAATTTATTACCAATAAAAATCAGAGCAGGATAATGAGCAAAAAACCCAAAACTTAAAACACCCCTGCCTCTCCCCGTGAGGGACTGGAATGTTAATGGCTCAAACAATCAGGATGCAAGCTGAGGATGTGCAAAATAACCACCCAGGTGGAGAGAGAGCAAGCACACCAGCCCCCTCAGGCTACAGCTGGATGTTGAACAATATAAGGGAAGAGGCTGATAAGAGGCAAATCCTTAGAAGCGGGATAATGCTTTTTATCATGCCAGTCCTTACACAAGTGGCTCAGCTGTGAAAACTCCTCTCTGGGAAGAACCAGGACATTCACATGTAGCCCGAAAGTAATCACCCCTTCTGATGGGGCATAATTGACTCAACTGTGCTGACCTGAGAGTCAGCTGTGGCATCTTCAGAGGTGTCATAAACCATCAAAGACTCAAAAAGTATCCCGTGATCTCTAGCATTGCATCATTCAGTGTGAAACTCCCCATCCCAGGGGAGGTACCTGGGCATTCCCATCTGGACCTGAGCGTATATAACCTATGGAACTTCTTTAAGAACTGCTCTAGCAGGAGGTCCCCCATGAAGTCACAAGTCCTGACAAAAAACCTGCTCCAGCACAGATTTCCCACAGGGTCACAGCTGCCTTCAGGCATCCACCTGCTCCAGCATGAGGTCCTTCATGGGCTGCAGGGGAATCTCTGCTCTGGCATCTAGAGCATCACCTCCTCTCCTTCTTCCCTGACCTTGGTG
>VYXF01004113.1:0-13923 GCA_013397295.1 Polioptila caerulea
GCTGCTTCTGCAGAATGCCATAATGGTATTATGTTACTAACTCTGTGCTTTTTTTTCCAGAAGGACCTTCTAAATGAGAAACCAAAGACAAATGGCTTTGCCTCAATCTTTCCTTTACTTCCTTTTTGTGGGAGATTCTCTTTAGTCTGTGTGAAGAGAGAGAAGATGAGTTGATCTACAGGCTGTGGGACGTGCCTGTAGAATGCCATGGCAGCACAGAGAGTCTCTGCCTGGCCCTGGGGGGAGGAGATGCCATGTGGCACATGCCCTAAGGGAAGGATCACCCCATACAGGACAATAAGAAAGTGTGCTGCTGACAAGGCAATGTGTGATAGGTTGCTTAGTGAAAAATACCTGTAAGGAAACACTGTGTCCTGAAGAAGTGTGGAAAACCAGCTCGTTGGTCTCAATAAATGTCCCAGTATCTCTGCTGGTCTGAGTCTGTGCCTAGGTCATTACACTTCTGCTCTGAGGACTGCAAGTGTAAAGGATCTTGATTTCTGTTCTTAAGAACCTGACTTTGGGAGCATTCAGTCTTGAAACCAAACCCCTAGCATAATTAAAACTGCTCCTGGCTTTTATCTTTTTGTCATTTTAAGTTGCTTATGCGCTTTTCAAGCCAGAAATACTGACCAGTCTTCTCTGTTCAGCTTGAGATATAATTAACTATTCCATCTTTAAGAATAATAATTTTAGAGATACCTAATCTAACTTACTGGCTATGACAATTTTACATAGAATTTTATAGGTGCTTCTGTAAAAGCATAACTTTTACACTGTCAGCTTTCTTGTGGGGCTTTTTCCCTCCATTCTTCCATCTTGTTTGTTGTCAAAGGAGAATTTCTTGTCACTTGCTTCATCAATGTAGATAAAAGTCCAAACCCACAATATTTATGTAATTTATTCCATATTCAAAATGCTTTAAAGTCCTTGGCTAACTATTTCATAGAACATTTCTGTCCAGTGCCATAGTCAGAGAGAAGTGATGGCTATACAGAAACTTGGTGGCAAGAAAAGTCCTGAAAATTGAAGATTATCATCCCTAACTCTGCAGTCTTTGCACCACACTATATCTCTTATTAAGATAAAAAGAGAGCGTGAAAAATATTACTGAACTAATGAACATCAAGCTCTGCTAAAGTAGACAAGGTTTCTAAAAATTTCTGCAACTCAATCCAGTGAGTCTTTTTACATTTAAGACATTATAGATAGTACTATGACACTGTGACACTCAAAACTCTACATTTACAAGTAGGCATCTGCTGAAACAAACTTTGTAGAGTAACTTCATAAGGCCTTTGCTTATAGCTGATAGGGAACTCAGAACAAAACCTTGGGTCCCAATCCAAGTAGCTTTTGTAAAGTTCTGGTTCTTTCCAAAAGAGTTTCCTTTGGAAGAGCTCGTGGACATTCTCATGGCTGAAACAGATCCTGGTATGTCCAGCTTTGCTCTGGATGACATCTCACTGTGGTCTTTGAAGGCAAAAGCTAATGGAGACCAGGATGTAGTTTTTCATACAGACAGAGCATGAAAAATACCCTGAAACCTCCCCTTTCCCTGAGGAAATCTATATGCAGCAGAAAAGCACATGCACTCCTGCCATGTTTTCTGGCTGCAATCCCTCAGCTAATACCTACTACTTGGAGTAACCCTTTGTCCTCAAAGCAGTCTCTGAAAGGACAGGGAGGTCTACTGTGGAATCACAGGTATTATGTTTGGACAGATACTGTGTAATTTTTACAGTGTTCTCACCGCTGTCATTTCCTCAGCAATATGGATTGCATGTCTCCCATCAACTGATTTCAGAATCAAGTTATTTTTTCATCTGTCTGGAGTGTCTGAGAGGAAATGTCTTCTAGGCACCATCCCAAAATAATCCCAAAACCTCTTTCTTCTAACCCCATAATCTTACTGTGGAGTCACTCTTCATTTGGAGTCACTACCACCAAGTACCTCTTTTTCCCAGTCTAAAAAGTTTTCTGGACCTCATTGCCTTAGAAAGGAGGCTGTTTTTTCAGTTTTGAGATTTTTAGATTTATATAAACTTCCAAGTTAATCTCTGAACTGTTTTAAATCACCACTATTTTTAAAACGTGTTTTAAGTGTCAGCTAATGTAATGTAATCTAGTTAATACAAAAAAATTTCCATTAATGTTACTTGCTGAAGAGTGGGGGTGCAATTAACTATGAAGAGGGGAAGCTGGCTTTCTGAAATGTAGAAATAAAAGCTGTCAGGTAAGCTGAAGGAAAAAAAAAAAATACATATCCTGACTTATGGAAGGACATACAGAAAGGCTATGGTTAAAAGTAGCTGTATGTTTTCCTCTTTTTTTCTTAATGTATACCTCTAAAAATAGTATTTGCCGGCAACAAAAGTAGTCATTTTTCCTGGTAGATATGCAATTCAATGCTAGGTTCACATTTATTCATGGTTTCATTTCTTACTTTCCAGCTTAACTTAGTTCCTAGAAGCAATTAAAAAAAAAAAAAAAAACATGCTCAGAATTTACATATTGTGCTTATGAATTGGGGTAACTGTCTTATAAATGCTCAAGGGAGCTGGAATATGCATATGCACACATAATGCAGCAAGAATTTTAAGCTGATATATCTGTTCTCCACTTTTATAGAGACATATTCTGCTTTCAGTTAAGACCTCTTATTAAAGAATATTCAAATATGTGAAAGTGAAGATAAAGTCTGACAGACCTTCAACAGGTTGTGGTGCATTCATACAGTACTGTCTACATCACTTTTTAATTAGCAGTCCAAATGCAGTGAACAGATTGTACAGTGTACTACATCAGCCTGGCTCCTACATTTTCTATTTACTCATATTCCTGTTTAAAGCACCCTCTTCAATGCAGGGTTTTTCTCCTCTTGCTATGCTCTCCAAAACCCAGGTCATCAAGTAAATACCATTTCATTCACGGGCAGCTTTACCAGGCAGCTGAAAGGACATTCAATATTAATTAAATTAATATTACAAAATTAAATAGACAATCTATTTAATGTGCTTTTCTATACACCAAAATTGAAAAACCAAAACCAAATTGCTGCTAGCCTTAGTCATTAACCAAAAGTTTTAAAAGCATTTAATTACACTCCCAGTGAGAAATTTCTGTCTTTATTAGTATCTTTTGAATCTGTGTTAGACGTACTTAAGTACTAAAATCCTAATGGACAAAGAACTTGCTTTATTATATGGATTTAACTGGACGTTCTTCCTTGCGTTGAAGTGAAAAAGAGGGAAAAGTATTTAATTTATAGTTGAGAAACTGAGAGTAAACTTTATTTGTTTCTGAATTCAATATTAAACAAAAAAGCGTCCGTGTAATTGCACATTTCTGACTTGCTTAAAAATGAATTAGTTGATGCATCTGCTTTTGGACAGAACAGAAGAAGCGCAAATATTCTTCAAAGGTATTAGTCAAACTACTTTTTCCTGGTGAGGAGGGTTAATCATGTGATCTTTTGTTGTTTTCCATTTAAAATTTCTATGGCAGTCAACAGCTCATTTTTATCCAAAAGATTTACAGTTTGATTTATGATATATTGGAAAATTTTAGCTGAGAAGTTCAGAATATTTTGAAAATCTCTTCAGAAGACTACTTTTATTATAGTTACATCTTTTAACTTCTTTTTTTAAGGTGATTTAACCTACTTAAATTTTATGAGAATTTAAAAAGAAAAATCAAATTAGATATGTTTAGGGTTAGAACAGTCAGATTGAGTAATTCCATTTCTCTCCCTAATCCTCAACAGATTTTCAAACTTGCCACATCTCATTAGGTCTGGAAATTGGCTGACTGGAGTTGGAAAATTAGATTATGATTTAAAGATATATCCCTTCATTACCTTCAATGGAACCACACTCCCCAAGAGAAACTCATGAAGGATTTATGAATTATAGGAGTCGTGGTCCCTCTGTATTTCTGATATGAGGGAGAACATTTAGGCTGCTCTGTCTTCTTTAAGGTCCATCGGTTTCAGTGAGAACTGCTTGTTCAGAAGTAGATACAAATGTCACCCATTTCTAGGGCCAAGTTTCATCCTCATTTAAAATTGCATCTCTTGGGCTAACCAGTAGCAGCATCAATAAAGTGAATCCAGTTACCCCTAACTAATTAGCTGTTAAACAGCCATCTCAGTAGGATGGAACTTTGCAAACCCAGTTCCACAAAAATCCTTCCTAATAATTTTTCACCGATACAGTATTCCTTTTCCGACTTCACACCTTTTATTTGCTGTGAAGGATGTAAATATGTCAAAACACCTGTAAGAGAGCAACATCTTGTTCTAGTATCAAATCAATCAGTCAAATGTAAGAGTAAATCTGTACTAGATGCCAGGAATGAATATTTTTTTTTCAAAACTGTGTAATGATACTCTCTTGATTAGTGTCTTTTTAATAAAAGCTGGATGAGCCAATATTTCAGAACTTCATGCTATTTACTAATATAGCATTTCTGTTTTACCTCTTGCTTACCATGGTGCTTACTTTCCAAAGGATGTAGGAATTGTTATGTGTTTCCAGGAAGGCATGAACTACGTTCAAGATAGCTGACTGGTTATACACAATACCAACAATGACAAAAATATCATTGAAAAAGTGCGGCTACCAAAAACTGGCATTGTATACTTCCATTCCATGTGCGCCCACTTGATCTTTCCAGTGACATTCCATTCAGCAAGAAAAGCCTATGTCATATTACATTCAGAGAGTTGGCAACCACATTTCGGGTGCTTTGTACAGTCAGGTAGGTGGAAATGGGGAAGATGATGTCTTGGTTTAGGTTCCTGGATCTGAGATACATCTAAAAGATGAGGTCCTCTGAAACTTGAGCTCCAGGAAGCCCCTGAGGCTAGAAAGATGCAAAACAGATTGCAGTAGTGCTTGCACTTCAATTCTGTAGCAAAGGAAGATAGAAGCAACTGATAGCAATTCAGAAACTACCCCTACAAGCTGTTTGAAAAGCCATCCAAAAACTGCATAATTCATTAATCCAGCATTCTTCACCAGATATCTTAAAAAAACCCCAAATACTGGTAACTGGCCAAAACACCTAGAAACACACTAGTTCCATAGTAGTGTTTAGAAATTATAGAGACAAATATATGAATCCCTATGACTTAAATTAGGATATTGTACAACTGAGTCTAAAGAGAGATTTTAGAAAATGGCTCCAGTGGGATTTCAAAACCAAGATCTTTTTGTTAAACATCTGTACGAGTCTACTCACGTGTCTAGGCAGGGGGGTTCTTTGTTAGCTGTTGTAATCAGGGCACTGTAGTTGCACTGCACTATATACACTCACTGGTGAAATCTCTGGGAAATTTACTTCAAAATGAGAGAAGATATTAAATCTATACAAAGAGTAAGGATTAGAAATTGATCAATCTTCTCATTTGGTAATATATGTCATTCATAATTTCTGAGTTCTGACAAAAACATTTAGAGCTACGCATATCAGAAAGCAAAGCTACTGCAATAGATAGCACTTAGTGACCTTTCACAAATCAGATGAAACCAAGTGCCATGTCTCTCAGGCAGGTAAGTGTACAATCAGAGTGCAATTTTTTTAGTGTATTGAATGAACAAATTAAAGTTATGGGGAAGGGGGAGAGTAATTAATTAATTGGGCAATTCCATTAATTTACTTCTGCTATCCTATAAATCCTCTTTGCAAATGGCCAATTTAAAAATGTTATTTAGGCTGAATATTTTTCATAGCTTAATGCAGACATTATAAGATCTTCCTGCATGCTGTCATTATGTTAAAAAGCATAAATTAAATGCATTGCACCAATTGCAGGCAGGTTCTTTGCTTCAGTCACAGTAAGCACACTTTATTATTGATCAGTCACCATGTTAATGTAAAGTCAAATGTAAATAGAAGGTGCAAATCTGGTATCCTTCCTTACAATTCAACTTCTCAAGCAAGTGCAGATGATGGAAAGGATCAGGAGGGTAACCTTCCTAAAAGAGGGTTCCAAGCCATATAATAAAGCCTGAGTGTGGAGAAGCTATTACGGCTTCCTGGGGTGATAGAGTATTCTTGAAGGGACTGTGGGGAAGGACAAGTCCTGGCTGTCCTGCCTCTTGACAGAGGAAATAAATCACCCTGCACACTTGAGGATACCTTTCCAGGCTGCATGCTGGGAACTTCATTACACAAGCTGTGCCACATATTACTATGCATATTGCCACTGATTGGACATAGCCTCGAATCTGCAGCCTATTTCTGTCATAGTCTTAGGGGGAAGGAATCTGTTTTCTGCTTAAACAGATACTGACTTGGAAAGGATAGAGGAAGAAAAAGACACTGAGCAGCCAAGAGTTCTCAGTGGAAAAAGATCCCCTTGACTAATGATATGTCTAATCTACACTAACCCTGCCTCATGGTGCATGAAATACAGTCATATTGTCATGGTTTTCATATCCCCTTTGATCTTAATGCAATTGTTGTCAAAGTGAATAGCTACTTGCAGCAATCCTGGCTTCATTAAGAAGATGGAAAGTGCTTCCTCCAAGAGAGCTTTCTAATTTGGCCTTTTTTTCATACTTCTATAAGTTTATAGACATACTGCATGCCTGTCAATAACTACAGTAAAATATTAAAATCAACTTGCTAACAAAGAGTTCATTAGCATTACATGTGCTTCTAGCATATAATCCTGATACTAATATAACTTGAAGGTGTTGAGTTAAATTTCCCAATATACATGGGGGTGAAGCTGAGACAGGAATATACGACTGTGATTTACAGGTTGAAGAGAGAGAAAGGCTGCCGACAAACCAACTGACGCAAGGAGATAAAGAGATGTTTCCTTGTAATACCTGCCTGTTAAAACCATCAATTCACCTGCTGTAATGGACTAAGCTGAAAAATACAAGAAAGCTCTCAATTCCAGTTGCTTTTCATAACAGTTACTCCCTTGCCAAAATCAAAGTGTCTTATGTAAGGCAGTGCTGACAGGTCAGTATACCGCTCCATCTGATGTTCCTCCTCACTTAGTCACTAAATACCAGCCAACACATCTGCTTGCTTCCTTGCCCACCATCCCACCCTCCTGCTTCCCAAATCAAATTAGAAATTATTTCACTAATGGGAAATCTTTATCTCTTGTTAAGCACCCAAAAATTTTGGTCTGCTCTGTTAACAAAAAGAACTTTGAATGGTTTTCACTTACCAATGGACTGGAATCACAGTGGTCGCTAGAGTGTCATCTGTAGGGCCACAAGGTAAAAATAGTGAACTAAAGACAAAAAATTGATGAAGCAGGCATCCTGTGGACTGAACACAAGTATATTAGAGGTGAGATTTCACTAATTTGGAATACATTAGGAAGAGAATGGGAAAAAAATCCATAGTGAATAAACCATGACATTTCTTCCATAGTAAAATAAGCCATGCCTTTTTTCCTATAATGAGGATATTTCTACAGAAAAAGCATTATTATCGCAATACAAGTTGTTCCAGTGTGAGAGACTTTAAATAAATGTATATGATGTATTTGTATATGATGCATTTGTATATGTATATGTTATGGTGTGTAACATATATGTATGCATATTTTTGAAGATTCTTTGCTGTCACTCAATTTCACAAAAAAAATCTCATCTACAGCAAGTGTGTGGATAAGTAGGATTCTGTCATACATAAACTCAGAAGTAATATTTACCATATCTTGCAGCAGAGTAAGAATTAAAATAAAATGCTGTTAATTTTTTTTATTTACTGCACAGTAAAATAATCTTAAATGATTTTAAGTTTTGTGTGGGACTCCTGCAAATAAGGAAAATGGCACAGATATATCAAATACAGCACAATTTTTCTTTCCTCCTAAGAAGGTTATAGTAATTGTGCCCAAGATGGCTTTGATGGAGCTTTTGGTGAATGCCAGGGAAATCTGCAACGTAGTGGGAGGTTTTCAGGATATTACCATGATATTCTAGCTCATGTTAGGAACCTCTGCATTAAAGCAGTCCAAGTCTTTCAATAGAAATAAAAAAAAATCAAATCTAAAAACATTTTTCATATAGTTAATACAAGGTGATTCATAAATCATACACATTTGCAAGAGAATCTTGCCTACTAAACAAAGAGTGGAGCTCTAAGTGTCATTAACTATACCATGTAAAAACTTCCTCTTTACTAAGTCATCATAGACTAATAATAGCTAAAAACACATAAATCGATTTGCATCCTCTGCTTGAAAGGAAGAATTAATTGGGTTAGCCTTATAGCAGTTTGCTAAACAGAATGGTTTGTAGGCAGAAATGCTAAATTTTTTCTTGTTTCCTTAAATAAACTGTCCTAAGATAATTTGCTATTTCTAATGAGTATGGCATATTTTGAGAATCTAAGTATCCCAGGTGCTATTATAAAGGCGTGCCCAAAGTGTCCATCATTTCACTGATGTCTGTGGATGCTTTTCCTGTGTTATTCACTAGACTAAAGAAGACCTAAATTGTGCTATATACTCTTTCTTCATTAGCATCAAAAGATAAGATTCTAAGAAGCCTCTTCTGTGTCACACAATATTTCACTCACTGCTGTCTGTCTCTCAAGATAAGCCGCCATCCTGTTTTGATATGAGTGAAGTAAGGAAAGGTGTGGAGAACAGGTAATTCCACCAGTTTACAAATGCTGAAAAACGCAGTAAGTGCTTAA
Organism: Polioptila caerulea; assembly: GCA_013397295.1. Classification (NCBI taxonomy): domain Eukaryota; kingdom Metazoa; phylum Chordata; class Aves; order Passeriformes; family Certhiidae; genus Polioptila; species Polioptila caerulea. The sequence continues at coordinate 8,680 of VYXF01004113.1, forward strand.
AAAGGTGATTTATGTTAACTTTCTCTGACTGCCACAAAATCAAAAGTCTTTAGATTCAAAAAGTAACATTTGTTTCACTAGTTTGTCATAATTCCCCGCCATATGTGTATCCACAGAAGATAGAAGATGATAGTCTTCATAGAGATGAAGACTCACTTCTTTAGCCTAACAAACTTCTGAACTGGAGGTTCTGAATGAACATTTATTGATGCAAATTGATTAACTACAAAAATGGTCAAATTGTGCTTACTTGTTCTAAGTCTGTAAGTAGACACTACAGGCAAAATTTTCTACATGCACCAGCTCTTCAAATGTGACCCCTGTTCAAGCCTTACAGTTCCACACTTATACTTTACCTGTATGTTCACTGAAATAGAAGTGGAGTAATAATAAATTTAAATTTTAAAATAAGTTGTGCAAGAGAAGGATAAAGAGAAGAATAAAAGTTACAGAGAAACTGTGAATAAAATAGAAATTAATAAAATACAAATTCTTCCTCTAACAGCAATGAATTATGTTGTGCTATCAAAATAAAAATTACTCATTGTGGTTTAGAGTTTTGATCTCTCATGACTCAGCCATGAAATTGTGACTCTAACACAGTTGATTCTGAACCCTGAATTACGTGAGAGCAAACAACAATTTAAAATTTATGCAAGAATCCAACAAAAAAGTTAGTTTAAGAAAAGTATCTTGTACTCTTTAAAATGAATATTTGCAAATCAATTCCACATGTAGATGCAAACAGTGCTCCTCCAGCCCTAAATTGAAGATTACCCTTAAATTAATTTATTCTAAATTATTAGGAATATATTTTCTTCCTGAAACTTCTGCAGAAATGTCTTTATTCTTTTTATTAACACTCACCACTATATACTCAAACTTACTGTGCAACCTTTATTTGTCATAGTAGAAAAGAGCAAACGCTAAACTGTCCTCAATTTCAAAGTGATTCTTGCATGAAATATCGTGAGTGTAGTAAAAATTAGAACAAATTGCTTAATCTTAGTTGATTTGGTATATCACAACTCTCTCAGTGCTTTGGAGAAAAACTGAAGACTGACTTTTTTCATTAAGAAATGTGTCATGTCACACTCTGTAAGAGCAAGTATTTTTCTACCTGGAAAATCTTAATTAATACTAATTTGTTAAAGAAGGAAATGTTTTCAGCTATATACTGAGATAACAAAGAAAGAAAAGTAAACAATCATGAAGAGTTGTGTAACAACATGTGAGAAAGAGGGGTGTAATATTCCACAAGTGCCATTGTAGATAATATTTTGCAGATGGTAAAGAAATTTTTGAGTGTTTGTTTTACTGAAAAATAATAGTACTTATATGTATCGGAAGCTCAATATATGTGCTTCAGTTGGAATAAACTCAGTTTTAGTATTCCTGTCTATCTAGAGGTTTGGATGGGATACTGTTTCAATTGAAAGTAGTTTTGATGGTCTGTGCTCCAATCCCCTGCTCAAGGTATCATTAAGAAGCGAATCAGTTTAACTGTGAATTTCCCTAGTTAGGCCTTGAAAATTCCAAGGGACAAAAATTCCTCAGGCTCTCTGGGTCACACTGCCAATGCTGCACTATTTCCCCATGAAGAAATTCTTCCTGATGTCCGATATGAATATCTCAGACTACAATTTGTGGTGATTTCAACATTAGTCTTGTACTACTTAGTTGACTTGAAAATGTCGGTGAAACAGCATTTCACATGAATAGTTTTCTGGAGCTATTAAGCCATCCTTTTACACCCCTTCCTCCACACTAAAAAAGCCCAGCTCACTGTTACACAGAGCAATCTTTCCAGAAACTGAGGAAGAGACCTCTGCTTTTGGGCCAACCACTCCTTGTTCATAAGGTCTACAAACCTACTGAAGGTCATCAAGTGCAAATAATCATTCTTAAGAAGAACTCTTGAATACTCTCTTTTTTTTTCTGTCTGGATATCAGTTGCTACAATTCATACCTGACAGTCTAGCAAATCTTTAATTCACCTAGGTCTACTTATCAATTTTTCTTTTACAAATGAATGCTTTGGGAGGAGATGTACAGGTAGAGATCATCCAGTACTTTCCACCTTGTTCATACAGCTACTTGGTTGCAGAAGGCAATCAAATAGAATTAACACAATTTATCTTTGGTAAATGCATGATGACTATTCCCAATTACATTTCTTGTATATCACATTCTTGTAAATTAAATTTAAGAGGACATACTTCAGCTAACAGGTCTGGGTTGAGGGTCTCTTCCTCTCCTCTATTTCCAGAGACAGAAGTTAACACTAACTTGTCATTGAGAACTCCACCTTGGTGAATCCATGAATTTCAAAGAATGCAACTGGTGTAAGCAGCTCTTAAACTTTTATCACCCTAGTGCACTGCCCTTTCCATCATAACTGTGCTGGTGTGTGCAAAGGTGGAGGAGAAGGTGCTGACTGCAAAGACAGTGCAAAACAGAGCAAAAAAGCCAAAAACTACCATAGGGCTGGAAAAGTGAAAGGAAGAACATAGTTTTGGAGTTCTAAGAAACTTACAATTTGTTTACTCTTTTCATTACATTTTGCTTGACTTTATGTTTATAATAACCAAGACCAAATTTATAAATACTGCGTTGGAAAATCTTGGTCTGGTCTCTTTGACAAAATTATACACGCTAAAGAAGAAGCATTCTAAGTATATATTTCAAATTATTTTACACAACTATGAATGACAGCTCAGGAAAGATCAATGAGTTATCTTTGAAGGCTGCTCAAAGAGTCTTTCCTTGCATTTTCCAGTACATTTAGACATATTGACTCCCTTCTGTTTTTAACTGAAAGCATTTGCTATCTCAGAAGTACTAAGCACTTGATATTAACAAAAAATGGGGAAATGAATTCAATTAATGGAGTATTGTATGACTGTTTTGTTATTAAAAATGGGATTGATTTAGTTTTCTCAGCATGATACAAATATATTGCCATTATCTAAGACACAGTTTTGACAATTTTGGCTAATAAAGAAAATCTTCTGGTGACATTTTTTCTATAACTAAATGGTGGTGTGACTAAACACCCACAAAATACTGGAAAATACTGATATTTATAAAATCCTCTGATAAATATTATTCAAATATATTATCAAGATAGAATATTTCATTGCAACATTTTAGGAACATTTCCTTTACATATGTAAGATATAACAAAAGTTGTTCTCTTTGCACTGAACTGCATAAAGGGAAGGTGCTAAATGCTATCCTGCTTGTGTTAAAAATCTATTTCACTACCTGTATAAGCATGCTGAAACCCATGGACAAAAGCTTCTGTCCATGAACCAGAGAGACCTCTAGGACAAAAAAAATACCAAAACCAAAAAAACAAACAAAAAACCCCACACAACCCTCCTTCCTCCCCTCATAAAACAGAAACACCGCAATCCCCTTAAGTCTAATCAACAAGAAAGATAATGGAGTAAAATAATTAGTCATTAAAATATGTTAGGCTTCAGAGTCAGAGCATGCACCAAATGCATTCTTCCTCTAAAACTGAAAAAAAAAAAAAAAAAAAAAAGTTGGAGATACACTGCACACATTCACTTTTGATCAACACATTAACAGTCCCATACCTTTATCTTGGTGGTACGGTACAAAGAAAACTCGTTTCTCTTTGTACAATGACTTTTGCAAAACTTATCCAGAATGTAGATGGGAATTTCTCTATGAGTAAATCGACATGGCTAGAGAAGTTGACCCACTTCACCACATCTGGTGTGGTGTGATTTTTCCTATTTTTGTCACTCTCTATAGCCCTTCTTCCTCCAAACACATGTTCAATGGTATCAATATTTGCCACTGTGGTACTGTTTTCCACACTCATGTCCAGACTGGGATGCAAAACTAGAGTTTTTACTCATTTAGATAAATTTTCATCTAATCCCTCCCCACTGTCTCCTTTTTAATTTACTTCAAACAAATTAAAAAAAAATTTAAAGATTGCGGGCAGGATGGTTTTACTCCCAAATCTGTCAAAAAATGACATTGACCTAGGGGAAATCAGCATTTTCTTGAAAGTGCAAGAAACTATGTTCCTGTCCCTTTGAGATAAGAAGTAGGAGTTCAGACTAAATGTTTTCTAATAATTGTGGATGATTTGATTAATTTTTATGCATCCTTTGCAATGACACAATATGCTATAAGAAAGGCACAACACCTCTCAGGATATTAACCCCCTCAGGCATCAGAAACAATGGCACAAGAAAAAGTTGTTACTTAAAGATAATCAGTTTGACTTCTGTTCATCTGCTGTGCTCTTCCTAGAATAGTCCAGAAGGGGAAAAGAAAGGATCGTATCAACTAAATGTTTTTGCTGCTGTGTGCAGGCTTCTTGGAGGCATACAAAAGTATACATGCCAGTAAATCCCACACGTGGTGTTGAATTGAAAAGTAATAGTTGGGTGGATTATGATAACCAGCTTGTTTGGGCATGATCTGTTTTATACAGAAATTGTTCTTGCTCAGACCCCTGACAGACCCACTTTCCCCCTGAAAAAAGTATGACAAAACAACAGTGACAGTAAATATATGACTGGTGCTGATGTCTAAAGATATTTGTTTTTTTGCATAAATGTAGCTTTATAGATTTTAATATATAGTTGCCCAGTTTCTAACACTTTGGCACTTTAGCATAGTAGTTGCACTTTCTCACATATTATGCTACCTTCTTGGAATTCTGTTGAGTCTTGCTTTTTAGTCTAGAAAGGACACTTTTTTTTGCACCACACATAGTAGACATAATGAAATGTAGGGCTAAAAGATTAGGGGGGTTCCAGTGGGGCAGAACCTGGGGGAAAATACCTAACCAACTGCTCTTCTAATTGGAACATATTTGTTAGACATACTAATTAATTAACCTTATAAAAATTGTACAAATCTGATTCCACGTGAGCTNTATCTATATTAATATTATCTGGAAAGTGTTTTTTCTTTCTCAATCAGGCAACAGGGCGTTCTTAAGCTAAATAATAATAATAATAATAACTATTATTATTATTATTATTATTATTTACAATACAGCATATAATGATTAATTATTATTATTCAGAGCCTTGTGACAATATCTCTGCACATCATGGCAGAGTCTGTTAGTAAATATATTTTTTCATTTTTCACCTCTGCAATTACTACTGCTCCAATTCCTTCCTAAATAGAGTAATAGCCTATACAGATTTAATCACTATCTGTTGCTGTGACTGATCCCATAATTAA
>VYXF01004113.1:22858-38983 GCA_013397295.1 Polioptila caerulea
AGCAATCAGCTTCCTAGCAACTTTTTTGGGAAAAAATTCTATAAGAAAGCAACCCAACCCCCCCCACAAGTTTAGGCAACAGACATTATGGGTAACTGGAGGGCAATATGGACATGAAGAACTTTGGAAAAGTTGATTGATTTGTATCTGCCCTCTAAAATGGAAAGCAGTTAGTGTCTTCAAACAAGTAATTCTTTCATTTGCAGGTGAAAACTTAGACCAGAATTTCATTATTCGAGAATTTGTAACCAGTGCCTGCTATCAATCAATGAAAAATCTGCAAGTCTATTTTTTAAGCATAATTTTGGCTCATATTTCTAAATCACATGTTGTTTGTATTTATATACTTTTTTTCTAGAGAATATTTTCAATAATCTGGAGTTTTATTTAATCATTGTCTTGTTTTTTTCCATTTGTTTCAAAGTGAGAACACACAGCAGGAGAACTATTATTTTTGTCCCTCTAAAACACTTAACATATCTTCTTTTTTTTTTTTTTCTTTTTTTCTTTTCAGGGTAAGGAGCTGTATGCTTCAAATAAAATCAACCTTTTCTCTTTGAAAGGCTCTCTGTAGGATTATGTGCTGTGTGTGTTTCTGGCTGTAGCCTTTCTTGCTAAAAGGTAACAGGTGTAAACGATATTCACACCTCTTAATTGGAGTCAATTAGAGTTCTCTGGGTTATCTTCCATCTTAAGACCTTGGGTTTCCTAAAAAACAACTAGAAGTCAGAGTCAGGAGTCTCTGCAAACTTTTGCTTGTATGAGAACATCAGTTAAGAGTGTGATAGTGTGATTTTTTTATGTGTGTTTTTTTCTTGCAAAATTTCTTTTCTGTCAACATTTCTTCCACAGACAAGATTTTATAAGTAAGAATGTGCTTTTGTTGCTATGGCTGTTACATAGGAGCTGACACAAGCAAGACCATCACTCATGCTTTTTTCCTTGTACATTCTGTATCTGTTAGGAGATTTTCCATGTGTAGCTACATGAGCTGCAGGCAGGAGTTTTTGCTTCTTTGGTGATAAAAATCCTTAAAAGTTTGTTTTTGTTTTCCTGTTTAGTATTCTGCAAATCATTATGAGAGTAAGGAGAAAAAAAAATCAGTTATTTACCTTGTTTTGCGGAACAGACACAGAACTGATGGAAGCACTATTCTCTCAACAGCTTGATAAAATACACTAACAATTCATGGAAAATTTAGGTACAAGCCAAATATAGTTTATTCATTAAACAGAACCAATTTATACTGCTTAACTGCAGTGAACATCAAAATGTCCTTCCATGGCCTCTTGAAAAACCTGTATCACCTCTGCGTGATTTTCTTACATTTTTCCTTGACTGTAACTGACTGAAAGCAAGTCTGATTTCACATTCTACACCAACATGCATTCCTATCATGTTCACAGGTATAAATGCTGCAAATACCTGGCTCAGTTGTTGTCCCTAAACTCTAGTCTAGGCAGAAGAGATCACTACTACCACAATAAAAATCACCATCATTTTTGCAGTCTACAGATAAGTAGGAATCTTGCTGATGAACCTATCTTGTCAATTGCATTCAATCCGACTGTAAGTTTGAACCCGTGAAATCACCTAAGTAATACTCTTATGAAATAATAATAATAATAATTGAAAACCAATGAACCAACAGTCAGGAAAGACTATATGTAAAGGTGCCATGTACCTCTGTTGTATTGCTTAGAGTGACCATGAAAACTCTTTACATCTCTTCTAAATCTGGGCAAAATTAAATGCTAAATAAAATCAGCCTAGTGTGGGTATCATCTAGAGTGGAGACAGATTCTCCCTAGTTTGAAATAAAATGATGAATTGTTCCTTTATGGATAGAGATTGGCCACCACAAAATATGCAGGGCTGAGTTGGCAAATGAGGTAGACTCAAATGTTAGAAACCTGAAGGTCTTGAAACCTTTCCACATTATAGATTTCACAGGAACCATCTGGAATACTATATGCCCCTAAAGGATGCATAAAGCAGAGTTCAAAAATAAGAAAAGTAACCCATCATTCTTAGTTGAAAATCGTCTTAGATCTTTATAGGGAAGTGCTGAGCAAGAACCACAGCATAACTTTATCTGACAGAGAGCCTGAAGTATAGTTGTGGGTCACAGTTTTGATCATTGGTCATCAGTGCCATTGTTGTCCAACTCCAAGATAACTTCGTCTTCTCCATTGAAAATAGGATAAAAGGAAGTTATGGTATAGGCCTCCCTCAACTCTATGAATTAAAAACAAAACTCATATTAAAAAAAACCCAGTAAATATCTTGTAAAACGATATTACTGGATATTTGAATGAAAGCTTTTCCAGATTATTCTCTCTGACTCCTTTGATATTAAAAACATAGCTATAAATGGGAGGAAGAACTTGCACACAGGCTTTTAAAGTGAATGCCCCAATCCTTTTAAGCTTTTTATCTAGTTTGATATATATTTTAAAGTTGAACATCAATTAACCTCCAAATCCACAAGTCTACCCATAATCTCAGATTTTGTTGGATTCCTTTTTATTTTAGTATGATAGAACTTTTTTTTTCATTTAAAGAGCTTTTTTATTTTTCCTTTTTTTTTTCTTCTTTTTTTTATTTTTGTTTTTGTTTTTCAATCTGAGAATATATTGTTCTTTGAAGACCCTTGAAGCTATATAGACCAAACAAATATTTTAAAGACTTTTTAAAATTTGCTTTACATTTGTATACCCTGGCTGTAAATCTGTGTCCCAAAATCCACCACACAATCACTTCTAAATTATTGTACTGTATTTCTTATAAAATCCATTCAGATATGGAATTCATATATATTCAAAATTTAGTGGATCTTTCTCCACCCAGTCCATGGAGCAAACAGAAGTGGTAAATCCAAGATGAACTGTCCCAGGAAAAGGAGGTTGAGGAAATGCAAGGAGAATCAGTTTTCAGGAAATGTTTTTAAATATAAGTAATCTATGTTTCAAAACTATAATTTTCTGTTTTCAGTAATACACACTGATGATCATACACCAGTACTTAACTAATACCATAATACCACAAGACAAACAGAAAAATTAAGAAAGAAATGCAACAAAACCCCCTTACTTCTTTAAAAACCTACATGTCACATGTACGTCCCCATTGTGTTACAATTGGTTTTCCACATTATTGGCTGCTACTGGCTTAAATGAACAAGAAATTAACTTTTATCTCAGAGTTGTTGTGTAAATGTTAAATTTGTCTTCTTACTGTCTGCCTAATTTTACTTTCCTATATAAATAAAAAATTATGTAAGAAGATATTTTTATACTTGATTTAGAAAACTTCAGCAATGTTCAGCTCACAATAGCAAGCTATCTTTCTAAATGCAAGTGCTATTATTCCTATGATTTTGTTGTCTCCTATGAATTTTTAAAAAATCTAATTTATTCATGAGCAGAGGTGAATAAAATCATTGGTTTCCCAGTGGAGTCATATTGTTAACATGAACCACATCTTTTCTGACCTTGCATAGCAGTTTTAGGGGTTGGACTCCATAATTGGTCCAATTATAAATACACTTGTCAATCAGTTAGGTTTCCTGGAACTTTGGAATAACACCAATGTGTCTGGCTCTATTCAGTCCCAAGTTCTAAATTACAACTGACCAAAAAATTACATGCCAGCTGAACCTGTCAAACTTTTAATGCTATTCTCTTCTACACAAATTAAAATGAGGTTCTTTGCTGAAACCAAAATCTTCCAATATGCTTTTCATGAGCTGCTGAATTTACTGTTCACATCTTTCTTTTACAATACAGATTAAGTGTGGATCCAGAGCTCAGCTTCAAAGGGGCCCTACAAATGGTATATTTTCATCATAGTGTGCATTCAAAATGCAAATATAATATCCATCTGGGCCCTTTATGGGCTTAATTTATCCATGCTTATTTATCATAATTAAGTGCACCATGTGATAAGAATCCATGTGGTATCTCTACTGATCTGAAGTGGGGAAGAGATTACTAACCCTGCTTATGAAATCTAGCAAATAAATTACATGATATCACTCATCATAAAAGCCAAATCCTCAGCTAATAACATAAATGTGTTGGACTAACCTGTTCTATTCTAGCACACATGTAAAATAATAGGGCAAGGGGAATGACAGAACATCAAACATCACCTCTTAATCAAAGATGAGAGACCCTTGTAGAAGCTCCAAGGAAATTTCCAAACCACTGGATTTGAACCTATGGTACACCATGGATTAGGTCTGCAGCTACAGAAATGTTAACCAGGGGATGAGCTGTGCAAGAACCCCAGGTCAGGGAGTTTGGAGAAGCTTTTCTGAAATAAAAGTTTCATCACTCCAGGGAAGTTGTTTAAAGACACGCAAGCACAGCCTGATTTGGGGCTGACCCACCTTGCCATCTTTTCCCATAAAACCAGTAAAAACACATGTACACCTGATTATTTGTATAAAGTGTATTTTTAAAAATAAGTATCTCTCACAACCTCCTAAAGCAATATATAGTGAAATATTTAAAGTAATATTTAATATTTAAGGTAATCAGTCATGTATAATGTCACTTAAGGTGTTGTGTAATCTGTGCTCACAGTCCACAATGGGGTGCAGTGCAAAACATTGAGCTAATGTACAGCAGTAGCTGGATATTGTGCAGATAAACTAAGCCATCTCCAAATCCAGATACACAGCAGTGTTGTCACAACAAGAGGATAGGGACTGCTGTGGTCCCAGACTTCAGCTGGACAGTCCTATACAACCCTCTCTTATAGTCATACCTTTGGATATTTAAAGATAGATTTGTTCAAACAAGCTAGAAATAAGTTTCTATTACTGAAGGAGATCTTTAAGAGTCACAAATTCTCTAAATCCCTTTGAAATTGGTATAAAATCTCTCCATATTAAGGAGATGTCACAAGGCCCAGAAAAAGAAAAAAATGTGAAGAATATCCATATTTATTCCTGGAAGAGCCAAACATCATTGGTTCTTCTGAGACAGAAGCACAGTAATGATGCCTCTTCAGACCAGACTTTGGCTGTAAAAACTTTGTATGTGAAGAAATTACAGTACCACCACCCTCTTTTCCCCAGTCCCTGCACTGTACATGGAAGACCTTGAGGTGTTCTCATTGCAAATTGTCTACATAGGAGAAGACAAAATGAAAGGTCCAGTTGATTTGTCTTCTTGTCTTTTTTCATCTCACTCACGCTGTTCAGCGCTTTTGATCCAAAGGCTCCTGGCTGCAAAATAGTCATAGGCTGCCTGGGCAGGCTCTTCAGCCCCTGAGAAGGCAGGCAGGACTGGATAGTTTCGAAATCTGGGGTGATCTAGCAATGTACCAACACAGAAATTTTGGGCTTGAAAGAATTTTCAGTTTAAACAGGAAAACTCACTGTGACATTAAGAAGCTAGGAGACAGAAACTGTTTTTGTTTAAATGTGTATAACTGGTAAAGTATTTGTCCGTTTTCTATACAGAGTTCCAAAGTGCCTAAGAATTCCATTTACCTAATTCCCATTGAAATTTGGCCCTTTGGAGTCACTGATTTTCAGTAAGACTTACAGAAATCTTACCATGTTTTTAATGAACTTACAAGTTTTAATGAATAGTAATGCAATTTTGGAGTCTTCTTGTCTGGAAGCAAAGCTGGTCTGTAAATCATTAGACCATTAATAGCTGTTCCTTTGCCTTTCATTCTAAGTATGGTAGTAATTATCTGTTTTGCAAAGCATAATAAAATATGTGTCATCATATTCAGAATATTCATGTAGTGAGAATTCTAAAGTTATCATAGATGATATATAGACAGCAGTGTGTTCATAGTGAACCAGATTTCAAAGAGAGCTTAGTTTCCAAGCCCAAAATCATAGACTTTGATAGGGGAAACCACAGTGGCCTGCAAATCACTAGGAATTAAAGGGATAAATTTCTCCAGTGCTGGAAAAATTCTAGATCCTTGCTGAATTGCAGAACCTTAAAACTGAATGTGATTTAAAATTCTTGACAAGTGCTGTTTCTATGTACTCAGTTCAAAAATAGTTTTGTTGTTGCAGTTGAATACGCTTAAGAATTAAGGTTCTTGCAATATTGAAGGAAAAAAAAGTGTTAAAAACCATAAGAATTATTGTAGGTTATTTACTGTTGGTAATAATTTTATGACTCTTCTTTTTGCTACAGGAGACTGACAGAGGTGGAGGTTTAGGGTGACTACTTCTTTCTAGGTAGCAGAAGGATAATATACACCACATGCCTACTGCTCCCCTCCAGCTCTGTGTTCCCCAGTGACACTGAACAATAGCTCTGGATAAGGTCTTGGTAGGACTTCTCTGCTTGTTTTCCCCCTGCCTCTTTGTCCTGACTGTGTGATTCATCCTGTCCCCCATTTCCCCTTGAGTTTCCTCAAACACAGATGATTTTATTCCAGCCTGTGTCCCTGCTCTTTTATGTTACCCTGAATTCTATCTCCATCTTTATGCTAGTGAGTGTAGCAGAACACATTGAAACCACAGATCTGATGTTTGGTCCTGATGGAGATTTTTTTCTTTTAGGAATGTGAATAATAAAATATTTATGGAACTCTAATGGTTTAAAAACTGTATTTGGGATTGAAGTAGAAGCTAAAAGAGGAAAAAGATCACAGCAGAGATTATTTTCACTTTTAACTGTGAACATCCTTAGACACCAGAAATTGATTGAGTTAGATTGCTTTCTCCACCAACATTGCATGGAGTTCAACTGTGCATTAAATGCACTACTTAAGAAGTTGCAGGAAAATTATACGGGAAGTTAGAGACATAAGAAGTATGAGCAATCTTACATTATAACACATTTCAAAAATAAAAACAAAAAAAACAAACAAAAACCAGAAAAAAACCAAACCTCTGAAGAAACCCCAAAATGAAAAACTCTCAAAATCCTAAACACAAATCTGAAAACTTTCTGCTGCTATGATGAATAAATTCACCAGAGTTTTTCAGATTGGATGCTAAAGAACAGTTTTCCTGACAAGTTACAGAAGTAACTTCTTTCTGTGCAGGGAACTGCTGGACAAATCACAGCTGGGAATGCAAGAGGCTGGGGCAAAGCAAGAACTCTATCCTAATATACGTAAAGAGCTACAGCTTGTAGTGCAAATCTGTCCTCCAGAACACGCCATTGAATAATGGCCTCATAGTCATGGTAAAATCTACAAAAATCTCAGGTTCTTTCGTAAATCCAGGAACTGGAACTAAGATGTGTAAAGTCTGTGTAAAATGTGTCCTACACCAGCAGTGTGCTTGACTAATTCAATATACTTTATCTGTGTTTTCTGTCACTTCCTTTCATTTACTATCTTCTTGATTGATTAATTCAAATTATCTGTTGTGAGTTTCTTCTTCAAGGTGGAGGTAGACGTAAAGGTGAGCAATTTGCTAGGTTTTTTTGGTTTACAACTGTTAAACTGCATTTAAGTATGTATCTTGATTTTGTGAATTGCCTAAAGTCTTATAATTTTTTCCGCAAAAATTAATTTCAGAATATTTTTCAGACATTTATAAGCCACAGCAACATCTCTCTCTCACCAAATCATGGGAATCTGTGATGGGGTACATTTTGCATCTCTTCTTAATTTTAAAGCCATGAAAATAAGCTTGGGGGAAGACTGGATATGCTCATGAATACAGAAGAATATTAAGTCATCAAAAATCAATTAATCACATTGGAAGGGCAAAATTACTTTCAACAGTAAATATCTCAGGGTTGAAAAGGTTAAACTAATGCTATCTGGCTTAATTTTCATCTTATCTTGAGAAATTTGGAGCTTAAAACAACAATTTTGGCCCATGCTTTTGTCTGAAAACAAATATTTTTTTAAAATTTCACAATTTTTCTTTTTTTTTTTTTTCTTTCATTTATATCCACCAAAATGTTCTTTTTGCTCATACCCATCTTTAAATTGTATGGGCTTCCTTCAGAAATCTTCCAGTGCATGGGAATGAAATAAATGGACTTCTGAACAGGTTTATGGTTACAAAAAGACACTGCTCAGACAAACGTATCTGGCTAGAGAAACAAAAGATCCACTTTCTTCACCTGTTGAACTGGTTGTGTTGATAAGTAAAGCCTTGTTGTTGGGATTTTTGTCAAAGAAGGTTATTTTAGTCTTGCCCCTTCAAAGAAAATGATTGTACAAGGATATTTATTCACCTGTAATTCTGCATCTCTTAAAACACTGTATTAACTGGAATTCTATTTCTGACTTGCTGTTCCCAAGCCCATGAGATAGCTTGCCCATCTCCCGAAGATTTGTACCTCCAAAAATATGTTGGGTGAGCCCTGTTCACACACAGGCTGTTAGTTCTGCTCTCCAGAGCAACCCTTCCAAATTATAACAGAGTGATAGAATAATTTTTTTGGAAGGACCTTAAATATCAGCCAGTTCCAACCCCCTGCACACCTTTCCACCAGACCAGGTTTCTCCCAGCCCATCCAACATGGCCTTGGAAACTTTTAGAGATGGACAGCCACAGCTTCTCTGGACAACCTGTGCCTCACCAGTGAAGATTTCTTTCCTAATATCTAAACACAACATGATCAAGCTGAAATTATCTTGATAATAGACCTTAGTATAGGTGATTGTAATCATGTTGCTGTCCAGCAAACCCTGAGACTTATAGCTCAGCCAACACAGTCAGGAGAGACAGTGAACCTCTTTCTCCCATACACAGATGTACTCTGGACCTGTTAAAATCACTGGCATGTTAAAATCACTCTTCTCTGGCGATTTTGATTTTTTCACTTGGAAATATAGAATGCTCTGAGGTGTCAGAGAGGAATTTCTCTCTATCTTCATCTTGAATATGTTTCGGGTTCTTATTTCTATAAAGGTGTTGCAGTGGACTTTCTATGTCATAAAAAATCCAAAAAGGCCAGGATGGCTCCAAAAGAGATAAGAATAACAATTAAATTAACATCATTGTAAAGAATATGAGCCAGCTGCTTTCCAAAGGGGCTTTTTTGGGATCTGAAATTTCCAAGAGAAAGGAAGTAGCAGTGCACTAAAAAAGTTGAGAACCAATAAGTGACCTTCTACAGAACTGATCTGTCAGGAACTTTAGTTAGTTGAGGGAGAATACTGTAGTCTAACTGTTAACTACTGATTATTCCAAAGAATGTTGAAATTAATTCATTTTCAGATCTCCTTTTCCTGTTAAAAAATATCTAAAAGAATTAAATATTTTTTCCTTCTGTTTGTGTTTCCTCTCATCTCCTTGCTTTTGTATCAGAACCTCTCTGAAAACACTGTTAAATGATTCCTGTGAATCTGCCTGCTCCCATTTTCCTTTCCCTGGAAAATACAGGACTTAATCAGGCCAAGGAGTACTGGCACCCCAGGATCAACATGTGGACAGACAGTCCACCTGGATCACTGTGTCTGCACAGCAGTCTTTGTTTTGAGAGACAACAGATTTTGATTAAGGCACTAGGAAAAGAAATAATTTAAAGTTTCTAGGAAACCATCATTAAATAACCCAAACTGATCCAATAAGAGTTTGAAAATTGAGTTTGTTCTACAGTATCTAAAATGGTCCTAAAAGATTTACAATTGCATAACTATCTCAGCCATTTATCCATAACTGTTATTAAAAGGTAGGAAAACACTAGCTAAAAAACTGAGATTATAATTTTATTTCCTATAAGTGAGTAAAATTCCATCATGACTTTGCCTTCTGCTTCTTACCTTGATCTTGTTTGTATTCCTAAAAAGGCACAAGAATGTGTCTTTTCATAGAAGAATGCCAGGGGGTAGGAAAATTTTATGTTAAAGTTCCAATCCCCTGAATGCAGTCCCTGATGGATGTGTTAAGTATGTTGACAGAAGACCTTCTACATTAAGTCTCAGAGCCTAATATAGTTGTCAAGAGCTGAGAATTTCACAAGATTTAGTTCATCTGCTTTCAAGTAGTGGCTGTGTGAGTTAAGGCTTGGTTTCCTTGTGTTTTTTTTTTTTTCAATAGCAACCAAAAAAAATCACTCTTTCCCTCCTCCACATGCAAATGCCTCAGTGCCAAGTACTGAAAAACCTGACTTATACCCTCAAAGGAGGACACTGCAATCTAAACATTATATGATCAAATTCCCAAGATAAGCAGATAAGAAGGCTCAGCCATACCTGATGAGATACATAACACATAAAGTGGTACTGGGAAGGGTCAATCTTCCATGTGGAAAAGCTCTTTCTGGTGTTTCAATTCCTTACATAAGGATCCAATGTCTGTGAATCTGCCACATTGATTCAATCTATCATAAGCCACCTTACTTTTCTTTCAAAAATGTAAGCCCTTTATTCAACCATCCAGTGATTAAAAGCCTTTTCCCAGCAAGGGAAGTTATCATGGTCATTTTCTCCAGCCCTAAACATCTTCACTGGTGCCTGAAGAAAACCAGAGAAGCCAGTCCACTCTGTGAAGGATATGTCCAACCTGACCTGTCACCACTACTGCCATGATGGAAAATGGTTAAAAAACATTCTGTATGGGAGAAAGTGAGAGAAAGAGTCCCTCTCCTAATTGCTAAAGTTATGTATTTTCCATGTTAACCTGTTGCCAGCACTGGTTAGGGTTGCTTGTAACAATTGACACGTGCAGAGGAGTACATGAAAGTGGCGGGGTTTTTTTTTTCCCTTCTTCCTTTTAATCTAAGGAATAAATAAGGAAGACTGGGAAATCTTCTGCAGGTTGTGTGTGTAGGCATTGAAACCTGGACATGATTTAGGGACACAATTTTTGTGAAAATTTTAATCTGGTTCTTCCTTTCCTGTCTCTGGATTACCACCGTGCATTTTCTATTGTTAAATACATGGTAAAGCACGTGTAAAAGAAACCTTGCAAATAGTCCTAAATCAGACAGTTTTATCTTCATTTTTGCATTTCTGGGGAAGGGGATTCTTTGCTCCTGGGATAATCTGTTTTCCAACGTGCACAAATGGCTGATTGATTGATGATGTGACTGAGAAAGAAAGGTTGTGATACAAATGGGTCTATCAAATACTTTATTCTGACAGAATTGTAACAAGGTAAATACTCTGTGAATGCCCTTTGGATAGGTTCAAAAGTTCAGAAGTGGAACTCTGTGGAACAGAGACAAATAAAAAACATACATCAAGCCTAGAGCAAGAAAGTCACTTCTACCTTTTGACTGAAACCTCTCCCAGGTGACAGTTTATAAGTACAGTGCATTGAAAAGAGCTCCAGTTCAAAATTGTCAATAATAAATTCATACTGTCAGTAACATGACATTTTCTGCTTTGGTACCACAGTGGTTTCCCATGCTCAACATACCTGACTCCTCAGATAAGAAAAATAAGAGGAACGTAAAAGAAATTATGGCTAGTAAAATTCCTGGCTGCCCCATCACTACTCTACTGAGCAGCTCAAAAATTAGGGAAACAAGTAAACAAATAAAAACAATTGAGAGTATAAAATTCTAGGCATTATTGTGGTCTGTAAGATTAGACCATCATAGGGAACCTGCCTCACACTTGTGGATTTTATTTTTTTCAATTATTTCAGTTCGAATTCTCATTTGCTTTGCACACTTGAAGCTATACAAGTGAACTGTCATAAGAGCCATGTTGACCTTCAGTGAGATGTAGATGGAATCCAAGGGATCATAGGTACAAAACAGGCCAACACATTTAATGGGATCACAACCTATTACATCATTTGTGAATTACCAGCTGTTAAGAAGCAATTGTCTAGCAAAGAGAAATGTATGCCTTTATAGGTGAACAATCGTGTGTTAGCAGACTCAGAAAAACAAAAAGGCACCAACTGTTTTATTGTCTTCTAAAACAAAGCTAGTGTTTATTTAACAGTTATTGATGCACCAAAAAGAGAAGAGAACAAGACAATAGAAAAATCCCATCCAAATTATAACTGAAAAGAAATAAAAAAACAGCTGTTTAATTACGTCACTGATTTTCAGAAATAGTAGAGAGATGCAATGTGTGCCAAATTTTCACCAACCAGCTAAGCATATTGGGCATACAATAGGGGCTAATGTTCTTTGAAAACCTGGCCACTGGTTTCATTATGGAAACTGTCCTGTTATAAGCATGTTTGTAAATATCGTCCATATTTAACAAAGTTAAGATTGTTGTTCATAATCAAATTACACCTTGGGCTGCCAAGTATTTAAAATTCTCATTACAGGACCTTTTTTGACATAATATCAAAATAGGCCAATTTAGAGCCCACCATCAAGACCACAATTATCTCAGCTCAAAGCTGCCGAGTTTTGGCAGGGTTTATCAGGTCAGTCTGAGGAAGAGCTGGATCATTTCTCCTGAACTATTTCTCCCCTCTGGTTCTATCTTAAAGTCTCAGGGGCTATGTCCAATGACATGTAGGTCTTACCGTGTTTTGACAGCCCTTGCTAATTTCTTTGTGGGGTTGCAAAACATTTGCATTCTGTTCACACAACATCCATACAATAAGATGAAGGACTCAACATTCAAAGTTTTTCAGGAACAATAAAAAAAAAATACAACAATAAAGCTGTTATAAATACTTAAAATTTTGAAGGCATTGGCTACAGTGTCTGCTCTGACATGTTTTGATTGTGTTCCGTCTCTTCTTGTTTGTACTTCAACGTTGTCTCGCATGAGTGTACACTTAAATAGGTTAAAGTGATAGCAGGTTTAAAAGGCTACACATAGCCTTGTTACTTCAACAAGCATTTACATATCAGCTTCAACAAGTGTTCATATGTCAAATACTTTGACAGTTCCTTTGAAGTAATTCAATGTAAATTCAGACTTGAAAAATGACACTTTTTTGGTCAAGGTTTCTTACAGTCTATGGATTTCTGCTGCATTTGATATGAGAAAAGAGATTGCATCTTCCCTGTAAAGGATAATGATTCTATTCTTTCAGAATTCATAAAAATATTGAGAAATTATTAAACTAAAATCTCAAATTAAAATAGCAAGATTTTGTTCTAAAAATTTATGAGATACTCCAAGAATATTGGAGCCTTGTCAAATCTGCCATTGGTTGGATGACAAAAACAGCTTACAGAGCATAAGTATCATGACTCAGATAAAGGCATGAGAGAAGATAGGTGATGAAAATGTGATCATGTCCATAAAAATAAATCAAAACCCTTAAATGCTCTCAGAAAATTAAATTAAGTTGGCTTCCAGTAGAAGGGTTAGGAGATTTTTGTTATGTGAATTTACCACATATATTTCCACATCTGGTCTTTTAGAGGACTGTGAGTTCTTAGTCATCATTTTAATCATCAACACACATACACACACACACACACACACACACACATGCACACACATATACAGACAAATTATTAGATCTGAATGTGTTAGCCTTGAGGGAAAGTGATAACAGAAAATTAAGCTGGAAGACAAGGCAGATCTACTACTTCTTTGGCTGAATCTGTGTTTTAGATAAAGTAAGATATTCAATACTTTGCCCATGAAACTGTCCACAAAAAAATAACATTGGTTTCAGCAGTAATCCGTTTGAATTATTGGCTGAAAGACCAATAATTGGCTGAAAGACCAATAAGCAAAAGAAGGGAAATCTGTAGGCTAAGCCTGTGGTGTTCTTCAGTCACTATCAACATTCAGCACAGTGGTGTGCTGCCTGGCAGGCTCCTCTTGTGCTTGTGGCATGGTATTGTCATGTCAGCACATAACTTCTTAAAAACAAACCAGAACAAAAGAAAACCCAGTGTTTTCAATCAAAATTTGCATTTTAAATATAATTGACAACACTCTAGAGATATACTTGCTAAACGTGCTCTGGCAATTCTTGTGCTGAGGCACAGGAAAATAATTTAACAAATATTTTCATAATTGGCAACAAAAGGTGTTTGGGAATCTGATTTTGTTTCTTTTGCCACTTTTTTTCTGATCAAACCTTTTAATCAACTAATAACTAATAGATTTACCACAGAACTTTATTCATGCCAGGGGCACGTGTGGAGGATGGTTTCTAAAAATGAAACCAAGTACCTCTTACAGTGCAGCACACCTAGGGTCTCCCTTCTACCCTTTACATGAAGTCCTTCTCCTAAAAATATCTCAGAGCTAGAGGGAGAAGAGAGAAGACCCAATCCAATGTTTTATTTTAACAGTCATCTATGATCATTTAAAAATAGGAAAAAAATCAGTTTAAATTCAGAAAAAAATCTAAAATCAGAAAAAATTCTACTAATTTGTATGTGCTTTTTGTTTAAAAAGTATTTTTTTGGTTTTTTTCCAAACATTCTAAAAACACACAAACCCCAAACTCAGGATACTTAAATCAAATAAAAATAATAAATAATCAAATTTCTTCCTCCAAAGGAAAAAGAAAAAACTTTTTTAACTAGATTTTAATCAGATTCATTACTGTTTTGGCAGTATCTTTGCAGAATTCTTTGTGAGTCATTTTATTACATTATTTGTTCCACCTCGGTCTCTGTGAAGATTTCTTAACATAACGGAACTCCTATTTCTTGATCAACAATCAAATCTTACTACAGTCATTTTCTAGGTCTTCCTTACAGAAAATATTACATCTTCCCAAGCAGACTTTAATGCAAGGAGGCTTACTAAGCTAACCCAATTAAAGTAAGCAGATCTGCAAGTTGAGATGACTGTTACTGCTGTCCATGAGAGCTGGGATCAAGAATGATGGATTTCAGGCCATAGAACTGATAATCCAGGTAAAAAGCAGGATCCCATCCTGAATTATCTTGAATTGGCCTACCTAAAGGTTTTGTGATGCAAATTGGAGGCTCTGGGCACAGTAAAAACCTGCAGAATATATGACATTCTTCAGCCTGGTAGTGCCTGGAAGGCTCTCAACTGTGATGTTCGAGCCTCATTAATCAGCCCTGTGTTGTACATCTCTGTCTGATATGAAGCTGCCATGCCTTCTCACCAATTACAGGCTCTGCAAAGACCCATCTCATTATAGTACTTATATTGCTTTTTCCTGACGGTGATACTTGGTGTGCCACATCCTCAGCTTGCCAGTAGGAAAATTGTCCTTGAAGTGAAGATATGTCATTCACGAGGCACAAAAAAGCAGCAAAGAATTGTTCCGAAATGCTCCCTGGAATATTAACCATAACACTGTGTTAAACCAGGTACATAAAATTGAAACAGGGGAAAAGAGGTTTCTGAGCAGCCCAACCAAACTGGTTATCTCCTCAGTAGATCCAGGGCTGGGCAAGGTTTTGGTGGCACCAGCCAGAATATGATTGTTTACTTTGGTGTGGTTTCATAATTAAAGTTATTAAATGTTACTCCCCTGAAACTTCTTCTGCATCCACCAGAATTCATAAAAAACATGGCATTTCTCCTGCAGACATTGCATATGTGTCCTCATTTGTGTCGCTAATTGTAATACCAATGTCAGTCAGAAATATCTGCAGCACACGGAAAGAGCTGCAGTGATGTGAAAATACACAGACAATACCTGCTTTCTTGTTACATTCATACCTTCCATGTGATAGTTTGATCTCCCAAGGGACATGAGCAAACCTTAACACTTGACATGTCCAATGAATATACAAACACTGAGTTTCTTTTTTTTACGGTATAACATAATTTATGCTGTTGGTGCATTTTTTCTATAATTACTGATTTTTCTCAATTTACCAGCAGATTTTATTTGAAGTCCTGATCTGTAGGTATGACCTCCTCTAGCCGCATAGATTGTCTCCAAGAGTACAAAGCCCACACAAAAATGATATATAAGGACAACTCAAAATTGGCAAATTTCATGTAAAGTATTGTAAAACTCTCCAAAATTACTTCTCTACATAAAAGATGGTAAAAAACACAGTGATGATTATCATGATAGAGAGAGACATTTAATCATCTTATATTTAAAGATAATATGGTAAAATATATAAGCTTTTAAGAAAAGAGAAAATCATATTTATTTTTGGCTACAGTCTGTCCTGATAGCAGTTGAGTTTAGAGCTCAACTGAGGGGGAGAATTTTTCTCTGCACGCCATTCTTTTACCATTTGAATGCAGAAGTATTTGCTCTTAAGCAAAGAATATTTCCCTATGCAATCTTTTCAGAAGCTATTTCAAGAAAAATAGATAGGATAAAGAAAGATCAATCAG
>VYXF01004113.1:39008-52653 GCA_013397295.1 Polioptila caerulea
AGTGTCTTGACCTTGGTTATTTTTCTCTTTTCAGTACCTGTACACACATTTATGGGAAATGGAAGAGAAAACAATAATATTCCTTCGTAAAAAAAGAAAATAATACATTAAGTCACAAAAAACCTAAAACACTTAATAGCAACATAAATCTCTCTGTCTAGATGGCAATTTCCAACCCACAGTATTGTGAAACAGGAAATACAAGTTCATCCTCTGGAAAGAATTGCAGACTGCATTATCGTAAGAATCTTATATCAAAAGTGCCTTTTGTCATGATGTCTAAGCAGTTTCAGAACTAAAGGCTGTTACATCTCAAAGCCAGAAATCTGTATCAAAATGTTTCCAAACAAGCCAGATTTACTTGCAATTTATAAGTTAAATTTAAAAAAACCCTCAAAAAAACCAAACCCAAAAAGAACTCCCCCAAACAAACAAAAAAACCCGAATCACCACCACTATGACCACCACCACCAAAAAAACCCAAAAAACCAAAACCAAAACCCAACAAAACAAACAAAAAACCCCAAAACAAGAAAACAACAAAAGCAAAGAAAAAAAATACAACAAAAAACCCCACTAAAAAACCAACCCTTTCCCCCCCCAAAAAACCCCAACCCTTCCAAACCCATGACTTCACAATATAATGCTGATCAGCAATAAGGAATAATGAATCGACATTTTCTGTAGATAACAAAGTGGAAACTTCTGCACAGAGACTTTCTTCAGCTTTCCAGGTGTTTAAGATATGGCATTTTAAAGAATGTTGCTTCTTCTCCATATTGACAGCAGCCCTGTTATTCTGCAAAATGAGTCTTTACATAACTGACAGATCATCTGAGGGTATGTATTATACACATACTGCTATGACATTTTAATGCCTTTCCAAAGAAATACAGCAAGACTATCAAGGTATCTATTTTTCCCCAAGCAGATGCTCCTTTACTTCTCACACTGATAAAGAGAGAGAGGCAGGAAATTGCAGACTTGTGAAGAAGTGAAGATGAGAAGGCTTTGGACATTGAAAAAACCACAAGACTCAGCAAAGGACTGGTAAATATATATCAGAGAGATAATGACTGAGATATTATTCTCACTTTTGTGTTTCATTCAGGGTACCAGAACATTCAGAAGTCAGTTTAAACTTTTCCATGCACTAAATGCATGTACATAATATGCAGTTTTCTTCGACAGAGGGGCTTTTTTGTTTTCTAACATATATGTAGCAGTCTATTTGAATGAATATGTTTTTTGCCTAATCAATATGCCACAAGCTAAAAGTAAGTGCTAGGAAAAATACTGAACACTAGGAAACTCATGAGATAAATCACTTCTGAATGTATCTTTTCCATCAGCTTTTTCCACCATCATAAAAACAACCTCAGGGTTATAATTTTGAATCAGAAGTGAGAAGCATTCAACATCTAAGGACTAAACTAATACTTGCAGTTAAAAGAGCTGAGAAGTCAGTAGAACATTAGTGCTGCTATTTTATGAATAAATCAGTGTTTTCCACACCTTTGGAGTCTAAAACTATTGTAAGCACAGAACTAAGCAAATTTTTTTCTGAAAGGCACAAGCGCAAAAGCTGCAAAATTGAAGCCTCTTTCTTTAAATCCAAAGACAAGCTCTGCTCCCAGATAGGAAGCCAAATTAGGACAGACCTTTTCCCTTGGGAAGGTCAAACAGGCACAGGAAAGGTGACAGTGGTAGAACCAGCTCTGCCACTTCTGAGATAACTGGTAACACGGAAGAGAAAGTATGCCAACATATAAGTTTCTTGGCAAGAAGTAACAGACGAAACCAAGTCAATGTTTTATGTTAGGGTTATGGCCATTTTATGGAGAGGCCTGGAGAAGCTTCATTCTTCGTCCATGCCTACTGCCAACATCGGCCATGTCATCTGACCTGTTGCCATTATTCGATTACAAAGGCTCTTAGAAATGCTCCTGGCTGAATTATGGTGCAAAGGAGACCATTTGCCAGTGACCATAGAATGGGTTTTATTTGATAGTAAATATGGGAGAGAGAGAAAGAGAGAAACAGAAAATAGGTGGGGGAACAGAAAGGGGTTGACAGGGACAGAACAGGGAAAATACCACCACTCCATGGATCCCAGTGATGTTCCATTGATCTCTCCAGCTGCTCTCCCTGGTGGTGAAGGCCCCCCAAAAGCCGACAGTCTGATGGGCTAACACAGCCCAGCCCAGGACGATCCAGGCCCCTCCCTGGGGGGAGTTTGCCATTGTCTCTCCCAGCAGACCCCACATTTGCTGCCCCACGGGCAGTGCTGTGCTGCAAGGCCTCAGGAAGGACTGGGGGGCACCTCGGGGGCCTTTGGGGGATTAAGGCTCTGCCTCAGCTGCCCCGACGGGAATGTCCCCTGGATGTGGCGTTCCCAGGGCTGGGGGTTCCACAGTCAGTTCGTGGGAGGGAGGATGGGTTCAGTGCCCCTGAGCAGAGGTCACAACACCCCCAAACTTCCTCCCCCACCTCACCTGGGGGGAACCTGTGCAAANTGGCTTCTGTAGCTTCTTTATACAGTTTTTGTTATAATGATCAAAACTTTACATCAATGTTTGAGGTATGAACAATTTCAGTCTCTGATGCGTATGCTTTGAATGGGAGAAAAGCATCATCTACATCATTCTGTGTGCCATTTGTTTCAGCAACTAGTTCTAATCTCATTAGCTTAACTAACCTCCGACTCACCAAAATTTATAGAACCTTTCATAAACACTTATTTAAAAAGAAATAATTGAGTTGAAAAAGATTGTTTATTTCGGGGTTTTTTTTAACATTTAATTGGGACTTTCATTGCTTCAGCACACATTAAACATTTTATTACTATGCACACTAAACAAAATAATTTTGAAATAAAAAATCAAAATGTTCAGTTGTGTATCTGTCAAAGCAGAAAAATTCATTACCACAATTCTGTCTTTCACTTTGGTTTTGTCCTAAATATAATTGAAATTGACACTTTAAAAAATGTTTCAATACAATGAAATCAACATCCTTCACCAAGAAAATAATCAAGAAAACAAATTATAAAACTAACACATTAGAAAAAAAAATATGACCAGTAGTAGTCTGATCTATGAGCATCATTAAGTGATGCTGAAGAAGACTCAGTGACTAAAGGTTGTCAGATAACTCTTCTAAGATATTCAAAGTATAATTTAAAGACTCAAGCTTACATTAAATAATTTGAAAGGCTGGATTTTCAGATAAATAAAGAACCAATGGATTCATCAAATCTACTGCCTTTATTCCCGTTCATCTCAGCTATGCATGCTACAGATAAGAATTTGGTCTAGACCTAGTATGAGCAGATATTAACATAAAAAGAGGTACAAAACCAGTTTCTTAACCTTTCATTGTTCATTTGTTAGGCTGCAGAAGCCTCTGATACACCTAAGATGAGTTATCACAAAAAAGTCACACTGATTAATTTGGGGAAGAGAATAATACTTCCATGCTGTCGTCAGAGAAGGAAAAGTGCTGTCAGCTAAGGGTTGGGGCATTTTGGTGAAGTTTCTTTTAATCTCTTAACTTCATACCAGACTAGAGCTTTTACCAAGAAAAAACAACGAACACAAAAGGGGAAACACAAAAACATACAAAGCTATATGGTGACAAATTAGCTGACTCATTTCTTCTTCATCTTGCATGAGCAGCAAGTTAGAAATATTTGGTAGCTTTGACTACTGAAAGTTGTGGTTATTTCTCTTCCACTCATTGGTTTTCAGGGAGGCAGTAAAGGTGGTCATGTACTGCTTCTACATAACACTCCTGGTACACAGTCTGTACTTGTTATGCTTTCTTGCCACAGATATAGGAGGAGAGTTTTCTAAAAGTGCTCATAGTTGGAACTCATTGATTTTCATCTGCCATCACCATAGGTTCAGGGATAAAAGACCATCATACTAGTATTTAGGATATTCTCTTCCTTTTATTACAGCTTAGGCCTTTTCTGCATCAGGGAAGTGACTACTTTGTGATAGAATGCAGTGGACATGATCAGAACAATAGCCTAAAGAATTTAGCATGGCAGGCAAATATTCCATGACCCAAAAAAAGCGTCTTGAGTAGGTTAAAATTTTTAACAATCTCAGGACAAGTCTCATGGAAGTTCTGTGTCCAAAAAACATTTAAGAATATATTTAATTCCAAAAGATTTGTTTCACTGACGTCATTGGGAGTGGTGTCACTTTTGCTTTCTTAGTTTAAGATTCAAATCAAGGTTCATGAATGTAAAGTAGGGCATTATCTATACAAAACAAGCACTTCAAAACACTGACCACAATAGTGATTTTCTTACTTAAAATACACTTTTAATTACTTTACAAATAATATAAAATAATCAGAAGCGCTGTTATCATAGGTATTTTGGGCTGCAGTGGAGCTGTTCTGACAGCTGTGACTGCTTATCTTCATGGATTACTTGAATATATTCCCAGGAATTTATGGGCATATAAACATTGGCATATCCACAGAACACACATAGTCCTGGACAATGCTACTTGTCAAATTTTGGAATACACTGATGTGAGGAAAAGCCATAATGGAAAATTGAACACAGCAAAATTAGTGGAAGGCTTTTGATGTGCTCTTCCATTTAAAACCAGTATTTTCAGAGCACTCCAGAGAAGGATAAAGCATTGAGGACAGGGAAACAAAATTATGGAAGAGTCCTTTCCACTGGTGTCTTTCATGCACAGGTTTTTAAAAAAATGAAAAACACTTTAGAGAAAGTATGTTGGTAATTGTTAAAGTTCCCCTGATATGTCCAGTATTCCTAGATTTGTAGTTGCAAGTGAAACATTCCCTCTGGGCTTGACTGGCAAACTAAAGCAAATCACTTTTGGAAAATCTCCTCCTCTGAAAGCTTAAAATTAATGTGTAGAGCTGGGTTATTTGCCATAAATGAAGTCAAGTTTTATTTTTACATTACTTTATTAAAATATTGTTCCACACTTGGGGTTTTTTTTTTTTTTCTTAAATGTTCAAAAACAGAGAAACTATGGCATCAAAGAAATCCTAAATTAATGGCAAGAAACACTAGGAGATATTATGACAAGATAAATAATTTCTTGCCAGCAAGAAATGTCCAGTAAAGATCTTATTTTAATACAGGAGTTAGAAACAATTTCAAGGCATATCACAGACACAAGTGATGATTTTATATTTTTAGAGAAATGTCCAAGATATGCAGTGCCACTTCAGTTTGTCCAGGAGGGAACTAATTTAGTACAACACAAATTTGCAAATACTAGGATATGTCCTGCTAAAATGAATTCCCACTTGGTACTTGTAAGCAGAAGGACTTTGTGGAATTTTTTCCAAACCCTTAATTCAGACTCACGCTAGGATGACTCCACCCCTGATTTCCACTTCTTATACACTTATTTCTGGCTGAAGTAAACTAAAACACATGGACTGAGAAGGATGACAGCACTCTTTATCATGTCCCCAGGTTTGTGTGACACTCACTACTTGTGCACAGAGAGGTCACAGTAATGAAAGTTTTTTAGCAGCTAAATATTGTCCTTTTTGAGGAAGTATTTTGTAAAATCTGTGCTTTTCACATGCTTACTTGTAATGGAATTCAGACCTCAAGCCCTACCAAATTCCTCCTGACTGCATGTAGCCTTTAAAATTACCATTATCAAACTGATAAGTTTCTTTAACTTGCTCAGCTCTGGGATTTACTTCTTACGATGCAGAAGAAGGCAATATCTACTGAATCCCCCGCACCAATGGCTGTCAGAACCCTGTAAGACTCACTCACACTGTTGGGACGTGAGCAGAGCAACTCAGAAATCTGAAAGCACCATTGGAGGAAAATGCTGGAGAAACTGAGGTAGCCTTTTGAACACAGGGTGGGCAAGGTTCATTGGACTCCTCACTGTTCATCAAGCCCATCCCCCGGTGCATTAAATGTTTAGAACCAGGGCACTGAAACAACAGAGGAGGGGTTGTAACTCCACTGTGTGTAATTGGAAGTCTATTTCAGAGCTTGACTGTTCTGATAGTTACATACCTTCTGCCACCAGAATTAGTTAATTATATATTTGCACCGATCTACAGAGATACTAAAATTTTTTTGGCTTCAGTAGAGATACTCAGCCTCCTGACTACTGCACTCTCTTCTATGGACACTACTCATATCTTCCTCTCAGATTCCCTAGCAATGTATTGACCTCGCTTCCTGGTGATACACTCAACGGAATTACATAATTCTAAAAGTTAGTACATTCTGGACTCCTTTCAACCCACAAAATGCTTGGCCTTAAACACTGATAGCTTTTAAACACTTCCAAACAACCTTCCTGAAAGGGAGCTCTGTAGTTCTGGCTCCTCAGTGCCAAGGACATTCACAAATTTCCAGTGCCTCCCAGATCCCAGGTTTTTCAGTCACTTGTCAGGTTGGCCTGTGGGAAAACACAGAGGTTAGTGAGCCAAAGAAGCATATTTCTTTTCAAAAACCACCACATGGTTTTTACTCTCTCTCCAATTTTCAAAGGGAATATTATGGAATCTCAATTTGGGAAACAATTTTTAAATGTTTTAGGGGGTTTTTTTTGGTGGGGTGATTGTTGGTTTCTTTTTATTTTGTCTTGTTTTGGGTTTTTTTTTTATTGTTGTTGTTTTTGCTTTTTTTTTTTTTCTTTTTTTTATTTAAATCCAAAGTGCAACTTTTTTTCCAAAAACGTAATCGTGGCTTTTTCTGACATTGAAACACAACATCCCCTCAAATGCACACACAGAAAAAAGTACAAATCTTTAGTTTGAACTATATGGTTTTCTGGACAAAAAACCTAATCGAAAAGAGGTATTTTGACATGATTAATGGACTCTATCCTCTGTGTTGAGAAACCACTAAATAACATAACTTACACTGCAGAGAAGTAGTTTCTACATGATTTTCTCTCATCATGTAGACAGGGATTTTTCTAATAACTTAAATTCCTTAAACACCTATTCAGTTTCTCTTCTTTATGTTTTGAGGAATTTTTTTTGTTTGTTTGGCTTTTTCTAAAAATAGTGCTGGAAACCAAAGCACTCTTATATTCTTTGGAAATAAATTAGAAAAGTTCAGTTATGAAAGACAGTTATGGATCACTTATCCCATGGCTCTTTTTGATGTAGTTCTTGTTTTCCTCTGATTCCCTATAAGCAATCAATAACAAAATTACAATTTTTTTCCCAATTATATCTGGATACAGAATTAATGGGTGTAGGTTTGGTGAATGCTGAATTCGATTCATTGGGAAAAGTAACACAGAGGATGTGTCGTAGCTAGTGCTTTAATGAGAAAACATGGGCTTTCTGCAAAGAGAGAAGTGCCTTGAGGACCATGTCTTCAGGAGATTGTTGCCATTGAATAGCTGTTAGATTAAGATGGAGCCCTGCACAGAGGGGAAAGACAACTGGTTGGTTCTGCCTTTGTCTCAGTAAAGGAAAACCAGTGAAGAGTATAAGAAGTGAATTATCAGACTTGTCTCTTCCTGTCCTGTTAGATGAATGGAATATTTACTTTGTAATTCTGCAAGGACCAAGTGTCTTTTTAGAACCCTGTGATTCTCAAAGTTGGTTAAATCAAGATGTGCAAAAGCAGGCTCCATGCTGAAGAGGAAACTTTAATGTTTAATACTGAGCACGGAAAACACAGTTTGGATAACCCCTATCTCCTGGAAATATTAATTCTCTAATGGGATGTGATGCTTTCTTCTAAAAATTTCAAGTTTTTCATCTTGATATAGCTAGACACCCAACTTCCTAAAGGGTATGCATTTTGGTGGCTCCAAAACCAGCAGAGAGTCAAGAAAAAGGGTTAGTTGGACCCTGAAGCAGAAATTTGCTTTTAGCACTTAGACATGGGAGTCTCACTGATCCAATTACATAGCAGGGCAGCTTGCTTACAACTTGCACCTTCTGATTCTTCACTCTCAGCAACTGCTCCTTGCTGGGTGTTGCCTACTTTCTGTACTCTTTCAACAGCAGAGTCATCCAACAGCATATGCAAGCTTAAGATGTTCTTCAAGAGCTAAATGTTAAGGCTTAATGTGGCTAACCCCAATTTTTTTGCCTAAAGTCTCCTTGATAAAAACTCAACGGTGCAAAATACATGTTTAAGAGCACAAGACTTATGAGAAGTGGCTGAGGCAGTTGGGTTGTTTAGCCTGGAGATATGAGTCTCAAGGGAGACCTAAACCCTCTTTATATCTATGTGAATGGAGGTTGTAACCAAGTAGAGGCTATCTAAGATAAGGTAGAGTCTTTTACCTCAGAGAACAAATGACAGAACCAGAGAAGGCAGCCTCAGGATGTGCCAGAAAAAACTTTAGATTGGATATCACAATTTATTTTTTTTTCTCTGAAAGGGTGATCAAGCATTGGAATAGGCTGCCCAGGGAAGTAGTAAAGTCACTGTCCCCAGAAGTGCTCAACACTCGTGTAAATGTGGCACTTGGTGAAAGGGTTTAGTGATGAACACCATGGTGCTGGTGAATTCAACTATTTTTAAGGTCTTTTGCAATTTTAATGATCCTGTGATTCTATGATCTAACATCAGTAGCCGGGGATAAACCTTAGTGACTTTGCACCCTGATGTATCCTGACCAGGCTCTGGGTGACTCTAGAGCTGTTCTTACAAATATCTCAGCAACATTGTGGGGGTGAGTTTCTTAGCCATACCCTAACAGAAAAGAACACAGTGACCTCTTCTAACAAGTAATGAGCTTGAAACATATATGTATCTATGACTTCTAGACTAATGAAATACTGAGCGGAAAGCTGGTTTCAGCTTTCTCCCAATAACAGTGCTAGGAGAGGAAGAAGGAGCAGAGACTACTTCTAATGCCCTTCAAACTCTCAGCCCAGTCCCAACACTGACTAGACTCAAGTGCCCTGAAAAAATTCTGAAAAACAAAGCTCCAGTGGGTCTTCATTAGCTAAGAAATTCTGAACTACAATTTTGTAAAGGAGAGAAATGCAAGTATGACAATCTTTCCATCTGGCCTTATTTCTCCATAGGCTGACCCAAAAGGAAAAACACCATGATATACTTAACAGCACAGGCTCATGTTTGTTCCAGGTGGGGTCTTCCTCTTTCTATATTCTCCCACCTAAGTTAGGTACAATGTTCTAGCATTGAACATGCAAGACACTGCTACAGTATCCTTCTAATAAAACAAGATACGCAAGAGCTTGGTCCTTCCATTTGCTCACATACGTATATGCATATTCACATCTACAAACACACACCTCTCAGCCCAAACAGATTGAAAAGAGTACACTGAAGACAAGAAATGGTGTTTGAATGGCAAATCTTATAAACTTGAAACTGTTTCACGATGGTGAGACTGACGCTGTTGTCTTGACATTTGAAAATACTTCTCCCCCTCCACCATTTCAAACTACTGCTGGTAGGTTTGTCCCACCTGTCATTGTTTGCAGAGATATCTCTACAGCTACATAATTTAATCATTACAGCTAATGTGTCAAGCAGTTAAGTGTGTTATTAGTTTTAAATGGATAGGTCAGTTTACACTGAAATAGAAGACTTAGGTTTAGGTGTTTTAATTGTTACACACAGGGAAAAAAAAAGAAAATGGCTGTTCCATTTAAATAGTCACATGTCCTTATCTGCTGCCTTAGTTCTGTTCAGAAAGATGTTCAAGTATCATCAGCTTGTACAACATGTATCTAAAATCTGAGAAATGTACATTGAATAAAGGCAAATGGAAAAATATGTAACTCCACATTTCTGATGAAGCCTTATTTGAAGCCTAGAAGACAAATTCAAATATAAGTGGCAGGATGCGAAACAGCCACACAAGACTTTTCAATTAATCA
Organism: Polioptila caerulea; assembly: GCA_013397295.1. Classification (NCBI taxonomy): domain Eukaryota; kingdom Metazoa; phylum Chordata; class Aves; order Passeriformes; family Certhiidae; genus Polioptila; species Polioptila caerulea. Next base: position 48,870 of record VYXF01004113.1, read on the forward strand.
AGTGCAGTAGTGCAAAATTTTAGGAATGAGTTAAGGCAAATAGTATTATATAGGGGTTTCAGACTTGTTCAATATAAATGCTCCATGAGGTTCCTTAAGAAAGAGACTCTGGGAGTAATATTTTAGAGTGGTGCCTAGTGAATCAGTGATTTAAAGTAATAGGAGTCTTGTGGCTAAATCATGAGGCACCAGTCTGAAAATGCCCCCTTAAGACCTTGCTTGGCTGATCTCTTCCAAGGTTGAGTTCACCCTGATCCAGCTGTTTCTGATACGAAGTATAACATTAAAAATTGTTCTAAATTGTGATGGGATTCCTGCTGTGCTATGAAATCACATCAACTTCTGCACTGAATCTAGTATTTAATTCTTTAAAAAAAAATTCCCTGCAGGATATCTTAGAAAATTCTACACCTTGAATGTTGAATTTCTCAGGTGGTGGGTTTGCTCCTGTCTTCTGAAAGTAGAATCCATTCATGCTAAAAAAAAAAAAAAAATTAAATTGAAACTATGTAGACAACATTTTTTTTAAAAATATGTTTTATTCTGATGCACTTTTGCCTGTGCAGAATAAAGAATAAAGTACTTCACTTTTTTTTTTTTTTTTNGAGGGCAATGCAAATGGGAAAGGAGAAATAAAAAGGGGGAAAAAAAAAAAAAAATTTTTTTTTTTTTTTTTTTTTTTTTTTTTTTTTTTTGATCCAGCAGAAGAGATAATATGCTCTTTCTCGTAGAAGATAGATGCTTTACCAGAAGGCAGCTAAGAGGACACATTCATTTCATCCTAAGAGGTGCTTATATGTGGAAGTGGTACTGCTATAGAATAAACGATTCAAAATGAAAGTACTGCATTGGGATGCACTCAGATCCCTGAGGAGCACTCCTGCTCCTGTGCAAAGGTGCTCTCTGATTCATTTTACAAGCTCAAGTCTGGTGGTGGCTGTAACTGGTTTCTGCCCTCCTCCTCAAATTCCACACCCTGACCAACACCCTGATCTACACAGCTATGCACAAACAGATTGCAGCTGTGTACCCCATTCCCTGTCCCTTTAGATTTGTGGTCCATCGGCCCTGATTTGCACTGCTTTGGAAATAGCTTAAGGTACACAGAAAAGCTGCACTTATTTCAGAGAGAGAAAGGTGCTAATATAGAAATATATGCAGTTAAAAACATAATTTTAATTGCACAAACAAATTTTAATTACACAAAATTATTTGTTATACAGTACAGAGACAAGTGTATCTCATTGTTTAAACATGGCCCTGACCAAACACTGACCCCTTGCTGTTGTCTATTGCAGCTTCAAAAAGTTTCTCCTTCTCCTTTTTTCTCACAAATCCTCTGTAAAATTTTCTACAGATGGAAATACTGTAATCTAAAATTTTATTTGGTGTAAACATCATGTCTACAGTCTCTTATAATCCCAAAAAGCATAGATGTTAATGCAAGTAAGTTTTCATCATCTAGCAATGGATGCAAACACGCATCCTTCTAATAAATTACTTAAGTTTGGCTCCTGAGAAGTTGCATGAAGTGAATGCACACTGGATTTATCACAAAACAAATCTCAAGGAGTTAAGCATGCTGTTATTGACACCTTTCACTCAGGACACCCTTGAGTCTTGAACTAGCAAAAGTGAGCCACAGCACACTTTCCATTTACCTTTTCAGTCTTTAGTATTTGGTAGGAAATTTGTCTTTGCTGCAACCACCCCCAGGACCAGGTCTATGTGAGATACTAAGAGTATATCTAGGAACATCTCACAGAATATAACAGCTTCTGTAGAAGACTCTGATCCTTATGGCAGAGAGACTTTGCTGATGAAAATAATATGTCTACCCAGGCACAGACAGCAGAGATTATCAGCCACCAAAAGCAGAAAGGCAGCTGAAGAGCTGCATAAGAAATTGCCTTGATAACAAAACCCAAAGTGGCTGTGTGATGCAGCATCCACTGAAGTTCAGAAATAGCTGTATCAACGGATGTCTGATAAGGCAAAACGCCCTTTGAGTCAGTAAAGATGTCACACACACTGATCTGCACACAAAATATGATTTGTGTATACAACAATTGTGGGATGACATTTTTAATAATTATTGACTTTCATCAAAATATCAAAATAGTATTAGGTTCTATGCATGTTGAACACAGAAATCAGATGCATTTGGGAGGTGGGCTGCAGATGCAGGTCTCATATATGACCTTAAATTTGCAGTTAATGAGTGTGATGTACCAAATGATATAAAAAAAGCTGCATCATAGTTTCTTTGCTACAATCTACATGTTTATCCTCTCTCTGAGAGAACTGCATTACTTTGGTCCTTCAAAGAGTGGTGTCTCTATAAAAGACCAAAAGAAAACCTCAGAGGAAGCAGAGATTATATGATAGCAGCCAGAATAAGTTTTGTTCCTGGGTATGTATGTAGCTCATCTGTAGATCACACCTGCACACACAGCAGTTGATCCCATGTTCCCTTTTCTATTAAGGAAAGTCTTAGTTTGCAGCCTATTGCATGGGTTCTCAGGTTATGAAGGAACTAGAAATTTGGAGAGTGAAAAGGGCACAAGAAAAGTGCACTTATGGTTATGACTACAAGACCACATTGGACTCTGAGAGCTTCTCATCTTTCCAAGGGCTTCATTACATTATGTGCTGACTTCCGGGGCAAGGCTGGGTAGAAATTTCCCTTTCACTACCCCTTCAGGAAAGAGGACATCTTTAACCTTAGTCATTTTAGAGAGTCAGTTTACAGTAAAGACATATAAATAGTTATATTGGCAGAGCAAAATTAGACAGGAACAGAGAGCAAGACTATTGTGTCTTTGCTGTTGCCAGCAGAATGGGCTGCACCAGCCTTTCTCAGCTCTTCCAAAACTTTGACATCAAATTCTCACTGGCTTCATACTTAGAATCAACTATACAACAAAGAAATTAGAACAATATCCCATCAGGTTTCATTTATGGTATATGCAAAGAAATCTAGCAAAAATTGTATGTTGGGTGTGTTTATAGGAAAGTACTTTGCAGCTGACACAGAGAGCCATCAACTCACACAGAAGCAGGTCTCAGGAGCTGAACTGCAGTAAAGACTTAAAAAATAAGGCAAACCAAGTGAGAATGTACCATTTTCCCCTGACAATAATCATATCCAAGGAGGTTTCTTTTCCACCCCCAAGCACCCAGAGGTGTCTTGGCTTGGTCAGGTGCTGAGCGATGGGGGTCTGTAGTGCCCAGCAGGAGCCAACCCCGAAGGGAATCCTGTTGGCCTGGAACAGGGAGATAAATGTTGATTGAATAAGGCATGGTTCATAAGACTTTTGTCTTCACTCCTCATTGTGGGATGGTTGGTTTTGTTATAAAACTAATTAGCATACATGTGGAAGTACTTTGTGGAAGCGGCTTAATCCCAAGCAAATGTGAAAATAAGCCTGTATTTTTTTAGTGACTGATTTACATTAATTATCTTCTACTTTAAAAAACCTCACAGATTCTTTTTTAAATCATTGTTTCTTTGTGAAAAAATGAAGAACAGAACACATCTGTAAAACACTGTACATACAAATTTCGAACATTTCCAGCAAGGATGTATTCTCCAAAGGCAGAAAGGCTTGGGTTTAAGTCAAAAATGCTACTTCACAACTAGCTAAAGTCAGAGACCTCAGTTTACATCGAGCTACCCAAATTACTAGCTTCATTCTCAAAAAATTATGACCTTCTGAGAACAAGACTTAATTTTAGGAACCTATATGCAGATTTAGATGCTTAAACTTAGCCACACTGTGTT
>VYXF01004113.1:52711-67270 GCA_013397295.1 Polioptila caerulea
TTTTTTTTTTTTACTTAATTAACTGTAGCATTTCTCATTTACCCACATAAAAGGTATCAGGACAGTTTGTGATCTCAGAAAAAGACTGTTTCACAAAAATTTAACCAGCAACAATGTAGCAACTTCAGACTCCAAATATCCATAAATGAAAGCATATGGGTTTTCAGGGTGTATGTCTGTGTTTAACTTCTGCTTTGAGCATGGCCCTTTGCCAGATCCCAGTCCTTTAGTCATCCTGTGAGGGATGAAATGCACCCTTTCTGTCTTCTGAGGCATCCACTGGAGCTTTTTTACACAGTAGTTTGAAACAGTGGAAGGGAGGACCTGTGTGTCAGCCTGGCATGGAGCAGGGGCTCAGCTGCAGCACATGGATGGACCTGGGAGCCTGCACTTAGTCCCAGCCATAGAGACCCACTTGCACACAACTAGGATCCACTCGATCCCTCATGCTTTTAAAGAAAGGCTCTCATCCTGCCTGAACAAATGAAAAAAAAAGAAGCTGAATTGTCCGTCTAAGTCAATATTATCTTATGGAATAAGTTTGCACAAAATAATCACTGAGTATACCTCCCAAATTTTTCCCCTTTGAAGAATTTCAGGCACTGCCTGGCAGCAGCGGAATATTATAAATTCACAAACCTTCCTGATGAACCTTCTTCCATCTCTGCTGTGAAGAAGAAGTCGGAGTGTCCCACAGGACTTCTGCCTGTGTCCCTCTGCCTCCAGAAGCTAGGAATAGACGAGAGCCAAGACACATTTGCAGATCTAAACAATACCTCTCTCCCCTAGTGTAAAGGGATGGAGGGCCAAGATTCCTTTCCCTCAGGTATCTCTGACCAGAGTGTATATCTGGCTTCTTCATGTTGGAGGAAAAAAGCTCCTTTTGTTTCATGACTGCTGCCTGTATCTTTCTCGAGTTGGAGGTCATGGGTTAAGGAGGAAGGTGTACCTTGGCAAGCTTGTCTTACAAGAAGAGGAGAGTTAGGAAATGAGATGTGAAGCAAACAGACAGTTCTGGTGAGGAAGATGGACTCGGCCTTAAATCTGTGACAATGTGCACCTGGATGTCCAGGGATCGTCACAGCTGTTTCTGCCTCTGGGTCTCAGAAGGGACACACGCTGTTGGCTTCTCTGCAGCCTGGTAGCAAAAGCAGCTTGGTTTGGCCAGGGGCAGTGTCACGAAATAAATAGTCGTGTATCTCTTCTGTTCTTAACAAACTCCTAAACTGAGCTGTGGAAGGAGGTCAGACTGAAACAGGATATACAAGCTTTCAGATCTTTAAAGTAAAAAGCCCCCAGATCTAAAAGAACTACTGTTTGCCTCTATCCAGATCCTGTAGGAAGACTTGCCACAGCACAAAACCTTCAGATTTTTGCAGAACATACCCTTGTTGACAATCTCTGGGACATATATTTTACAGCAAGATCATGTTGGGCTCAGCCTTTGTGGGTCTGTAAATTTGTTTTGTTGGAGATAATGCATTTCCCACAGAGATGCTGTTACTTCTGCTATGGAAAAAAAAAAATCCAAACCAGAAACTAACATACGACATGAATAAGACTTTTCTCTCAAAAAAGGAATATTCAGTGAATTTTTTTCTTCCTCTCCCCTGGCTGCTTTTACTCAAATATAAAATCCAGCTCTTCCTTTGACTTAATTACTTTAAATATTCTATTTATAACCAGAGCATAGTGTCTATCCTTGTAATTTTCACAAAGGAAATATCTATATTTTCCTCACTCATATTTTACCCGTCCTGAGTACAGAACCAACACTCTTACCTATTTCTATCAAAACCTGAGCTGTTAATGGATTTTTGTGTATATTTCATTTAAAGCACTACTGTGTTTAAACACTTAGAGTTTTGAATGTAAAAATAGCTGGCAATCTCAGAGGTGAACATTTTATTTGTAAGACGGGTGATTTTATCATGCGCCACAACATTTTTTTTTACTCATCATTTATTAATATTTTATATAGCTCATCAAAAATGAAGGTTGAGGTCAATAATTGCTGACACATAAAAGAACAAGGAAAAGGACAAGCAAGGGCATTATTCAGAGCATTGTGGACTAGCAAAAACACTCTCAGATTTTCCTTGAACACCTTGAAATACAGTAACCACTTAAAAGGCCCAAGTCCAGGAAAAAGAAAACTTTTTTTTTTAAATAATCGGCATGGTTTCCAGTTTCATGTATATTCACATGTGCTTCAGAAAGCATCTGGATTTTTATTGGCATGCGTTTTTACTTATCAGTTTCATTCTGTAGCCTCTATCTTTGCTTTGGTGCTGGGGAGCCTCATCCCCTCTTAGCAGACTGGTAAGCAGAAGACAGTTTTCCACTTGGCTCACAGCCCCACACTATGCATTGTTGACATGACTGTGTTTAATAATAATTCCTGCTGATTCTGTTGTGGAAAAACTTACTCTTCATAAGCTGATTAGCTTGTGCCAGTGCATGTGTGTATAATTTTTTTTTCTCATTTTAAGGGACTTGGGCCCCTGTTTACAAAAGGCTGCTTGAGCATGTGCTAAAAGCAAAACATACTCGTTCCCACCTTTATTTAGCAAAGCATTTAAGTATTGAATCTGGCTGGCTTCAAAGGGACTTATATGCAAGCTGAAGTGCTTGTTGATTCAGAGTCTTAGCTCTCAGGAGTAAATTCTAGCTCAGATACTCTCTCAAGCCTACCTACTACTGCCTCCCCAATAGCAAGATTTACGCCTTTCACTAAAATAGACTTACCAATTTACAAGTTATCACATTTCCTCTGGGTGAATACATTGTATATTTCAGAAAACTATACCAAAGATACGATCAGAACTACCTCTCCAGAGCAGTCAGTGATCCACTTAATCTGCATTTCTGTGTCATTTCATAATACAGCAGGGGGAGAAAAGAAAACCTATTAAATGAGTCCATAATTGTTATGCAAAGGATACCAATGGTTCCATTTCAATTACATCACAGTTTTCCTCTAATAGATACCCTCTCCCTAAATAACAAAGGTGCTTCCACCGTCAATAAAAAATTAAGGAGCAAGAACTGTTTCTATATGCTCTGGTGTTTTACATATCCTTTTTAAAGGACTGTATGCTACTGAAATATTCAAATACAATACACACAACTTCAAAATATTCATCTGTTCTTTATAAAATAAACAAATAAAAAACCTTATGGGGTCTAGAAGGAGGAGTCAGAAGTGGGAACTGGGTCAATTCATGAGAATTACTTAGGGTAGTAGTCAAACTTAAACAGCAAAAAATATTTTCAAATGACATGCTTCTTCTGTCTCCAGAAGGACTTATTACAAGGAAATAACAAAAGTGGACTGTACTACATTTCCTTAGTTCAGAAGTTCTTAGCATCATTTTAGAGTGCCAACCTATTAAGAAGGATTTTCAAAAACTGCTGTCATTGTAGCCAGAGCTGTCAGGGCTTGCAGTGAAAATGCACAAATTCTTTTTATTCTAGGAAATAAGATATTGTAAAGAGCAATAGGCAGTAAAGCAGTAACTTTATCTAGTAATTCCTTTTTCTAAAAATGCTGATTTACAGACACACAGTTTACCAAACTATTTCGCTTTGATTTTTACATCTGTTTAGACTGTTGCATCTGCTTTGCAAACACCAGGTACATAGTACATAGATCTATGGTGGGAACATCTGAGCAAGTAGCTCTGCTTTCTCACACCATTCCCTGGATACTGCTTGTGCTACTTGCATAGGTGTCAAATACAGGCGTAAATCCACACAAGGACACCAGGTAACTTGCAATCATGGCAGAATCTATAGCTCCATAGAAGTTTCTCGGTTCTCTATAAAATTCAAGAGAATAGAAAGGGCAGGTTACAATTTCAATGAGCAGTAGGAAAGCTCTTTCTCTTAAAAAATAAATAAATAAATAAATAAATAAAGGAAAGAAAGTAACTTAAATCCTGTTCCTTCTTTCTTTGATCTAACTCATCCTCCTGAGCTTGCTGTTTGGCTGTTCTCCTAAGATGGCTGGAAATATTGCCATGAGCCTGGGCATCCTGCTTGCTGAGGAAGACAGTGGGAGCTATCACATAACACATGGAAACACCCTACCACCACCCTACTTGGTAAATATGTTGGTACTTTTTAAAAACAGATACTTGGAAGGTGACCCAATTGAAATCTACTGGGCATCAGCTTTTATATGCCTATTTATCCACATTGTACAATATGCAAAATAATGTGTTGCCTTCTTTTAGAGCACTTCAGTCTACCTGCACAATTTCAGAAATCTGATCCTGGTTTTCAGGAAAAAAATCACCTACAATTAAGCAATTAGACACTTCACTATCTGACAGATTCAGGATCTTTGTTGAGAATGGATGGTGTATCAGCACCAACCTCCCTCTTCCTTCCTGGCATCTGGGCTAACAAAACCTGATCAACTTTTTTTTTTTGGTTATTTCATCAACTTCCTACAAAACTCCAGCACTTGTTAAGAGGGCAGGTCCGTGAGAAGAGCTTTACTGATATAGAGAAAGAGGAAAAAATAAATAGAGTAATAATATTTTTGTATGCACATGCGTACTTAGGTGCATGCAGTTAATAATAAGATGGTCCTGCCACTAAAGAGCTATCTGTAAAACATTTACATATATCAAACTGATTAATTATTAATAGCTTCCAAACTATTTTCCTGAAAGGACTATTTGCTTCCCTTCCCCATTAATAGGAGTGACCTAATTGAAAGGTAAGTTTGTGGCCCTGTGCTTTCTAGGTTTAGAAGCAAAACCTACCTTCCCCCTGTTAAATCAAACATCACAATGTCAAATGCTCTGCCGACATTTCCCTCAGGAATCTGAAAGGCTAATTAGGGTGAGCTTCACCATAAAGAATACAGTTGTTAAAACAGCTTTTGTACACACTGGAGTAATGATCACTCTCATACAGACGCAGTGATTTGTTGCTGCAATTTGCAGCCATATATCTCTCAGGAGCTAATTCGGATGTTGTTATTTATTGCACGTATGATTATTAATGATATCTTAGCAACTGTTAGAAGTGACTGGTTTCACCTCAGGAAGTAAAGTATTTTAGCTCAATGTTTACAGACTTAAGGAGATATAAGTTTCTGTAGAAAATCAGGTCTACATTTGACCTTCCCCACCTCTAATTGTAAGGTCTGTACTACCATTACTTACAGATATTTTCCTCATACTGGAAAATTTTTTGTCATTATGAAATAAGATAAAACCCTTGACAGTTCTCCTTTATATTGAAGAAAGATTTTTAAAAGGAAAAGAAAAAATGAAGAGGGCTTTTTAAAGGCCTCTGAAAAGGAGACAAAACATAGTATTGTATACAAATGTATATACATAAATAAACAATTATTTTTGTAGAATATAGGGCCAGGTTCTCAGATCACTTGTAATTTTTGATAGGGAAAGTGAAAATACTTCTTTTTCAATTAAAAATGCTGCCAATCTGCAGAAGCACTTGCAGAAATTAAAACCTTGCAGGATCACTTACATATTTCACTATACTCTTACTTCCAGTAATTTATGCTTTTGTGCTTTATGCATCAAAAATCAGCAGTTTTCTATCCCATGATATTCCTTCAAGTTGTTGCTGAACCTACATTTAAACTGAAATCTTCTCTCTTGGTGACTGAGGGAAAAAATGGGTGTAATCAAGAATTTTGATCCCATTTGAACACTGAGTTTCAAACTGACTATAGCACAGCCTTTATTTGTGATGCGTTCCCCTTAGAAGAGACAGCAAAAAATTTTTGGGAGTTTACATGAATGCTAATAAAACAAAGAATAGCAGGTGGATGAGCATCTTTAGCTCTTGCCTGAAGTCATCTTGCTTGCAGCTCAGTCTGGCCCAGGAATTTGCCCTGTGTAGGTAGTGGGAATTCTTGTGAAGGACAGCAAACAAGAGTTCTAAACATGAGCTTCTTTAAATTTACTGAGAGTAAAGTGATAAAGCAGGAAAAGGTGTGATAATGGTAGATTTTTCAAGGAAGATAAAAAGCCACAGACTTTTACAGACTACACAAGATATGCCCTTTCATAACCACAGATGTTAAAAGAATAATTGAAATATTATGGTTTAAAATTATCTAACAACTAAAAGTTAGTAACAAATAACTAGATATTAGTGTATCTAAAATGTATTATAAAATTTAAAATTATCCTGCTTGTTTTAATAAACCTTTCTTAATTAATGCCAAATAACAATACTTGAACAAAAAAGAAAAAAGAAAAGAAATATAGCATTCACTGTGCAGATCTATGTTAATCTTATCTGTACATTAATATATTAATGAAAAAAAGTGATCTTTAGTTAACATATTACATAATATCTTCACAATCGTTAACAGCATCTTATTTTCTGCTTTTCTTTAAGGATGAGTGGGTATGGATAATTTCATCTTAGCTTGCCAGTGTTTTTTAGCTACTTGCTGTAACAAAATATCTAAAAATACTAACTATTGATTATTTCATTTTGTCTATTAGCCAACAATAACCTGAACTATATTAGTCTAAATTGATAGTAATGATAACAGAAACTACAGAATCTGGTTTAGGGTCTAGGGTGGTTTAGATATGCAAGTACCTGACATTTTCCTAAAATAAAGACACTGAATTTGAATTTATTGTATAATTGATCTTGTCTTGTTTGCATGCTCATGGGTTTTCAAGAATTTGCATGAATGATGGAAGCTAGCTCACAAATATATATTTGCATAAATGTGCAGGCAGGCAGCATCACAGAAGTTCACATGCATTTATTCCTGTATCTAATATGTGTTGACAAAAATTGCTTATCAACCCATCCTCCTGTTCTGCAAAAAGGTTTAATACTTTGTGGTCAGTTATGTTTCTTGTGGTTATTAAGAACACTGTAAACATTAGCAATTTTCACAAACAAAGGATTCATTGGGTGAAACTTGTCTTCTGTAGACATTATGGCTGAGAAGTTTTCCATAACAAATCAGAAACAACCCAAAACCTCTTCATAGACACAATTCAAACATAAAAGGCAGCAGATTTGTCAAAACATTTGTTGTGAATTGTTTATCTGAGTGTGATGCTTCATAGCTTACTTCTTCAGTGTAATTTGAGAATCATGTGAGAAGAATTACCCAAAATATCAAAGATTTTACTTTTTAGCATTCTAATATTTGCATACATATATATTGTGCTTAGATGTACATTTCTGTCTTTTTATTTTGCACAAAGTACAAATGTATAGCATACTAGTAGGAAAAAAAACCTGTAAAATGTTCAAATATCTTATTTGCAAAGGAACCTTTTAGCATTCCTCCAACTTTGCCATTATGCCATGACATTGCTAGACTCATGTAGGAAAACAGAATTTTACAGCTTCTGTCCTTAAACATCCAAAGAGGATAAGGTTAGTATATAATTTACATGTTTTTGTTGTTATTTTGTTGTTTGTTTTGATTTGAGGTTTTTTGTTTGTTTTTTCAAGGAAAAGTACTGTAATGCTTAAATGCCTGAGTACCTAAGTACATTGTTTCCAAGAGGCTCTGCAAATATTTTGAGGCTGAGGGACAAGAAAGCCTTCAGGACTGACTATCCCAGTATGACTGAGCAGACAAGGCTTGAAGGAAAACAACGAGCCTGCATATCTAGACTGCAAAAGCAGCATCAAATAAAACAAGTGAATATCAGGACTGAAAGGGCTGTAGGAATTTGCAAGCAGATGTCAAAAAGCATACCAGAAAATGTCAAGAAAAATATAACGAGCACTGGTTGCGGAGATTACGGTGATAAATATGTGTATGATGAGCACCGTGCTAGAACTTGCTCTCCTAGGAGAAGCTTTGCAAGCAACACTCTAAAAAGTAATGCCTCAAACCCTCACCACCACAATAAAGAAAATAATAAAAAATTAGTGATCAATGTCTGCAGAAAATCTTAGAATCAGAATGTAAACAGCGGATAGTAGGTAAATAAAACTATGGCTGAAACATGCCTCTGGAAAATCTCACTGTTTTATCAGAGCTTGGGAAAATTGTTCTGCTCTTTAGAAAGTAGAGCAAATGAGCAGCAATTTCCAAGAGATCATAATGGGGAATTTGAAGAAAACAATTATGGTAAGCGTTTGGAAATGCTTTCCTGAAATCATGAATAAGAAAAGATGTTTTGGAAGTGCAGGTTCTTGTGTGCAGGAAATAACAAATTTATGTGTATGGCACTGGCAAAGCATCAAGTCATGCTGTATCAGGTGTTGGCTCTGAAATATTGAGCGAAGATAATGCTGTCCAGTGGAAAACCCACATGGTGTTGGGGGAGCACTGCAATCTGAGGGGTTGTTCATCATCTCCCTGGAGTCACTGAAATGAGCAGGAAGAGTACATGCCCAGGAGCTCCTGAGCAAGAAACCCATTAAAATTACAGGAGCAGAGAGAAAATGAGCAAATCTTTAGACAATGTTGTAGAAGGCTTCTCATCAGAGTGTCTATGGCAGTTATTAGTTATATCCTGGATAGTCATCAGCATCAACATTCCATGCTTTACCCTTTGTTCATAGTTTCAATATTAAACAGGGGAGGTTCTTCCCTAAAAACAATGGGAGCAGAAGTTGCCATGGTGTGAAATAATGTCCTTCCTTGTTTCCACCTCTTGGAAAGCTGTGGGGGAGCCTTGTGGGGCTGTGTAGGAATGTAAATTTGGAGGGATGAATGCACGCTGCCTTTTTCATAAAACTCTTGCAGGGGCTGGCCAGCATCTCATGCTTAAAAAACCAACCTGATAAGGAGACTTGTTTCTTATTTTCTACTTAATTTGTAGTGACTTATTTTGTTTGCTTGTGGCCCCTGATGTGTGTTTGGTAGCAGAAAATCATTGCTTTATCTCTTGAGGAGAAAGTTAGCTTATGCTTCATTTCAAAACTGCCATATAATGGTCAGTCTCAGCATGAAATTTTTGTTTAACTTGTATACTGGGCACTGCAACCACATGGAAATATTGATTCCCAGTCATCCATGTCATATAGTCTACTGTTATATGGACAATACATAAAATAATTACAGGCTTCCTGTTCAGCAATGTACACTCCCAATTAAGTATCTGATTATATATTCCACTGATTTGTAGAACAACAAGCATGAGATGTAAATACATATATGCATACTCTCTGTTTAAAGAGATTATTTCTACTGAAAGTGGATGCACATCAAGACATCACCATATTTGGGGCTACATAATGAAGTTTGCTAGCACAAGCAGCAACTATAGATTTGAGCCAAAAAATATTTTTTGTCACAAAGTAATTTATGTTTTTTTAGTTAGTCCTACTGGATTCAGAGATGGCTATGGGGAAGAACAAATGAATTTCAAGCGTAGCCAATTAGGTGAGTAAGCAAAACTGATTAATTTTGAATTTCCATGAATCACTCTCTCAGGTCAGCTACTCCTAAGTTGCTAAATGCCAGCTAGTTTTGCTCCTTTAGACCTGAAGTTGTGGATATCAAAGGAAATGTCACTTACATCTGTCCAAGTCTTCCCGCCTTTGGATAAGTTCCTAATGTAAATACTTGTGTTGCAAATGTAAATACTTGTGTTGCATTTTAGGAAACTTACAGGAGAAAAACTCCCTGAATTTTAGCTGGAAAACTTAGGTTCAAGGGGCACATGCAGGAGGCTGGTACTGCTACTGCTGTATCCATGGATGGATGGAGCACATCATCCTAAAGAAGAGATGGTAGATACCTAACACTGCAGGGTGCACCAGACTTCCCACAGCAGTTGTGCAAAGAGAGAGAAACTTATTTTCTGCTGATATACACAAAACTCCCAAGTTTATTCTTCCAATGAAAACAATGGAAGCATAGGGGTATACTAACACTAAACTATATAAACATTATATAAACACTAAAAATGTTTTAGATGAATGACGTGGCTTATCCACCGCCTAATTTCCATCTACCCAGCTCACTGAAATTCAATTTTCTTTCCTCCAGTTGTTTAAAATGCTTTAAAAAGTAGGTCCAAATTCACAGAGACCCAGCAGAAGAAAATGTGATGCAAAAAGTCCCCAAACTATAGAACTTGGACACAGTAAAAAATAACAAGTTAAAGAAGGCTCTGCATTATTTCCAGGAATAACTGCTTTCATGTCTTTGGTGTTCAAGCTATGTAAGCTTAGATTCTTCAAGAGATCAGCAAGCAAAAGAGTACAGTGGATGGTAAGGAAGCCTTTGTTTTATCTTCTTACACACCATTCTGGATTTGGCTTTGATAACTTCAGAGAAACTATATATTAATAAACTTCCACAACAGGGTCTTTGATGAGTTATGATCAGTCCCATTCTGACAATTTATTTCCCATAGCCTATTAAATTTCCTAGTGGAAACATTGATGAAAGCTGCAAAACAATCCTATGGTTGTAAGAGTCCATCCATATTTTCCCTCCTTCCATGAGCATTAAAAAAAAAAATGAAGCAAAACATACCCTAGCATAATTGATCAAAAATAATGTAATTAAATAATTATAATCTGGGGACTTTTCCCCCAGTAAGGACAGAAAGAACAAACCAAATAAAATTGAAGCTGTCTTTTATTGAGAAATGACACTATTTCTAGATGAGTAGTAAATGCTGGCAAAAAGAAAAAGGAGGCTTGTTAATGATGCAATGCTTGGAATCGAAGAACATTAAGTCTAACACTCAGTTTAACACACAAAGAATTGCTATAAGAAATTAGAAGCTCTGTCAGAAACTGAACAGTCTGAAACCTTGTCTTTCTAGCCAGGGAATGGTTAGAGGTCTCAAAAGATCTAAAAGAAATTCCAAAATGCTATAAAAACAAGAGAATGGAAACCACATGCAACATAATGGAGCCTCAAAGCACCAAAGAGCTTCAGTCCAATATAGACAGAATACATGGATGTATATAGGTTACTTTCAGCTTGGATGAGTTTTGAACATTTACATTCAGAAACTTTCTTTGGTTTTGTTTTCAGGTTTTTGGTTGTTTTTTTTTTGGGGGGGGGGGGGAAAAGTTTTTTTGTTTTTTTGTTTTGGGTTTTTTTTTTTTTAAAGAATTCTGTGTTATCTGTGATGACCTGNGTGTTGTGTTTTTTTTTTTGTGGGGGGGGGGGGGCAATGTTTCTTTGTTGTTTTGGTTTGGGTTTTTTTTGTATTAAATTATGCAGAATGAACATATTTGTGACACATCTGATGAACAATTACTTCTACTGGTCACTTTGTTTGACTGCCCTCCTTCAAAATTTAAAGTATCCTGTAGAAGATTATTCTTTCCCATATTTTTTCTTTCTGTTTTTGATTTGCTCTGTTCTTCTCACTTCATGCATGCACAGCTAGTGATGAATAGAGCTTGAGCAGTCATATGCTGATACTTGACATTGGAAGGCATTCTATGCTTTGTTATTCCAATACTTTAGTGAATGAGACAGAGGATGAAACTTAGTTCTAATTTTGTCATTTCATAACTCACAAAAACATTGTCAGTGTAGTAATTAAGGTGAATATCAGCAAGACACAACATTAAGTATCTTTTGAGATATAACTAACACTACTTAAGTGTTATGATAGGTGGCAAAATTAAAGACATAAAGGATGAGACTCACTCTGACTGCTCTATTACATAAGGTTTTTTCCTTCTCTTTTACATTTTTTCTTTTTAATGTATATTTTTATTTTGTAGAAAAAGCATACTGTCAATAGGCAGAAAGTAAAAAAGCACTCTGCACCAAAGCCACATGTACAATCCCTTTTTCAAAGAGACAACAGGAATGCCTTTTTCCTCCCCCAGGTGCTCTCAGGATGCTTTAGCCTCACTTTAGGAGAAAACCACTAAAGTACTGGAGAAAAGTTCACATTTTATCTCAGCTCTCCTGTTGAGATCATGAGGCAGAGTACCTCATTTTAGGAAGACCATATTGCAGTGTATATACTCATCCACCAAGGAGTGGACTGGCCTCAATATCCAATTTTACATGTATTCAAGTACCAAATGGTAACAGATATCACTTGATACCAGGGTAAGCCAGTGTCAGGGGTTGATGCTGGCTGCATGCCAGGCACCCACAACAGCTACTTGCTCACTCCCCTGCTGTAGCTGGAGAGAGGAGAGAAAATTTAAAGGTTACATGGGTTATGATAAGGACCAGCGGAGATGGTAGTGAGCAATGGTATTGCTCACTAAATACCTTTAAAGGCAAAACAGACCCAACTTAGAGACATAAAGTGAATTTTTTGCTAACAAAATCTGAACAGGATACTAAGAGGTAAACTAAGACGTTAGAAATATCTTCTCCCCACCCCTCCCTCCTTCTCAGCTCTATCTCCTACCCCAGCAGTGCAAGGAGACATGGAATTGGGGTCATGATCTGTTCATCTCCTGTGGCTTCTCCTGCTGCTCAGGAATGGGAGTCATTCCCCTGCTGCACCACGGGTCCCCTCCCACAGGAGAGTTCTCCATGAACTTCTCTGACGTGGCTCTGTCTCATGAGCAACAGCTCCCTGTGAATTGCTGCAATGGGACTCCATCCCGTGGGAGCTGTCCTCCCCAGACTGCTGCAGCTTGGGTCACTCTTCCATGGGGTGGAGCCCCTCAAGGACAGCCTGCTCCAGCAGGGCCCCCTCTCCACAGGTCTCCCACAGGATCACAGCTTCTTCCCAAGCATCCTGCTGCATCAGTGGGGGCTCCTCCATGGGCTGTGGGTGGATCTCTGCATCTCCATGATCCTCCATGGGCTGCAGAGGAATCTCATCTCCAGCACCTGGGACACCTCCTCCCTCTCCTTCTTCACAGGCCTTGGTGCCTGCATAGTTGTTCTCACACATTCTTACCCTGCTCTCCTCTGTCTGGAATTATAACCGTGCAACAGCTTTTTGTTTATCTTTCTTCTTAAATNCCCCAGGGGCTGTGGGTGGATCTCTGCATCCCCCACGGATCCTCCATGGGCTACAGGGCACAGCTGCTTCACCATGATCTCACCACAGCCTGAAGAAGAATCTCGGCTCCAGAACCTGGAGCATCTCCTCCCTCTCCTTCTTCACTGGCCTTGGTGTCTCCATGCTGTTTATTTTCACCCTGCTTTTCTCTGAATGGTATTAAAATGGCTCCAAAACCTTTGCTTGGATTTCTTCTTAAATATGTTATCACAGAAGTATTACTACCATTTGTAACTGGCCCAGCTTTGGCCAGCAGCATGTCCATCCTCAGAGCCACCAGGGATTGGCTCTGCTGGACATGGTGGAAGCTTCTGGCAACTTCTCATAGAAGCCCCCTCTATGGCCCTTCTGATACCAAAAACCAGGCCATGCAAAACCAATACATCTACTTCTCAAAACAAGACAGCATAAACCATCCAGGCTGTTGTCTCAAATTTTACTCACCCTAACTACAGTTTTCAACACTGTTGAATAGCGAAAAGCCTCTATGTTATCCCAAAGGCAGAGATAAGTTGCTTGTTGTTATTGTAGCTTCCCACAGACTTCAGAAATTATTTGGTGATGGTGCACAAGCCTTGCATTTCAGATTTTTAAAGTTTCCATCACAAGTGAGGAGTGTTATTCATAGGAGGCAGTAATTTCATGTTTCAGTCATTAGTAGAAATGGGCTATAGATCATGTCATGTTGTCTCTAACCTAGTTAGACTTTGACAGCAGACAGGTTCCAAAATCATAGGTTCACATTAGAAACTTTTAAAAACTCATTAGCTCCTGATAATTATTCTAATATCCAAAGCACTAAAAAACAGAAGGTTAATTTCTGGTTCAGAACCAGCTGTGAATATGTGCAGAAAAGCTTTGCCTTTTCTTTTTCAATAACAAAAGAAATAGCTTCTCTGAATTTGAACATTTGAAGCTGGTGCAGAAAAAGACTACTTTCCTTCCTGGGCATGAAGAATGAAGTCAATCCATTCTCCAACCAAGATGAAAAACTTACAACTGAACGGTAACTCATTGCTCTGCTTTGGGATATCTTTTCCAGCCATTTCCTCCTGAACATTTGACATTTCTCTGTCAAATTCAGAAAACACTGCCTTTCTCTAAACTACTTTTTTTTTGAAACCTTACCTGTTTTATTTTCTTGCAGTCACTGTAGAAGAGGTTTCTGTGAGATCTTATATGTTGAAAACCTTATAATCAACAGGTTCTTAAATATACCTTGGCACCTTCATGGTCAGGACCATCCTCTGTTGTTCAACCATTGTTGAGTCTCAGCCTTTATTTTGTTTTGAACTATACAAGGACCCAACCCTCATGTTTGAATGTGTTTTGAGTCACAAAGTAACCCAAAAATTCCTCTCCCTTATAGATAGTAAATGAAGAAAGGATGATTCTTTCAGTTTATTTAGCACTAGCTGTCCATTAAAGCCCCTGGATGGACAATTTTACACTCTAAGCTAGAGCACTATTTTATCTACTATTTTATAGATCCCACTATTCGATCTTGCTATATTGAACCAAACTTTACTCAGCCTCATTTCCAACAGATTTAAACCAAATCTGCCCAAATTTGTTTCTACACTTAATTTTGATAGCACAACCGTTTCATTTCATAACAGTAGTT
>VYXF01004113.1:67333-115693 GCA_013397295.1 Polioptila caerulea
TGTTCCACATTTTTTCTGTATTATTTCCAGAATATGGAAAAGACTCTGCTAGAACAAACAAACCAGCAAAATAAAACAATGATCAACCCTTAAAAAAGACAAAAATTATTTATAATGTATATATATATATACACATTATAAATATATATATTATATACATATAATTTATTCATAAAAACAATCAAGTTATTAATAACTTTTTTTTTGCACCCTCTTCTCATCAAACTTAATTTCTCTGAAAATGTGTTTTCCACAATTTCTGGAACATTGTGCTTCTCTTTTTAGTAGAGATCGTGAATTGCCTTTGACTGCTCTATGGAACTAGCACTGGACAGTTAGAATCAAAATTAGGTCTTTCAATAAGATCTCCAGTGAAAACAGATTATAATCATAAAATTAACTCTTGTTATACTGTTTCCATGCACTGCACTTATCAGGACCTTCAGGGCTAAAAGGAACATGTTGACCTAAGGAAGCAGAGAGTGTCACCATGGTTACAAGGGATTTATTTACCTCTGTGGTTTAAGTACAGAGAGAGATGAATAAAAGACACCAGCAATATTTCTTGCCCAATAATGTAAAGTTTGTTCCCCAAAGAATCAGTAATTGCCATACCAGCAGTGCATTGAGCACTTTTATTACAACGTTCATTAAAATGCCGCCTACATTTAAAAAAATGATCGGTAAGGACATTAGCTTCTGTGCAACAGAAATTTCCTAAGCTACCAGCTCTGCAAACACAATTATAGTACGCAAAAAAAAAAAATCTAATTCTATCCTTGTGGTGGCTTGCATGGCTTAGATCACAAATTGCAATAAATGTGACAGGATCAGAAGGAAACTGGCCATACTTTAATCTTTCCTGGGGAAAAGGAGGAGTATTTCTGCACTCTTCAGTGATACACCCATTTCACCTGAATTTTGATATGATGTGCAGCCACATGCTGGGGACCGACATGAATATTTTCCCCCCATGAGTCCCCTCAGTCACTTCACTGGCCAGAACTGTTGGCAGCAGCTTCTTTTCAGGGTGACCAAGCTGGGAAGTTCCAGGGAGGTATCCAGTTTTCTAAGGGGAAACATATCTCCTGCTGTCTACCCAAACTAACATGATACCTAACCAGCTTTGAACACGTAGTTTTACACAGGACAGCATCAGAAATATTGTCTACATCAGTAAAATTAAACTTGGAAGTGTAGGCACAGACAGCTTCAAACAGTTCATGTTGCTCAGTCTCATCCAAACCAGCCGGGACACCTGCAGGGATGGGCAATCACAGCTTTCCTGGGCTACCCATGCCAGTGCCTCTCCACCATCACAGTAAAACATATTTTCCTAATATCTAATCTAAAGGGCACAATTATACAGGAAAGAATGGGGGCTGCTTGGTGAATAAAATAAAAAATAAAAATGTCTGAGAAGTCTTTTTGTACCTGCCATAAAAGTCATATAGAACCATCATTGTAGAGTAATGTTAACTATAACAACTCAGTTTTGAGGAGAAATATTTTTTTCACTATGTTTGACTGCATCTGCTTCCCTCATTTTATCCATTAGACCTGTGAAATCCTCCATTCTGGAGCACTTGATGTGAGATGGGCAAAACCATACAGGTGGTGCTGCCTCAGCAGGAATCTCTTTCCTTTCAGAGGGACTGTCAAATTATTTTCAGGGAAACTAAAACTAAGGAATAAATATTATATGCTGATGGATATTTATCAGAAAGATAGGAATACTTTCAACAGACCTTGTCAGACACAATACGTTCTGCACATCTACATTTTCTATGGCAAAGGGAATAGAGCTCTCCAGCTGCTCCCCTGGCAAGACTAAAGTTTTGTTTCATAAATTTAAATTATAGATGACATAATGGTGGAATGGAAATGGATTGCACCTAAAGAGATAAATCCAGAAAAAAACCCTGGAAGGAAGAAATGAAAAGTTTCTGACATACCACAGATCTTTCGTTTGTTGTGATATTCTCTCAAACTCAACACTTTGTAAAGCAATTTGTTTCTTTTTTAATTTCCCTCCACCTCCATGGAAAGTGATGAACATTTTTGTGAAACTCACAGAGAGTGCTAGGTTGCAAATATAACAAAGAGCTTGCCAATGCCTGGGAGTCCTAACTGACAATATTTTCAGTTGTGTCAGCATTTAAGTATTATTGTAGTGTTATCATATCATGGTGTAAAAAAAACCAACATGGAAGCATTTGTGCCAAAAGCTTAATGTTTCACTGAATGCACACACCAAGTATCCATAGGTACTTTTGGGTTCTTTGGCAAAACATCATTTTAATATGAACCATTCAATATTTTTTCCAATCACTTATGAGAAACTCTATTTTTTATTAACTTAAACCAATAGGACAAAAAGTACTGGCAGTCTTTCTGCATCTGAGATTGGTGGGGAATAATGAGGAAATTGATAAACTGCAGTACCTCGGGGTGATTTGAGAGCCTTGGAAAGGAGATGGTCACAGGTCTGGAGTCTGGTGAAGCTTCTGCTTTTTTTTGCACACAATGAACTTGTCACTGCTCTAAAATGTGCAGAATTCCACAACAAATTTATCAGTTTGTGTCAATGATAAAGCAAAGCCTTGTAAGTAGAAACAGATGAAAAAGAAGACTAAGAGAGGCAGAATTTTACTCAGGAATGGGTAAAATATTCTATCTCATTTCTTGAATTCAGTGAAAATGATCTGTGAATGATCAAAACTGGGAATTAGAGAAGTGCTGTTGTGTACTGTATCACTGGACATTCAACTTTTGAAGGCATACCAGGCTTGAGAGACTAGTGGAAATAAAATCTGAAATTGAAAAAAAAATGAAAAATACACATGCTTCAGGCTACCTTCAGATCCATAACACCGTCTTACCATATAAATATGGTAAGACATATTTATATATGTCTTCCATACTAGGTGTGAAGAATAGGAATTTATTTCTATGACTGTTATGAAATAGAGTTTTTCTTTTGAGTAATCCAGCATAAATTCATCCAGCTGCACTCTGACAAACGTCAGCTCTTTGGTGAAGATAGAAGTAGTATTTGGTCATTACTCAGAACTCTTTGATCTTTTGGAAACTCTGTACTGTATTATACATGTATACTTTGCTAGCAATTGCTAAAATGCTGTTAGTGGCAGCTCAGGACCAAGTGACAGCAGCAAGTGAGACCAAAAACCTGTCCCAAGGACTTAAACTGCAGAAACAGATGCTGAAAGAAAATTCCCTGGAAACAAACACATTTTTGCTTCTTTACATTTAGGCCTGGTCAACAAGGGCATAGTGAAAGAGATCTCAAACCAAAAGACTTGAATATAAGTGCTATGTACTAACAACATCATGTATAAAGAGATACATCAAAGATGACAGCAGAAATTTGTCTTTTAGAAACTTCTCCCTCCATCCCTTGTTTTCTGCTTGTCTCTACCCAGAGTGACCTTTAGATCTTCTCAATTGTTGCTGTAGACTCCTAGCAAGAGTATGGGAAAATCCAGACTCTTTACATTCATTAAATAGAACAAATAAAATCATAGAACTATAGACAGGTTTGGGTTGGAGAGAACCTTGAAAATTATCATTTCAATCCCCCATGGAAAGGGATTCTACTCACTAGATCAATTTGCTGTTATTAAAATCTTATCCTTGATCTTCCCACAGACAGAGGTGAAGCTCACTGATCTGTAAAATGATGTGGATGCAGCAAGATGGTATGGCACAGATTCCTAAAGTCCCTGCTATGCTGTTTGTCAGGTTGTTTATAAGTGGTCAAAGCTTCAAAATAGATCAAGTTTAAATAGAGGTTACCTGGCATGTTTCAGGACCCTGAATAGATAGGATCTTTCTTACAGCAAGGTTCTTGATTTGTAAATATAAAGAATATAAAACCTGCCTTTACAAATATTTTTCTCACTTAGAAATGTCCTGCTACTACAAATTTTTCTGTAGCCAGAGTTATTTGCTAGGATATATTGGAAAGTAGATACAAAAATGAATGTAAACACATTAAATGTGAATTAGCTTAAAACTTAATAGTTAAACGAAATGCACAGCAATTTTGTATAGCTCTTGCCTGGCAATGGCTGTTAGAGCAACCAAATCAAACATAGAAAGCTACATGCAGATGCCAGGTGTTACGGCGTCTAACATCTGACCTCTCAGCATAAGCACTGAAAAAAAGTAAGGTGGCGTTCATAAAGGACTCAATTTTAAAAGCATTATGAGACCTACTGCTGCAATTAGGCAAATGGACTTGGGACTTTAGGGGAATTTTGCATATGTCTATCTGAATGTGTTGAGATGAATTCCACCTGCCTCATGCCCAAGACAGTACCAACCTGGAATGGCATATAAATGCAACAGCAGCTCTGCCAGACAATTTGAACACACTGAGATATCAATTTGTTCATCCAGTTTCCAGACCTAAAATCTTTTGCATACCACAACAGTCAATTGCCAACAGAAAATATACCTCTGTAGGATCTCAAATACCTGCAAGGCAAGAGAATTCTAAAACTCCTTATAGCTTGGGTAAATACTACACACTGAGATGCCACAACTGTGCTGTGAAAAGACTGACTCTTGCTTGTTTTTTGGGAGCAATTCACACCTGACTTCAGAGGGGTGAACTTAAACAGAAATAAGAGACACTCTATGCTGTTAAGATTACTACCTCTCAGTTCTGTCAAACCAGCATGACAATAGAGCACTTCATGCTCTAAAAAAATACAAAAAAAAAAAANAGAAAAAAAAGAAAAAAGTATAGTTATTAAATGTGCAACTGTTTTCACAATTTTTTATCAACTATATAATGCACTCATTCAACATCTTCTCCTGGTTCAGCTTGTTGTGCCTCTCCATTGGATTCTGCAGAGTTAGGCTGAAATGTTATGGCTGAAAGAAAGACAATGTTACCTTGCTAAACTCAAGAGTGGTAAAGTTCCAAAAGCAGTTAGCAAGGCTTGCTCATGGCCTCATTCATCTTCAGGCTTTGTATCCAAAACCAGAACATTCTCAGCAGTTTCTGACATGCTGCTGAGGCAGCAGCCTTAGAAACAGAGTGCGTTCCAACCAAAAAGCCCCCAAAAACATCCCTAAACCAGCACGGTGCTGGCAAAAAGAGAAATAAGTTACTGGGCCCTCCAGAATGGGAAAACATGCTTCAAACTTCTTAGAAAGCCACAAGTCAGTGAGGGAAAGTGTACTGCTGGCCTTCATGAGAAGTCATTTGCACCTGGCAGAGGCAGAAGACCTAAAGAGTCATAAAAGCCTGATGTACGGGAGTGTTTTTTGTCTTGCAAATGGGAGTGAGGATTGGAGTTTTGTCAGCTTTGCCATAAAGCTGTGAATCACAAGTTCCTGGTGTGTGCAGCTGTGCCAGGGCGCTTCTCAGCAGCAGTGTCTGCACCAGCATATGCTACTCTTTTCCTGGATAGGTTGCTGAAGGTGATTAAAACTAGTTTTAACATCCCTCCTGTTTTCTTCTCTTCCACCATCTTCCCCTTGCTTCATTCTCTCTAGTGTTAAACAACTACATTAAGACAGAAAAGAAGAAATAAACTGCAGAGAAATCTTGTTTGCTCATTAGGCTTGGTACACTACTTTCTGACTAATTTCTCCCTTGACCATCTTACAGTTACGGTAACGCTTAAAATAAAGAATGAGCCTAAGTGAAGCCCTTGCTGTTTCTTAGTATTTCTCAATATTTCTAGCATTACAGAAACACCTAGAAAAACCCTTGACAAAATCAGTGTGACTTTGCAGTGGCTATTCTATCTCTGATTTTGGTTTAATTAGCTGCATTGAGTGTCTAAGGTTAAGAATTTTAATAGGTTGGGCATATACAGGTTACATTTACTACCTCTAATGTACTGTGGCATTCAGTGAACAGTTACTCCACAGGGACATTTATGATTCTGTTGTGCTGTACAGGTTACATACTATATGAAATGTTCCTAGTCCATGGTGAGCTCTATCTCTGAATAAGAGCAGCAGCCTGAGGGCTGCTCTTCATATAACTTTACTTCCTGACTTAAGAGAGTTTTGTGGACCAGATGAACCCTCCAGTGAAAAACCCACTGATTTGAATATGTTCTAGGTCATATCTTTAGTGCAGTATTTAAAGAGTTTATCAGCTAGATAAAGAAAAGTGGCATTGAATCTTCAAGTAGAAAAAAATCGATAATTTTAAAAAATTAAATTATTAGCAAACTGCTTGGAGTTTCAGTATTATGGATTTATTTTGTTAATACATTGATACATAAAAATTACAACATGACTTACAACTTTTGCATTTTTTTAATAAGCATATTATTTCCACTGTGAACTAGAACCTCTGAAGCTTTCTGATAGAAATACAGTTATTTCTTAAATTAATAAATCTCTGGTTTGGATGTTCATACCAGCTTCTTAGAATCAGAAGCAGTACAAAGTTTTGAGGATGTGAAGTGAAAAGTAGTATATCCACTTAAATCTACAGAGATGATGCACATATGCACAGCTGAACTTGGAATGAATCCGGCACACAGGGGTTAATCTCCTACCCAAAATGTCAGGGATCTTTTCACAGGAGTAAACTGCAGATTGCAAAACAATTACCTTAACTAGTTCCTGATGTGCTGTATCACACCACATTCAAATCTCCATCTGTGGTGTCTGCAAGTACTGTTCACAAAATGGATATTTCAATGCAAAAATAAATATGATGTAGCTCTGTGATAGTGACACAGAGAGATTTTTATCATATTATAGGCCCAGGAGTTTAATCTGAATGATACTTCAAGCTTGTGTAAATCCCACATAATGCCTAATTTGCGGATCTAAGAGAATAAGCAGGCATAATTTTCAGTATTACCAAGTTGGACTCCAAATATATTTCTCAAAGTCTTGTTCTCTCCCTGTCTTGTCACACCAGGTTTCTATTCAT
Organism: Polioptila caerulea; assembly: GCA_013397295.1. Classification (NCBI taxonomy): domain Eukaryota; kingdom Metazoa; phylum Chordata; class Aves; order Passeriformes; family Certhiidae; genus Polioptila; species Polioptila caerulea. The sequence continues at coordinate 74,268 of VYXF01004113.1, forward strand.
TGTTGCAGAGTACCCACATACTTCTCCAGACATTACTGCATTTTCAAAGAATGAAACACTTTTAATACAGCGGTATTTATAGTACAAAGGCCTGTATTACTACATGGTATGTGTATATCATACCACAAAACATTATTGACCCATGAAGCAGAGGCACAAGTTTTTGTGCAAATCTCTTTCCTCTGTGCTTCTTTTTTGGTGGAGTCATAGTGCCCCAGGTCCTTCCCCTCATTCTTGAATGTTTGACTAAACTGGGGAAGAGCAGCAGCAATGTTCTCAAAAAGCTGTCTAGTAGCAAATGACCCAATAGTAGTTACTAATAATCTACTAATCTACTAAATAATTTACTAAAGGGTAAAAAAATTGACTGGTAGCAGCTACAAAGAAATTATAGGACAGGACAGCCTGATAAAGTCACCACCACCACCTCAGTCCAAAGAAGAAAAAGCTTAAGTAAAAAACTAGAGATTTTACTTTAAAGATGGGAAAAAACAGAGACCAGAAATGAGGTTTTCAACTGAGGAGGGAGCATTACCCTGACAGAAAAAGAGTAAAACAAAGCAAAGGGACTAAAGGAGTTTGATGAGAGGATGCAGGAAAAAGACTCAAGGGGAGGAGCAAAGGAATCTACAGGAAAAAAGACAATGTGGGAATCTTGTTCAATGGAACAATAATACAAAAATTCTAGGGTGACCCTTTTCAAGTGTATTGATGTTGTCTCAGAAAGCAAGGAGAGTTCATTTTATTTCCACATTTCCAACACTATCTTCCTATCTATTCATTTTGATCTAATATGATCCTCCTGAGAAGTCTCAGAGAGGTAGCAACAGGAAAAAGGAAAGTGAGCCTTTCTATAACTGCAGTAGACATTGAAAGAAAATACTAACTGGATCTTACAGTTATATTTTTTGGGCTTTGGGGTTTTTATCTTTTTTTTTTTTTTTTTTTTTTTTTTTCCGTCTGCTTGAATTCTATTTCTTCCGAGTCCAAAATCTGCAAATGCTAGAGGAAGGGACAACTTAAGTTCACAGTATCAATACCTTTCATTGTGACAAAATATATTTCTGCAAATGCACATTTATTTGAAATAAAATTTTTGAAGAATCCTGATAATACTTGCCTAAAATTATCTCTGGTATAATTCCACTGAATTAAAAGAGGCTGCAGAGGGAGGGGATGAATTTGCCTCCTGGTATTATTGGTGAAATATAAAAGAGTTTTATGTCAAGATGTTTTTTATGAACTTGAATCCAGTTTCTAATCATCCAGATTGCCCTGTACAATAAACTCTTGATTATGACTGCTGGCGTTAACAGTAATAAGACAAGATGATGTGCAGCACAATTTTCTTCATTCAGCTTTTCATTCTTCCACTGATCCTTAAAAGTCTCCCTATCTTTCTGTCAGTTTTGCTTAAAAGTCATGTAAAATTAGATATTATCAATCAAGTCACACATTCTCAAGTGCAAAAACATTATTTTGTTGATTGCCATGTAGCTTTGTGGGATGAATTGGTGCAGTTCCACTCCTTGCTAGGGAAAGTTGGCTCTGTCTTGCTCGTGCAACTTTCTGCTGAACGGAGGGCAAAGGAGAAAGCACTCACTTTCCTTTGGTTTAAAGCAGTGCTGGAGAGAGTGATGGAAGACACTTATCTGCATTTTTTCCATTCTATATCCTCAACCATGTGCACTTCTCTCCACTAACACTAATTAAACCAAGGAGGAAAAAAATTAGATGTTTGCACTCTAAAGACAAATTTATTTCAGAAGAGAGTAGCTTACTGGAAAGATAATCAACAAAAGGCTTTCATTTTGAAATCACAGCCTGGCTTTTCCCCTGGATTTCTTATTTGGAAGTTGGAAGCCTTTCGGCCCTTGTTCTGTTCAGTTTATCAGTATCAACAGTTCATTGTAGGCATGAGAACTCAAGCTTGGAAATTACTGTAAAAATTCTAGTATATGCATCCGAGAACAGTGTGGCTAATGGGACGTACCAGTATCCTGCTGGGAATTACTGCTCCAAATAAGAAAAATATGTGGGCTTTCAGGCTTTCAGGCACTGGGAAGTTTTTCCTCTCTATTTCAAGCATCTCTCTAGTGTCTTTATTCAGTCAATTAAATGACATTCTTCTCTATCTGGGTGTGAAGTTCATCCAAAATTTTTTTTTAGTCCTATACAAAAATCTTCAATTTCTGTAATATCAGAGGCATTTATGTGGCTGATATTTTAGATGGATGTCTGGAAAACCTTCTTCTCTTCCAAATAATTAAAGCATCATAATTCTCTTCAGTAACAAAATAGGCTAAAGACAGAGGCACAGCTTACCAAGCACAAACTACAGTCAACAGGATCAGACAGGGAAAGAAAAACCGAACAAAAAAACCAAGAATGAGAGATGAGACCAACAAGATCTCTAGGAGTTTGTGGTAGCTAAAAGGATGTCCATACTTTTGTGAGATGTTCATATGAACAGAGTTCTGCCTATAATGCAGCTCCTATGAGAGCTGTCTTTAGAGGAAATCACTTAGCTGACCAGTGCCTGTGGGTCTTTCAAGCTAACTGGTCTGATTTTGGGAAAAAGAGAAACAAGGACCAGGACTTTAGTCAAACTGCTTTTGAACATGACTTGGAAGGAGCCAACAATCTACTGTCCAACCTCTGTTAACTCTTCCCACAATGTAGATCTATTGGTGTTGCAAAGTGCTAAGGTCTATACAGGGGACCTGTCCTGGTTTTGGGCAAATTTCAGAGGAAACTTCCAAAGGGGTCCCTCTAGAAAGCAGATTCAAGTGGTCCCTCCCCCTACTGGTTCAGGAAAATATTTCCTTGAAGAAAAGTGGAAAAATCTGTTTATTTAACAAGTAAAGTATCCACAAGCATAAGAAATGACCAATATTGAACAGTAAAGGCTCTCGCTGCTCTGAAGCAATGGCAAGTTCAGAAAGTCCCTGTGTGGGTGTAGCCGGGCTCGCTCAGCCTCGGCCCGGCCCTCCTGCGCTGGACGGTGCCGCGTCCTGGGCCCTGGTGGGCCACAGCTGTGAGCCCCGGTGTTCTTCTGGGTTTTCACTCCAGAGCAGGGCTGGTCAGTTCCAAGGAAAACAAAAACCATAGTCCAGGGAACTCCCCTGCCTCAGCTAGCTGAAACAAAACTAACTAAAAGCAGAGGAAGGCTGTGTCCCACTGCCCATGCTGCAGACAACACAGTCCAGAAGAGAGATTTCGGAAGCTGTAACCCACCTCAGACATTCCAGCGCTTCTCCTCCTCTCCTCCTTCACTCTCAGATCTAGTCTTACATTTTCAAAACCTACTTCTGGGCTAAACTGACAAATGGGGATACAATTCAGCCTCATAAAGTCACACCAGGACAGGACCCTTAAGATACCTCACATAATCCAGGAGCCAGAGTGCGTCATGACTTATCTGGCCCTCTGGCTGAGGAAGGTTTCCATATTTTTCCAGGGTCAGAGTTGTGTCCAAGCTGAGAATCAAACAATATGAGTTCCCCATGGCCTCAGGAAGCTGGAATGGGATTAGAAGAATCAGCCACTACTGCTGCATTTGTGTGACCCTAAAACAGACCAGATCGAAGCTGGTTCCCAAGCTAATCATTCTACTTCACTTTTAAGAGAGAAAAGAAAGCTAAAAAAAAAAAAGTGATAAGAAAGGTACAAGCATTTGAATAAGGAGGATTTTTTTGGAATACGGAAAAGATGTTCATGTTACATACAGAATAATCAATCTTCCTCAAGCCAAAAGCATGACAAAATAGCCCAGTTTCTAGCAATTTCTATGTCATGACAGAGCACAGAGAATTTTAAAGTATTCTAGGTTCCTCTATATATTTCTGAAGTTTCTGACATTATGTGTTCTCTTTTGCAGAGGAGACAGAGATTTGATCCCCAGCTGCCCATGAACAGATGACTCCCCTCAAAAACGTCTTCCTATAGAGAATTGCAGGCAGTTGTTGCCACATTCCCTTTCAGTAAGTGACCTCATGTACATGGCATTTTTCCTTCAGAGCTAACTGCTCATGTCTGATACACAACTCACTACAAAAAAAAAAATCCAAATAAATTCTTCCGTTGGAGGGTGAAGAGGCCCTGGCACAAGTTGCTGAGAGAATCTGTAGCTGAGTCACCCCTGGAATTGTTCAAAGACAGGTGACACAGGGCTCAGAACCTCCTGGTCTAGTGGAAGGAGTCCCTGCCCATGGCAGGGGCTTGGAACAAGATGATCTTTAGGATCCCTCCCAGCCCAAAACATTCTGTGATTTTATTATACATACATATTTTGTGAACATATATAATACATATATATACAAATGCATGCATAAACATATATCTGTGTGTATGTATTTTTTCTCATATGCACTGTAATTTTACTGGCCAGTGGCAGGGAATTTGGTTAATCTTCTGAAGGATTTTATTTTCTTAAGAAAGAGGTAAGATAAAGTATTTGCAAAAGATGTGGCATACTTTTAAAAGCATGGGAGAAATATCCTTTCAGAACCAGAAAAGAAGATTTGCAGCCTGAAAAATGAAAGAAGGAAAAGAACTTCAAATCTAGACTAATCACATGCACGTTATGATTTTTTACTTTTCATTCTTCCTCCTTGTTCCCAAAATATTATAAATGCATAGAAATACCTCACTAACTGAATAATGGGTATATAGTGCATAGAATCTGAGAATCATAGAAGCATAGAACCGCGTGGGGCACTAACACTACAGCCTCCCAAATACAGTCCGTTTCTCTTATAAGAGCGCTAGTCTTGCTACTGGCTCAGATGGTAGAGGAGGAAAACATAAATATAAGGTCCAGGAATGACATGACTGCACGAATGCAGAGATGCTTGACACTTAATGGAAAAAATTGGAGCTGGGTTACTCCTTATGCTGAGCTGCCTTTGTCTCTCTTCTCACTCTCCAGTGGCAGGATCTAAGTCCTAAGAACATCAGTCCCACTGAGGACCCATTCCACAAACTGCCTCCCCTTCTGCGGTGAGAAGGGCTGGACCCTGGGGCTGGTTGTGGAAAATAGGCATCACTTCAGCAGCCAGGATGGTGTTACCCTGGTTTACAAAAAACAGAACCATTTAAAATGCAAGCATTTCACTCTCATGACACTTACTGTCACTTTTAAACACTACTGAAAGTATAAAATGCACTTTGCATCAGCAATTCCTGTACTGGTTTGTGTTTTATAATTTTTGTTGTGCACTTTCAAATGCCTGAAGTAAATGTATTGGTTTTCAAAAAGTTGTTTCATTAATATCTTCTTTATTTTCTGTTATCTGAGGGTAGCTGCTTTGTTTGGAGGAAGGTCCTGCACAGCTTCCCAGTGTAATAGTGAGCACAAAGCTTGACAGCTTTGAAAGTACAGGTTTTTCTTTAAAAGGTACATTTTACCCTTGTGTAGATGGAGCCATGTGGGCAGTCATCTTCAGAGCTAGGTGCAGTAGACCTTTGCATTGGCATATTTTTGTGATACCATGCATGTGGCAATGACCTTTCATGGGCCTTTGATACTACAGGAGCTTTGCACAGGAGCAAAACACACCAGACAAAACATTACCTGCTGCCAGCCTTTCTCCTCCTTGTCTTCACACCTCTGTGGCCAAAACCCTTAGCAAAACAGAAGAATTTCACAAGTTTTTAAAAATGTTATGGTCTACTGACTGTTCTAAGGATTTGCTTTGGTGAAAGAAGAGGCATCTGACTGTTTCCTCTAGAAATTAGAAGGAAAAGCAAGAATTAGGCATAACAAGGGTTAATATGTCATGAGGAAAAAAACTTGTTGTCAACCTTTTTAATGCTTCCAGGTGGATCACTATTTGACATGCCACAGAAGACACCCTTGTTTATTGACATTTAGTTTTTCTTTGCAGGAATAGTCACACTCTCCAGTCATTGGCTTTCTTGTGGCTTTCATGCTGTGCCTGTGAGAACAGGATGTTCAAGAGCTGTCCCATATGGTGACGTGCTCTCTATTGTTCAGACAATTGGCTTCAAGCACTGGTTGGCTTTCACTTTTTGCTTTGAGCTGGTTATGGCTGAAACTTGCATCAGCTGCTGGGCTGGGTGGAGAAAATGCATCTCAGTGACGGGCAGATCCACAAAGAGGCCTCTTTTCATTACATGAATTTAACACATCTGCTGCAGTTAGATTTCTTTGTATACTAGGGGCATCATGGTTCAAATTAGAGGGATATTTTAAGATCATAAGAATATAAATGCCATCTAAAGCAATTGTATTTTTAGTTTCATTATATTACTTATTTATTTCAACACATTTGTGATTTGTTCAGGGTTTTGGTAAATGTGCCTATTTATAGATGTCTTTCAGGATGGTTGTTATATGTAGATTTACCAGTAAACTTGATCAAGCTAGTTTTCATGTATCTCAGTCTACTAGGAGCACCCATATACACAACTAGATGGTGAGACAAAAATTGTCTGCATTAAATGGAGCAGAATGAAAAAAGCTGGAGACATCAGTCTGACTATATTTTCTCCAAGCAATAACTGTTTACTTTCTCTTCCTGTAAGAGGTCTCCCACATCTTTTCCCTGCTTCTTTCTAAATACAAGTTGCAATGTTGTAACATGAATCCATATAGCAAAATCTCTGTTCTGGGCAACGACATAAATAAAGCACTCAGAGTTTATCAAGTAACACAGTGTTAAGACCTGATAGTAAAAGTTGTGAATTACTTTCTGACCCCAGTGAGTGACCAAAAGATTGATGGTCTCTGCAATTTTATCCCAGTCATTGTAGATCTTTTCATCTGGACTGTCAGTGAATATTCACTGACTCGTCTAGTTTGTCTGCCACTGTCTGTAAACTAGTTTTAGCTTACAGTGTATTTGGTTTATACAGCATGAAGAAAAAATGCATTAATATATAAAACCATTCCAAGTATACCACACTTGGCAGAATTTAAGGATTATGAATGCTCTTTGCCTTACAGGGTCCATATTACTGTAATAAAAAAAAATAAATCAAAAAATAGTAACACACACACACACACACACACACACACACACACACACACAACAAAAGCACTAAAATACCAGTTTGTCACCCAATGAGACACACACAGACTACCTCACTACCTCAAAACAAACCCTTAAAACCAACGCAACCCACACAAAGGCAGCACTTTTTGCCCATTTTTTTTCTCATTACACTCACAGAATCAACTGCTGATGAGTGTTAGACCTGAATACCTTTGAAGACAGAAACTTTTCACCAACAACAGTAACATGCAAAAATATATATGGTTTCACCAGCATCTGCTGGAATCTGCACAGTAGAGGCACCGTTTGCAAACTTGAACAGTATTTTGTCTCTTTTTATGCAAGATCACATTGTCTAGTTATGTAGGCACTTTCTTGTCTAATGTATTCTTTTCAGGAAGGTTTTGTGGAATGCATGGGGGTGATGGCATCCCAGTGCAGAGTCCCTGGAGGCATGGCATGCAGGTTTGGGGAGACTTATATGAGCAGGATTATTAAGTGCACGCTCTATTTGAGCAGGCATGCATGCTGGATCTCTTTTCTCTCAACTCATTATTAATGGAGTCTGTGTGTTGGGATGGGGGGACTGACTGAAATTACAAATGAGCTAATTTCCTTTTGCAACTCCATATCAAGAACAGAGAAGTTTCTACCACTTTTTTCTTCCTGGGCTGACTCCACACCCAAAGGAACATTTTTAAGGGTTGCCCCCCTCTCCATGCTCTTTTTGTATCTCTCCTAACTCGAAATTTCAACAGCACTACTGTGGAGGGAAATACTTGCTAAAATAAAATGTGATGCCTGGAAGAGAAAGTATTATCCAAATCTAATTATTAGACACTGCAAGCATTTTGAGAGTCAGAGATCCTACTGAGATGGCAGAATGCCTCATAAGTAATGCAGTAGGCAGGTTTTATCTCATTTCTAGGAGACTATTCATCTGTGGATACAAAGAATTTTTGATAAGTATGTGCACGAAGATAAACCACTATCATTTTGGTGTCACTATCAATTCCCACTTTGCAAGTACTACTGATACACTTCACTGCACAACATATGAAGTGTACTCAGCTTGTAACTGGTGTAATAAGAGGGTAAATATTGTGCTGATTAGTGCCATGTCACAAAGTGCATGGAAGATGACAATGATAGGAAACAGTTGTAACACAAAATTATATACAGATTTTTTTCCACAGTTTTTGAGGAGGAGAGAAGCAACATGGTTCAGTAAACTTAGAGACATTACCCTGCTGGCCTTAGTAGTCTCAGATGAGTTTTTTTAAGGCTAGTGATACCAAATCATTGCTGAACATTTTTTAATGGGAACAATTTGAATATGACTAACACTCAGCAAAGGCCCAAAGAGCTTAATATGAGTGACCAAATTTAATATTTTAAGGCAGTTCTTTCTAGCCTTTAGTTCATTTTAGATTGAGGCTTGCACTGTTGACTGGTTGATGGGAAGACACCATGTAAATGTTCTCATGTATGGAAATGTGTAAAGGTTTGATTGCATGCACTACAATTAATTGACATGGAAATATTTTGTTTTAATACACACAAAAGTTTACTTGGGCAGCTTGTACCATCTGAACTCAACTATTGCAACTAAGGTGATTTCCATTTATTCTGATCCAATATTTTATACAGCCCCACTGTAAGATTCTTCCAGTATTGATATTGTATCGTTAAGAGGGGACTTGCCAGGTATATGTGTTCTTACTTCGGTTTTGTGGGTTTGTGTTGTCTTACCTCACCTATTCCAGACTTTCTGAGAACAATCTTATGGTCTACTCCCACATTCTCCACTTCTGGAAGCCATGGCTATAGCCTAACAGGACACTGATTCTTGACACTGTTATGCAAAAGAAAGGCTTAATGGCTGGTATGGTCTTATGAGGAAAAGTGACAGTCAAACCCTATGTGATATATTCAGTTCTCAGCTAAACAAACAGCATGGGAGTAGAGGATGGGGCTGAATAGATCTCCCTTCTCTATTGTCACAGCCCTCACTCCAGAGGTTGCAGCTCAAGCTCACTCCTTCAGAGCTGTTGGAAAATGCCCTGCATGCTTGCATCACAGGACACAATGGGATAGCTCTCTGTTAGACAGAAATTCACAGGAAACCAGGCAAACCGGCTACCAGAACTGCTCACGTTACATTCAGTTGCTGCCTTTAAGGCCTTTGGACACCAAGTAGATGATGATGAGAGCTTTTCTGGTGAGAGTTTTTGGGTTACTGAAGAAATTTTGGAAGGATATTTGGAACAGTGATAGAGAAGTCTAACGATATACTTCTAGTTCAACCAATACTGATAAATTGAAATATTCAATACAATTTTCTAGCACAACTGTGAGTTAAAGTGCTCTCAATAACATAAAAATTGCCAAAGTGCACCTTCAGAAAACATAATAGTCATAATTTTCAGTAAATTAATATAGAAAATGTAAAGGAGAGAAGATTGTTTTCTATATCAACAGTTCACTGAGAAGATTGTTTTAATTACAAGGCTCTCACATCTTTTTATATTAGATGTCTTGTTGAGGTTGAAAAGCCATTAGGGTCTCAATGTCTTGCAAAGCTTTCTCTACAATTGTATAACAGCTACTTAGCAGTTATGTGAAGCATACCATTTAAACAAAATTTAAGTCCACAATTACTCAGTTAATAAAATGTAAATTTAAAAATACATGCTACCATCATGAAGATGGAACACTTAATTCTCACTTAGCTTCCCACAGAGTGAAGGGTTACTTTGGTAAAAGAGATAAGACGACGGCAGTAATTGCTCTTATCTGCTGTTTCGTGGGTGAAAATAACTTCTAAGACTTTAAATTCTGAGGCCTAAATCAAGTGATCATTTTATCTAGCTATAACTTCCCTGGAACATTAGACGGAACAATTAGCATATATCTACCTGTGTATCTTAAGTTATGGTTAATGCATGGGAATGGTATGCTTAATTTTACTCTTTGAAAATATATCCTCTGGAGAATAAAAGAAAGACTTTGGTGTTCTCAATAACAGTAAAAAAGGAAGAGCTTGATTTATTTACTTTCTCTTTTGTGATAAACTTGTTCTTTTTAGCATAAATTCTCAGCAGTAAGTATATAAAAAAATAAAATTGAAACCAATCAAACAAATAAACAATATAAACATGATAAAGAGTATTCTGTGACTCAGTGGAAATACAGGTCCAGCGTGTCTCAGCCAGACAACAGTAGACACACTGGGGTTTTATCCTGACAAAGCTACTCCTACATGACTATATTTTGCCATAGGCCTTCCTGGGACCATCACTGTAATGAACAGGAAAAATAAATGTGTTGGTCCCAGAGAAGCAGCAACGTCAGCTAGCCACCAACATGAGGAAGGTCTTCTGATGTTGGAGCTGTTAGAGAAAGGGTTGCAGAAGGCAGGACTAGGTTTACAGCCCCAGGAATAGAGGTGACATCAACCAGAAAATGAAGGTCCAGAACTGCTAGGAGTAGTTGTTAGGAACCAGTGAGCAATAAAAAAAAAAGAGGTAGCTTTTAGCATTTCTGACCACCACACTGCCAACAGGGAACATTCCTCAGTAGGGAGACTGGCATCAAATTTTCAGACAAAGGGAGAAAGAACAGAAAAGGGAATTTGAAGAATTAAGCCTTGAGGGGAAAAGATCACTCTTGTAACCCAGAGTTAGAGGAGCCTAAGGGACTTTCACATTCCACACCCATCAAACGCCAAGGGTAGTTGAGTGAATTCAAGGGTACAAACTTTTTAGCAGCTGTATGAAAACCTTAGCCATTTGAATCTGTTACCTCCCTTTATGGCAGCTGCTTAGAAACTGGTAATTTGAATATTTGTTATTATCTTTCAACAACATGCATATATGGAAGTCATTCCCCTTTTTGGGGGAAAGAGTCTGATTTCAACTTCTCTTCGAGTATCAGTCTCTCCTGATATAATGTCTCTTTTACAAGATGCACAGTCCAGGTCAGAAAAATGTTTAGGAACATGTAAGCAACTAAGTTATGTTATGTTCTTAAAAAGTATTTAGAAACCTAAGTCATAATTGGTGTGATCTTATATGGTGTGACTGGGAAATGTTGAAGGTGAGTGAGCTATTCATGTGGCCAAGGAGTATTCATTTTAACTTCAGTTCTTTATTTAGTGTTGTCTGTTCTTGCCTACAAACATCAGATCAGCTATTCACGTCTTCCAAGGAGCTCACACCTTAAATTCTGAGGAAGAATCTTGTTTTCAGCATCCTACAGGTTGAAAATTTAAAATGAGGGGCATCTTCTATGTTTCCCTGTTTATCAGCAAGTTATTAAGCTCTATCTCTTAACAATCTGTGGTCAGAATATCAATCAAAATATTAATTTTTATGCAGATTGTTTGACATGTCCCCAGTATTTTTAATATTCACTATCAACTCAGAAGGAGTTTGCATCTAAAAAGTAAAGCTTCTATGTTTTTGTGATGTCTTATATTTTTACCATTAAAAGCTACATCAAAATATTTCTAAAAAAATTAAAAAAAAAAAAAGTGTTAAACCGTATTATTTCCTGTGTTGCCTGTATTATGGAACATCACCCACAAAAAAAAATTAGCCACTTCTACTTATTATGCACCACCATAGCCTGCATTCCAGATCAGGGTAAACTCAGTGGGAAGAAAAGAAATGACTGAACACTATATGGGGAAAAAATAGAAACAGTGACAACAAAAAGTTTACTGCAGTAGCTGGTCTGCAGTAACTTACAAATTACTAACAACTTATGTAAGTTTTACATGCCTATTCCATCTGCTATTCATTAAAAAAACACGTTACCATGGTAACTGCCACATGCCATGGTATTTATGCTGCTTCTGATGTACAAAGCATAGTTTGTGTAGGAGTGTGTGTATGTATATGATGTGGCAGCTGTCGTCTCTGCCATTTTGTTGCTGCTCCAGAAAAAAGTAAAGCAAGTAGTGGCTATGAATACTCATTTGAGTAACGATACTCACACCCATTTGACTAAGGGCCCACACAGAGCTCCACATGGTTATCATCTGACCAACCCACACATGGGGTGTTCTCACAAGGGGGCAGAGCTGGGTGGGCTACCTTTAAATATAACACTGCTATCTGTCACTGAATTAACAGTCTGGGAGGCAAAAAGATGCCCATATTTTTAATGGCACACAGGAAAAAAAGGCTTTCAGAATGACCCTTTTCATCGTTCTTTTAAAAATATAAATGGGAAACAGCCCAAATGGCTCTGCCCTTTAGAGAAATACAAATTTACCATGTAATAGAAAGGGAGGCAATTCAAAGTACTTCCTAATATTCCTCTTTCTGCCCATGATTTTAAAAAGAGTACTTGCTGAAGATGGACAAGCTGATAAGAATAAAATAGATATAAAATTTTGTCCAGTACTTAACTGGTAATTAACCTCTCTTGAGTATTAATAGTATTATGACATTTTCATTTTATTTGCTGTGCATTTAACTTTGATATTTCACACACACACAAAAAATCCTTCAAAAGGCTATTTGCACTCCATTTTGTCTTTATTTGTATAAATCACAGTCTATTAAGAACTCCAAAGACATGGTCTTCTGAGATGTCTTGTTTGATACCTGCCTGAAGAAATGCTTAGTTTCACATTTGTATTCTATACTCTCATATAGCTATGCAGCTTTCCAGCTTAAGCCAACTCCCTTCATTTTTACTGTTTGCTTGTCACAAACAATCAGCAAATAGATATTTCAAGTTCATGAATATGATCTTAGCTCAAAGGTGACCAGTTCCAAAGGCAAAAATCCACCAAGAAAAACACTGAACTCATGTTGATTCTTTCTTCTTGTGCAGATTAACTAAAAAAAAAAAAAAAAATTAATTGGAGAGAATCTGAGGAAATTGCATACCCTTGCATTCAATATTTTAAATAGTTCACTACTTAAGGAAAAGCTTCTGCTTTGTGGAATATGTGTATCTACATAAAGCTAGTCAGATGAAGAACTACCTCTACTCAGTGCCATGAAATAACCTGTTTTCATTAAAATATACCTGCAAACTGATTAAAAACATAAGATGGAAGGAAGGGGCAGTATCAGTGACACTAGTGATCAGAGATTAGAGAAGCAGCCTGGCTGTATTTATTAGCTGTCTTGCACACTTCTTGACAATGACAAATCAACAAACCATATCAGAGTCCTGTATTACAGGAAATGAACTGAAGCATCTTGAGCAGAGATGTGCCTGCACACCTTCAGCTGACTTTCAGGTGTCCTAGATTCATCAATTTCAGAATAACTCTGCAGATCAGAAATCATGATATACAGCTCTGCAAAGATTACAAGGATGCAAATAGATTATTTTTTCTCAGTAAAATGTGTTTGCTCCTTACTGAAAATATCTCAAATATGTATACTGAGCAGAATAAAAAGCAAGAATCATTCATTCATGTGAAGGAGATATCAGGCCTCAGTCTGCATAGCTTTGCACATAGTGGAATCATTTATAGCTTTAATCATAAGTGCCTACAAAATTCTCTTCCTCATCAGAATTTTCTTTTCATACTAGCATATAGAATTTCAGGCATTTGCACAGGTGTATGACCAAACAGTGGCCTGACTGTACTTTATCATAAGATATTGGACGCTGACATTTTTTTCTCTCACAATTATGCATCTTGTATCTATTTGTTCTTAAGAACAGAGGAATAAAAGAGCAAAACCTGTGAACTTCCAGAAGCCATGGGAAGGAAGCAAAGGAGTTAATTAAAAAGCCCTCTCTTCCTACATTAGTGATACTTGGTGTGTATTACAGCAGCCTGAGCTCCTCTCATTTTACCATGCATTTGACCCCACAAGACTGTTCTAGCAGGCAGGGAATTAGTGGAAAGTCAACATGTCATACCCTGACCCTGAGGCAACAGCCAGAGCAGGTTATCATAGGAGTCATTATAGCTTTAAAAATGGAATCCTCAATTGGCCAGTTAAGCCTGTTTCAAGCTGTCAGAATGATGCAAAGCAGTAGCATCAGGTCAGAGAAGGCATTTTCAGGTTTTAGAGTAAAAGAATGAACAGCAGTTCTTTGATATAGAATTTACCAGGCATGGACCCAGTTTTGTGTGCTTTTGGGTTTTTGATAGAGAGCTACTAGCATTTATAAATAAATCCATCACATAAACAGTAATCCAAAAGACCCCACCAGCCCAGGTAATAGACGACCAAGCAAAAAAATTGAGTCTTGGGCCTTTCACATTTCCAGTTAGTACCAGACTTGTATGTGGCTGCTATGCAAACTTCTCCCAGATCAAAGCATGCTGCTTTATCCAATGCACATTCGCTTTCCACATCCTGTCCAGTACAAGGTATTTTAGGAATCCAGGGTGGAAAGGTTTCTTTCCAAAGAAAATAATTATTTTATTTGTAAAACTAGATTAAACTTACATCACCATGTATGTTTAAATAATAGGAAAGGAACTGGAAATTACACTACTGTGAAATTCCAGGAGGTTGATGACATTAACTGCTGTTACTCGACCCAGATTGCTTCACATACTTAAATGGTTGTCTTTTATCTACTGAATCCCTTCTCTGTATATTCAGCTGTAATTACCCTATCTTTCAGGATGATACCTCTGGTAGTCGTGACTGTTGTGCTACAAGAAGCAAGGGAAACATCTTCAGCTTTAAAAGCCATCTCAGGTTTTTGCAGGTGTGTTTGAGACTAGCATAGCACAAATGAAGTTATCTGAGAGCTAGACAATATGCACTACACGCACAGAGGGGCAATTAGCACAAACAGGGGAATAATCTACTGTGCTGGAAAAATAAACAGAGCTTTTCCACATAGAATCTGAAATCCCAATTACATACCAGAACACAGATGTTAATCCCATAAAATAAATGCAACTGGCACCTTTGGGTTATGATTAAATCCTGCAGGCACTGAACAAAATATATACCTTTTCCCATTACAATACATTTTCCTTTATGCTCAGAAGACAATTTTTTTTTGTACCTAATTTCCATCCATAGGTATTTATATAAAGAAAATTATCTTTAGTATCATTTGCTCTCAAGCTTATAGGATATAAGAATCTCATCTTTCTCTCTCTAAAGAGCGAAACTGAAATCAATGATTCTGACAACATAATCATGCAAGTCAGGATTTCCCAGGAGTGCAATTAGTCTTCCTTGTGTTATTCTCATGTGTAGACCTCATTCCATTGTCCCTAGCTAACTCCGAGACATTTCAACAACATATTCTTCAACAGAGTCCCTGGAACAAGACCAACTCTTCAACATGTTTTTGAAGATGTTAAGTGATACTCTAAACTTCTCTGAAAGTGTTTCCTTGATGCATTTCACCTCCAGAAAATGACGATAGAAATAATGAAAGCCTTTTAGGTCATCATGCACGTATCTTCATAAAATGAGCGTTGGGATTACATTGTAATAGAATCACACTCCATAAAATACTGAGTGTATACTTCACTATGCACAGAAAGTATGGCACGATTTACCTCCTGTTGCAGTTATGAGTTCTGACATTATGGGATACTCCACATATGTAGATTTTAAGCAGAAGAACAAGAAATGAACTCCAAGGATGAGGCAAAGCATTTGACATGTAACACTAAGATGAAATCAGATCTCTTTTATCCCTGTCGACCATAGAGCACAAAGACCAAGATAAACAAAAGGGTGCAGTGCAGAAAATTATTGTTTTCTTTTTCTGTCTGGGTTTTTTGGGGGGGAGAGGGAAGGCATTGATTTTGGGATGGGGGGTTAGTTGTTTGTTTTGATTGTTTCTTTTATTTATGGGGGACATTGTCTGAGTTTTTTGTGCTTGTTGATTTTTCTGTGTGTGTGCGGTGTTCAGTTTTTTTGTGGTTATTTTTTCATTTTTTTGTTTTGTTTTGTTTAAAATTTAATTGATATCAACTCTCCCTTTGATTTTTGGGGCTAATTTTCATGGTGAAGCTCCTATTTAGCCCCAGTGCCCTGGTCCCATGTAATTGATGAGCCCTTAGATTTAATGAAAATATAAGGATCTCTGAGATTCTGATCTTTAATGCAATGTTTAGACACGTAAACCACCTTAGAGAACTTCACTTCCCTCTTGGAAAATAAATTCTTTAGCACTGCTAATATGAAGCATTTTTTTACTAAACAAGAGTTTTTGGGGCAGGTGACATGTGCTTTGTTTCTGTTCTTTGTGAGCCTTTAGCATATAACAATTAAAATCTATCAGACAGCTCCATGAATGAATAGCATTGGCTCAATTCTGCTTGTATAGCATAAAGAATTAGGAGGCTTAGAACAGGGAGTCATCACCCCATCAGCCAGTGAAGGACTAAACCACAGATCTCAAAAGACACAGAAGGTGTTTTATGAGCAGTGCTGCCTGCAGGTGGAGGTTAGGTCCGAGTGCAGGTAGTGGTCCAAGTGTAAAGCTACTCTCTTAGACAACATCCTTCAAGGAGAAAGGAAAAGCATTTTAGAAAAACCCACATTTTATGCTCTTTCTGCAATAGGTTCGTGGAACCTTGTGCAACCAAAACTATGATTTTTGAGACACTAGGACAAGAAGTAAAAGGGCAGCTTGGTTCCTGGCATGCAGCAGGATGTACTTCTGGAAAACTGAGTGAAGAATTCAGTTCCCTACCTAACTTTCTTAAAATCTGGGCAAACCTTTCAAAGCCCAGGAGAAACCTTACAATGGGAGCAAGGGACTCCATGCTTGTCTATAGAACATGCTGCTCCCTCAAAGATGATGGGATCTGCAGGTACAACATTATCTGGAGAACTTTCAGGCTCTCTGAGCTATCCAGGGAGCAGACACACTGAAGTTCAGGAATATGTTTTTTCTTGGCTTCTTGAATATGTGTGTTGGATAAGTATGGACCTTACTTAATTACCCCAAGGACTTGTGACACAAGGACTTTACAAGTGCAAGAATGAATAGGTCTTCATATCAAAGGCAGGAAATAAACATCTTCACTATGGTACACTGCATGTACCAAACTGCAGGTTTTGGTCCAATCAACCATCTTGGTCCAATCTCACTGTTGAGAAGGATCATTAGCTAGGACTGGGGATCCATATCCTCCTTCTCATCCTGACAGAATCATCTTAGAATCATAGAACAGTTTATTTTGGGAGGGACCTTTTAAAGGTCAACTAGTCTAACCACCTGGCAAGGGGGGGAACATCTTCCACTAGATCAAGTAGCTCAGAGCTGCATCAAACTGGCCTTAAACATTTCCAGGGATGAGGCATCCACATCTTGTCTGGGCAACCTATGCCAGAGCCTCCCCACCCTCACTGTAAAAGGTTTCTTCCTTACATCAAATCTAGATTGACAGAGCTTTAGTTGCAAACCTTTTCACATTATTCTATTGCAATAGGCCCTATTAAAATGTTTGTCTTTCATATAAGCCCTCCTTAGACCACATGGATGTCATCCAGGTCCCTCTGAATGGCATCCTGTTCTTCAGGCATGTCAACCACACCACTCAGCTTGGTGTCATCTGCAAATGTGGTGAGGGAACATGGGATCCCTTTGTCCATGTCATTGACAATGTCATTAAATTAGATAGTTCAGATTAGGCCTGGAAAACAGACAGAGGTCATGAAAGGATCTAGTGTTTGGATGTTTGGTCCCAAAAGAAAGAATTATGTTATTGGAGAGATGACTTTGAGATGAGGAAGGAAGCTACAAAGTAAGCCCAAAACCTTTGGTTGTAGGAACCCATAGAGTTTTTCCTGAAGCCTATACTCTTAAAGTGTCTCAACTGGAATTGGATTAGACTGTTTTTCTGAACTGCTACCCTGCAATAAGTGCCTATGCTGGTAATCAGCAGCCAGCTGTCATATCCACACAAGATAGAAACTGCGACTAAGTAGTGGAAAATTAGGGCTAACAAATAACTTTGTATTTATAATTAATTAATGTTTCATGTGGATGCAAGGCTCTGAGTCACACACCTAGGTCCCACAAAACTCAGAGTGACTCAAATATGTCACCATCTGACAAGAGCTTGCAGTCTTGTGTTTCTTATTGCCTACTTCATAGAAAAGGAGAATCACAACATCATCTAGGTTGGAAAAGTCCTTATGATCATTGAGTTCAACCCCTAGTCCAACACTGAAAGCCTGCAGGGCTGACAATTCTGTGTCTCTGAAACTTCATAGCTGAAGGCCTTTCAGGATCTTTTCTTTCCAAGGGAAAGCTTCTCACTTTCCCAAGAGAAGTCCTGTAGGTAAACCCTCCAAACAATATTCTTTCTCAAAACAACAGGTGGTGTTTTTCATCCCTGTTTTTCATAACAATAGAATACATTGCTTCTCTCACCTATCCAATGGTAATAGAGAAGGTGGTGTTCCTATTCACCAATCACTTTTCACTTAAGTGCCTTATATAAGGTGTTTCATTCTGTTAATTAACTCTCTCTTGTTAGCCTTCTGATGAACTGCAACTGGAGTCTGTGCGTTCGTGTTCATGATTAACAGAGACAAAAGCCCCCCACTAAACCATGTCCCCAAGTGCCACATCCACCTGCCTTTCAACTACCTTCAGGGATAGTGACACCACCACTGGCCTGGGCAGCCTGTATCAGGGCTTGACAAGAGTTTTGGCAAAGACTTTTTTTCCTAATAGCCCATCTAAACTGCTCCTGGCACAACTTGAGGCCATTTCCACTAGCCATAGAATTACAGAATCATAGAATAGCTTGGGTTGGAAGAGACCTTAAAGATCATGTAGTTCTAACACCTCTCCTGTNCGTGTTCATGATTAACAGAGACAAAAGCCCCCCACTAAACCATGTCCCCAAGTGCCACATCCACCTGCCTTTCAACTACCTTCAGGGATAGTGACACCACCACTGGCCTGGGCAGCCTGTATCAGGGCTTGACAAGAGTTTTGGCAAAGACTTTTTTTCCTAATAGCCCATCTAAACTGCTCCTG
Organism: Polioptila caerulea; assembly: GCA_013397295.1. NCBI lineage: Eukaryota > Metazoa > Chordata > Aves > Passeriformes > Certhiidae > Polioptila > Polioptila caerulea. Next base: position 93,248 of record VYXF01004113.1, read on the forward strand.
GCACAACTTGAGGCCATTTCCACTAGCCATAGAATTACAGAATCATAGAATAGCTTGGGTTGGAAGAGACCTTAAAGATCATGTAGTTCTAACAACTCTCCTGTAGGAGAGCTCCTTCCACTAGAAGGAAGGAGTTCCTTCCATCTTCCACTAGAATGGGCCGCCTCCTGACTGGCTTTGAACAATTCCAGAGATCAGGCAATCCCATAGGATAACCTATTGTTTCTTACTTGGGAGAATAGATTGACCCCCACCTGCCTATAACCTTCTGCCAGTTGTAGACATTAATAAAATCAAATACAAGTTCTCTAGTGTTTCCACCGGTTCTGTTGCCCTTCTCTTGACTTGTTTCAGCACCTCAATGGCTTTCTTGTTATAAGGAGCCCAAAACTGAACACAGAATTTTAAGTGTGACCTCACCATTGCCAAGCAGGAAATGAGGGGAAATCCCTGCCCTGGTCCTGCTGGTCCCACTATGGCTGACCCAAGCCAGGATGCCACTGGCCTTCTTGGTCACCTGGGCCCACTCTGGCTTACGTTCAGATCTGTCAAGCAGAATCCTCAGGTCCTTTCTTACTTGGCTTCTTTCCAGCCACTCTGCCCCAGCCTATAAAGCTGCAAGGGGTTGTCGTGACCCAAGTGCACGCCCCAGTGCCTGTGGAATCTTACGCCATTGGCCTTGGGCAATTAATCCAGACTGTCCAGATCCCTCTGTTTCTTAGCCTCCAGCACACCAACATGCCCACTCAACTTGCTGCCGTCTGTAAGGTGACTGACAGCACACTTGATCCCCCTTGTCCAGATCATTGATAAAGATGTAAAGCAGAACTGAATGTATGGTCAATAAAGGGTTCAGAGAAAATTGACGATTCACCAAATTAGGTCTCTCCAAATATAAAATATTCAGCAATTTGCATTTGTGATATTTGACCTCCTGTTCTTTTCGATTAATTCACATTCTTTCCAGTCTTCCTTCCATTGTCTTACTGGAGACTTCAGGCTATTTGATGTTTAATTTTAGCCTTGCATTTCATCAGGGCTATTCAGGTTCAGGAGCAAATCAACTAATTATCGTCCAGGAAGCATGTTACACTGTACCAGCAGACACTTATTTCCTGAATTTAAACCTTCATGAGAATGATGTGCCTCTTAGTAATGATGATGCACATATGCTGTGAAGGTCAGGATTCTGCTGCCCAGAACAAAGCCAAAGTGGAGCACAAAAGGGTACACCTGGCACCTGACCCATGAAATGAGCACATCAACACAAAATTATGAAACACAGGTGCTTCTTTTCAAGGTGATGCATTACTGAAATGTAGAATTGCAATAGCCCAGACCTTTGCTCCCACCTATGCAATGATCTGGATTTTATAATCAGGGGAGACTTATACACATTGTAGGAATAAGAGGGTTTTTTTGAGATCTCCTGAAACTTTTCCCTTAAGAGTGGCATCCTTGCTTGCATAAGTAGCAAGAAAGGAATGAAGAAGCATGATGAGAACCTGTTTTCTTGTTAGCTCTTTCTTTGCTTTCCTTTTGCAAAATATATTCTGAAGAATGACAGGAGCATCATAATAAAAGATCATTACTGAGATATTCTCTTTTTTTCGCAGTTCCTGGAGTAGAATCAACAGCATTGGCAGGCTGCACTAGCCTAAAACTGTGCGATTGTTTGACAGGTAAATGTTTTATTGAGAAGTTTTATTTTATTTCTGCATCATTTACATAAAGGGGGAGGGAGAAGGCATGATGAGATGAAAGAAAGAGGCATTTACGCCCTACACAAAAAAATCACGAGAGCATGGTGGTTTTGTGGGGAAATGCCAGTCTTCATAGACCATTCATTTGAACTTAGGAGTTAACAAAATGTCATTAAAAGTGAGGGAGTCAACTGTTAATAGAGTAACACGCCTATTTCAGTTTCCAATAGGTCACACAGAAGGAAACCAAAGAGTAATAAAACGCAAGAAAAGGAATGACAGCCATAAGGTGGAACAACGGCAGAAACAATTCTGCCACATAAATGAAAGAAATTACAATAGAAAATTTATCATATGGAATAGCAAAGGAGACAGGATAATGATTTACTGAAATTTCTGTCCCTTACACGTTGGTGTAACAATCTGGTATTTGGCAAAAGAAGTGCATGCCCTTTGCAACAAACCCTTTATTCCCACATTCCATAATCTGCCTTCGGTAAAAGAATTTCCATTCATACACACACAATAAAGGCATGGCCTTAGTTCAGCCACGAATTGGTAGTAAAACTAGAAAGGTTTAAGAAAAGTGGAAAAGGAGGTCCATGAGTAGGACAGAACAGGCCCTTCCCAAATCTGAATGACAGCCAGTCTCAAGTGACCTGTAAAGCCTACCAGTTACATCTAGCTCTTCCCAGGGCCCTTGTGCCCTGATGATACACTATCTCACAGTAGTTTATGTCATTAAACAATTACATAACTAAAGCTTGTACCATAAAGGTAATGCTCAAAATGAGACCAGAGATTCTGGGTTTTGTAATTTTCTTGCCTTTTTTGTGCTTGACAGCAAAAGTTTGACATTATTCCAAACACACTAAATTTCAGATATTTTCAGATGGTGTGCAGAAATATTTTTTTCCCTCTCTTGGGAATATAAATTCCCAAGTCCTTCCTTGAATATAAATTTAATGCTTAATAAAATACAGTTCTTTTTTTTCCTTCAAAGCAAGAAGCATCTCCATTCAGCAAACATTTCAATCCTTAAGGGAAGCATAGTAATTTAAATAGGGCAGGGAAATAGAAGTAAGGAATTATGGAATTACTGGAAGTGAAACAGGAAGCAGTAAGAACCTGTATAGGAAGGATGATATCAGTGGAAATGATAAATATTTGCACAGTTACTTTGCATTTTATCACACATTTTTGTTTCTCTCCCCCTCTTTCGCCTAAATTTTGGTCATGTAAATATCTTGGACTAGATACTTAGAGACATTTTAAGTAACCTGTGTTTCTTACTCCATACAAGTCAAATAAATGATCAGCTGTAAATTATTTTAAAAGATAAAAAGAAAAAAAGTCTATTTCATATATTCATCTATCTTACAGGGACTAATTGTTCAAGTAAACTGTTTTTTTTCACAGTTACTCTGAAAAGTCAGATTCTGTGAAAAGAGAAAATGAAAATTACATGATTAAGAAAATAATTTAAAAGTTGTATTATGAGCATTGTCACATTTTGGACCATGTTCAGTAAAAAAATGTCTGGTTTTTTCTCTTGTTTAGTTATTTTTTTAATGATATTTCTGTTGGCTATAATTTTAATGTCCATACATAAGTAATTCTGGGAGCAATTACTAAATGTTGAGATTTTAGAGGTATATTTCTGTACATTTACATGTACAAGACACTTCACAATTTTAAATATTATTTCACTGGATTCTGTATCTTCCTGGCTGCTATTCTACCATAAATATCAGTGCCCTATACCATTACTAAGTTATTAATTTTGACAAATTAAAATGTCAGTGAATTATGAAAGCTGATTTATTCTACCAGTAAGAAATGCTTTGAGGACAGATCATCATGAGACAAAAAAATATAGCTAAGAAATTCCCTTCTCCCTGCCCTTGTAAAGAATGGTTTGATGTGTGAATGACTTGAAGGAAGAGTGCCTGCAGTGTGGGGCTCCCTGTGGTTTCGTTCTGAGAGCCTTGGTTTAGGTCAAGGCTTGCAGCTGCTGTTTGAGGGATTTTCCCAGATCTGGGTGTATCAGGTGTTGGTTGATGCTTTGAGCACAGAGGCCTGTCATCACACTGACAGTGTGTGACATAAGGGGAAGTTACAAGAAGCAGCAAGGCAGAAACGAGAAAGAAAACTCGTGCAGATATCAACGAACATTTCAAGAAGAAATTGTTAAACAGGCTTAGAGCTCCCTGAATAAGAGAAAAGCTTTTTGGTCCCAATCTTGTGATATATTACTATGCCAACTACTATATAAAGCTCCAACTAGGAAAAAAAAAAAAAAAAAAAAAAGATAAAAAAAAGCAATAGAAAGGATTTTAGAACTAAGCTGTCATCCTGTGCTACGCCATTAACTCAGGGGTGGCTCTGCTGAGGGGGTTCTTAGTACTGCATGAGTATTCCAGTCTGAAAAATGAGAAAATTTAATCCTTGTAGAATACATTAATCTTCACCCCATTCTATGTGACATTGTCAGCAGTTAATTTAACAGCAGAGCTTCACAAATGAAAGATCAATGCAGGGAAAGTTCCTCTGAAATCTTGGTTTATGCAATGAACTTTGCCTAAAATTTACAGCTCAGGCAGATGGGTGTGGGCCATTAAATAAACCAGGCAACCACTAGAGTAAGTAGGTGAAATTGCACATGCTCATGACCAAGTCTCAAAATCATTTTCAGACTTCTCGTTCCCAGAAACAGCCATAGATTTCCATAGAAGGATAATCTGCCCAAACCACTGATATTTTTACTTCCTGCAAGATGTACCATACCTCCTCCACACCTTTACACAGCCAGTGATGCACTAAGTCAGAGCTGAGTATGAAAAAAGTAGTCCAAAAACAGCAGCCACACAACAATACAAACCCCAAAACTGGATATAAACCTAAACAACTTCCCAAGTTTAGGCTCCAACAACTGAACTGGTACAATGACATCCACAATTTATAAAGGCAGGTTTTAGAGATAAAATCCTTCACCCTGGGTGTATCAGGCACAATAGATGCAGCAGACGTGAACAATAACAACAATGGCAGAATATTTGCACTCATCTTTATTTCTGCTCCTGGCATCCTAAAGAGAATGAAAAAAACAATTGTGCAAAAAAGTCATCATATTTACTTCATAAGCTTAAAGTTGCTGAGTGATGAAAGACATCTTCCCACTTTCTGAACTTACCATTATCTTTTCTATATTATAATGTACAACTCAAAATGAAGTTTTGTCATCAAAATCAGCTCCTGGTGGCATTCTAGTTGGTTTCTAAAAAAGGGATAAGAGCTTTATTTATGGCGTCCTGTCCTTTGAAGCAGATGCTTCACCCACTGGATCTTTCCAAGCCACTCAGCAGGGATTAATGTGGAGCAGCAGGAGTATATTTAAAGTTCCCCATGCCACTGCACTGCTGAAAGTACACCTCAGCAAGTCTGCAGAATTTTTTTTTTCCTTCTCTGGAAAAAATAGAGGATACCATACAACTTGTCCTGAAAAAAAAACTTATATTCAACTGCAAAGCAATAAAGTAAAAAGCATGTCAAGTCAGATTTAGTGAAGAAGCAATTAGCAGAAGGCTGCAAAGAGGTGGGGATGGCGACTGGAAAGCCCTTTTTTGCTCCTATGATATCTGGCTAAAATGCCATGGAGGGAATTTGCACACTGGCTTCAGATACTTGCTGTGATTGACTTTCAAAGATTGATGTTTTCTCTAGTGGTTAGGACAGCCTTAGTTTTTGGGTATCATTTCACAGGATTCTGCCTGATGAGTACTATGAATTATGCACAGAGCAAAAAGCCCACATCCACTATAATTTCACCTCTTAAAAAGACAGAGGCTACAGCAAAATTAGTTTTAACAAATGCATAGAGCATTTATATTTTTTTTCAGCAACCCTTGTCTCAACATAATTAGCACATATTTTTATTCTTCCAGATCTTTCTTTCCCACTTTTAAAAAATTAAAAAAAAAAAAAAAGGTTGGTCTGTCTGATTAACAGTCAATGTTTTCCTTGCACTCAAGCTTTCAGCTGTTGAGAACAGCAAGACATAGTTTTCAGATATTGCTGATGATGCAACATGTGGAAGTAACTAGAATAAAACCCATGAACAGAGAATTTGTGACATTGATTGTCATGTCATTTGTATTAAATAAGGTGGGGAGGACAGCTGTGAGAAATTAGGATGATGTTATGACTTGTTATGAGAACAGGGCACTTTGAAATACTTGCAAAAACTGAGGTGTTTTATTCTTAGTTTGCTTCAATACAATCCATTAAGTGTCCAGCAATAGCTATCACCTGATGTCCTGAATGAGATTCATCGACATTGTCAGCTGAATTTAAATTAAATGTTATTCATTACACAGAATCATCATGGATGGTGACAAATTATAGTTACTTCTCCTTTGCAGAGAGGTATCAAAAATATAAGCCAGGTTTAGATCTGAACAGAAAATGAAAAAATGCTGCTGCATCCTTTTGTCTCAGTCACAGATCAGAACCACAATTCTACATTTTGGGGATGCCAAATACGTATTGAAAACTCATTAAAAAAGATGTATATTAATTGTAAGCTGTTTTTTACCTCTTTTTTTGCAGTAACTATGCTGTTGATAATAGTGCCAAGAGAGAAATTATAACTTCTCAACAAAATCAAATGTCATTATTTGAAAAGGTATTCTTCTATATATGCTTTATACTTTTAATAAGAACATATGGCTGCTGTATCCATAAAAAAAGATTTGATAAGCTATATGGCATTAACAAGACTATACTCTGTAACTTTCGCATGGGAAAACAAAGGAAAATAAACTGTGGGAAGAAAAAAAAAGGACACTTGAAGCCTGAGAATATAATTTAATAAATTCCAAACATGAATCATGGTGTTTAAAATAATTACTAACCTTAATCCAAGTAAAACAAAAAGCTGAGCTTATTCAGGTGTTGTACAAATAAAAATCTTCTAGCTCTATTTAGGGCAGTCTAATAGGGAGAAAAGTCTTAGTTCATATCAGCAAGATATGCAATGTATGGCACTATTGGACAAAGACATCAAAAGACTGCAAGGGACATTTAACTACTCTATTTTAGTCCTTTATTACATATTGCCAGGAATGTACTGCATTTTTTCCTGACTGAAGGGCAAAAAAAAGATCACACAGCATTCCCTCTGTTTCTTATAGAGAACTTTTAAAAAAATCTACTGAATCAACTCAATCGACCATTGATGATACAATGTCGATATGAAAATGCTGTATTTGCAAAAGCAACCTGTCAGAGAGAGAGTCCATCAAGATGATAAAGAGAGCGGTCCCTAGACAGAATATAAAAACATCTTTCCCCCATCAAAATAAGTGTATGAGTGTGAATAACACAAGCAACTGGACAAGCATAGCTAGGGGTGTGCAGCTCCCAGTCCTCCCTGGCTGCCGATCAAGGTTTGGAAAAGATTTTGTCAGCCACAGAACATTGCATTTGCAAGCTGAAGCTGCAGACGAAGGGAAGTGAAGAAGGTTCATGAGCAATCTAGCAGCCATCCTCAACTCACGATTCAAACACAGTCTTGGAGGCTTCCCATCATCTTTTCAGTGTGAAAAGAGTGGTAGTATAGCTACAGGCCACATTTTTCTTCTCTCAAAACAAAGGGAGATAAGTAAGAAAATAAATTTCTTCTCAGTGATCCCCTAGAATTTTCTTCCACATGTGCCGCATGAATTCAAATGTTTGTTGCAAGATATGAAAAAAACAGAGAAAATTCAATCTTAATATTTAAAGCAACAGCCAAATGATATAAAATGCATTATAAAGTAGCCTGTAGCAGATCTTCTCTGAGATGTTTAGCTTCCAAAGTCCATTATCTAACTATAGAAAATTTGGTGAAAAGCAAGTCAAGATTAATCAGTCTCATTTAACAGAATTATAAATATTTCCTACAATCATATCAGGACAGCAGTTGGCCATATAGCAAAAAAGAGTCTTATAAATTGAAAAGTTATAAATAAATAGATAAGCCTTTTGGTTGGTTTGCTCCTTACTTAGACAAAGAGCATGATTTTTTCATCAGGGTAAAGAAAGTTCAATAATGATTTTAGGCACTGAAGTGAAAGAATAAATTAAAAATAGAAGCAGACAAAGGAAAAACAAACAAACAAACAAACAAACCCCCCAAAACCAAACAAAACCCCCCCCAAAAACCAAAAAAGCCCTATACACACACCCCCAAGAAAACCAAACTACAAAACACTCTTGATTATCTATTTGACCATGAGAATCAATTTAATGAATGCTGAGGTTGAGATTTTAACTGGTTATTGTCAATGATTACACTGTTTAAGACCCGACAGAAAATTCTATGAGGAAAGGAAGCACAGTCATCTCTGTGTTGTGGATGGGGAAGTGGTGCATAGGACATCTTTAACAGGCCTTGGAAAAATCCCAGCTTCCTGACTGTAACAAAACAAACTTAAAAATTTTTCTATTGTCCCCCTGGTTGTCCTGGAAACAGGGGGACGGAGGCTGAAGGAGAACTGCAGTGGAACTGAGATTGGGGTATTTTTTACTAAGCTCCCTTGCATACCATGGTGGCACTTTTCAAGTGAAATTTGTTTTGCAGAAAAAAGTCACAGCCAGAAAGACCTGCCACCAACAGTACAGTCCCACAAAAAGGTAGGCATATGAGCCTATCAAAGGTCTGTGTACCTCTGCATAGCATTGTAGATTTAGTCTGTGTCTTCAGACCCCAATTTTTTACTTTTTTCCACCAACATTTTTTAATCTCCACATCTATCAGGAACAAAGAATGAAAGAAATGGCAACAGCTGCTTATTTTCCACAGGAATGCTATCCTTCCTCTTGGTTTTCCAGCCTTAAATTACTTACCCATTTTGTGTTTTTGCTTTCACAGGCAAACTGCTTGTGTCTTTTTTTTAAAGTTCTTTGAAAACTGATTTTTTTTTATGCTTTAATTAGGAATTCATCAAGAATATTTTTCTTTGAAGTTGAAAAGTGAGTTTCAGGCAGTGATTAGATCCATTTCCCTAAAAATCTCCACAGTTTTTACAATCAATCAAAAAACCCCAAGCACTGACAATCTAAAATATGAGGAAATATGGTCCGTTTAGCTGCCAGCAATTGTACCAAAATGACAACACAAAGGAGAAAAAAATTGCATTTTCAAAAATTCTCAGATGAATTAGACTTATATCCCCAGAACCTCAAACCTCCATGTATTCTCAAAAAGAAAACAGTGAGTTCATATCTTCTTCATGAAATTTCTGTGCAAGTCACAGGTGGGGCAAGACCTCATTTCTAATCAATTTTAGAAGCTCAAAGTGCAGATCTACCTTGATGCTGTGACAGATCTACTTCCAAATAGGAAGGCTCTAAACAGAAATCCAGGAGCTGCGACTCTGGGAGCCAGCATGAACCAGTCCTTGCCCCAGCATGGACCACAGGGTCAGAAGGTGTTAAATATCAGCATTTGAAACTATTCATATCAAGAAAGCCAGTTTAGAAATCAGGAAAAATTATCCTCACTTCTACAGAAAAGAATTGTGAATATACAACATTCTTAATATCTCTTTAATTTTTCTGTTCTAGGTTCTTTTCTTTTTAACTGTAATTCTACATGAAAGGGAACTTTAAAGATTAAAGACTAACAAAGGAAAAAAAATTACATGTGTATTATTCTTACCCTTACAATTCTGTATCTTACCATTTTATTGCAAGGAGGTCTCTTAATTTGGCTGTAAAACACCATGTCAAAATACATACATGTTGTATGAGCAGGATAAAATCATTTTACTTTCCCAGATGATAGTTCTTGTCATCAGAACTGCATCATTTGATTGTGATGGATTCAGGCTAAAGAAGGGCACATCAGGGCCATGAAAACAAGATCTCTTGAAACATATGAGCTTTGACATCCTTTGTCTGTTCAGGGCAGTTATCCAAAGATAAAGTACAAAAGAGGAAAAAGACTGGCAAGTCTTGCTCAGGAGATGAGGAAGGTAAGACCCTTGAAACAAATCTCATTTTTTAGTTTTTTGTTTGTTTGTGTGCATAACTGTGTGCGCATGTATCTCTATCTAAATCTATAGATAGAGATGATAGAGATACAGATATCTAGATTAGATATAGATACATATTAGATATAAATACATATTAGATATGGATATAGATGACATAGATATAGATATATAGATATAGAGGTATAGATAGATACAGATACAGATATATAGATATAGATATAGATGATATAGATCTCTATCACAGAGACTGGAAAGTACCTCTACCACATCCTCCATTTAAATTGTCAGAACTCTGCATCTCAAGAAGAAAATTAAAAATGCATTCTGGCTGCAGCTGGTAAGCCTTTGCCCTTGCAGAAGGGCTACTTTCGAGGATAACAGCCTTAAATGTTGCAGGTACAGAGAGAGAGCAATAGTTTGTGATTTTGCCCTGCTCTGGAATCACTTAAAATAAATGCCAGGAGCCTTGAAAAGACTCTGCTGGCAGTAGAATATCTGCATATGAAACTGAAAAACGATTTTGAAAACTCGGAGAGGAACTGTGGCCCAATTGGATCAATAATTTGGAGCACAGGACTGAACCATTGTGACCACACAACAGAAATAATTGCAATCGCTGCTAAAATAAGTAACATATCTCAACACAGCTGAGATCAGGCTAATGATTCACTTTGTTTTAAATGTGAATTATTGAAAGCAGGAATCAGAAAGTTCAAGGATGAAATTAGCCTCAAAACAAATTAATCTATTTTAAAGTTTTGGAAGAAAAAAAGATTTGTACAGTACTGGGAAAAAAGAAAATCTACAGAATACAACTCCAAGCTTCCAAGCTCAAAGTTAATCTGATGATATATCTGAATACTGATAACCTGGGCACAGTTCCATCTCCAGAGAGAGATATGCCTGCTATGATTATCTCTCTGGTAGCTGTCAAACAAAGAGATGTCATTCTGTCTACAGTTAAACAACAACAGATGGAGCATACCCACAGCCAAGGTAAGTACCATCACTCCAACGCTTTCAAATGGAGCCTCACCATGGTTTGCACCAGTTGAAGGTCTATTCCAGATCTCCATTCCAAGGCGAGGGTTAATCTCATCAGTACTCTAGGCTGAGATCACCACCAAAGAGCTGCAGAAGAAACTGTGCCTTTAAGGCACAGCTTTATGGCTGTGGTGTCATTGTGGCATCCACCCTTGCCACTTACACTTTCTACTTGCCTCAGAGAACACTTAGCTTGTAAAGCCTCTCCATCTCCTAAGTTCATGAGCTGCAAGTCTCCTGCAAAAGCACCAAGGTTTGGGAATAGAAAGTGTCCCATCTTACCCGATTTTGCATACTGCTTTTGGCCAGTTGACTGAATGGCTTTTACAGCCTCCACTGGAAGAGGAGTTTTTAGACAGCAACTTTTTAGTTATAAGGGTATTGCTTAAAAATGGTCAGATGATCCAAGCATCTTGCGAATACACTTCTCCCTCCATTGAGTATAAAACAACGTGCACTGAGTCTGATGTTCATTCCACAGTTGTTTACACATAGGTGAGAAGCTCTAGACATTGTGCTCAACTCTTTCTTCGCTGTAACTGTGAGAATTAATGGATAGAGCAATCTGGTCACAATTTTCCTAAATCACTCATTTCATGTTTTCTGTATTATTATAGATAAGTTACGGATCAAAAATTATGAGAAATAAGGTTTCTAATAATTTGAGGGTATTTATCTTCAAATTAAAATAAATTATTCACCAAGAATAGAGTAAAATATTGTATACACGTTTTCATATAAAAAAAACTCTTGGAAAAGAAAAAGGAAGAGAAAGAATGTTCTACATCTACTAACTTTCATTCCAAAATTCCCATAAGATTAATAACTTGTTATCTTGATTCAAGACCATAGAGTTTTGGCTAGAATACAATTTGTAAGGAAATTATCTTCTGTTCTGTCAAGTGAATTAATCTTGAAATCACCTTTATCCAGTTATACTCGTGATGAAATGTATTTCAGTTTGAGCATACATTTGCCAAGTTGTTCAGAAATACTGTTGTTTAAGATACGTGAGTTGGAATTGTGATTCTGGGGCATTACCAATGGAAAAAGTCTATTAGACGAACCCTTCCTGCTAGTAGGATGTTGTTCCCCCAAGATTGCTTTCTAGTCTTTTATCCAGTCTAATTTCAAAGCCTATCTGCCTGTATAAGTTGTGCCGCTATGAGCAAGTGTGTCATTAAAGTGTGAGATATGTTTTGGATCTGTAATTTTTATCCAAAAAGCTCTCTTTATTACTCAGTGTGGGGGGGGGAAAAAAGAAAGAAAAAAAGATTACTTCTTTTGTTTACTCTAATTCTGGAAGAGATCACCCAAAATCCTACTTGATAAGGGATACACATCAAATGGTATTCATAATCTGAAGCAAACCTCAGTGGCTAAGCAAAGATAGACAAGTACGCCACATAGGCTTATTATAAATATGCATCTCAGCAAACTGGAGTTCTAAGCCACCTGAAAACTGCAGTCAGAAAGCTTTGTAAGCACACAGATGTTGGAACTCACCCTCAGGCCCATACTGCTGCAGGTACCTGAACCCCAGTTCAGTGCTACTGCAACTCTGAGTACGAATAGCAATGACCATGACATAGATGTAACTAAAGGAACACACAACATGACAGAATAATGGTGCTATCAGGGAGACTTGGGAATTAAGAAAACATGATGATCAGAAAGAATAGCTTTTGAAATATATGTTCAGACAAGTCTGGTTTTTTGAGATCACTTCTAAGGCTCATGCAGTAAATAGACAGTTTGCTGTACACTGGAATTAGATTGATTTCTATTTTTCCCATATTAGACCAAGAAATGCTTGGAAGGAGAAAGAATGAGCTTCTGTTTTATGGGCTAAGCTAAATTCAGCTCTTCCAATTTCAATGGACAATCCTTCCTTTTTACATGGTCCTTGCTACTCTGGCATCCAAGGAGCATATAGTGTTTAAATGGCACTGTCCGTTCTCGGTGACAGTGTAATTTTAACAGTGCAAGACACCATCACTGTTAGTCCAAGTTATCCTATTCTCATTTCACTAAAAAAAATATCTGGGACAGAGGAATATAATTGTAACTCAATACCCAGCCTTAATATATAGTTCCCAGAATCATGTTTTTGACATGAAAAACAGAATCATCTTTTAAAACAGGATTCACAGGCACAAAACACTGAATTTGAATGTTTCTTCAAATCTTGCCTGCTCTACCTAAAGATATCTATGAGTTTGCTGTTTCTGCAGGCTCAGAGCTTCAAATCTGTGGCTAGACTAGCATGCCTAAAGCAAGTACTCAGATACAGAACAAGGAATTTTTAAAAAGGTAGAGGAGGACAAAGTGAGATGGTTGCAGGCAAATATTTAGAGCACATCTACCTGGAAAGAGGAAGGTCTAGACTTTAAGACCTCCTAAATGTGAATTGAAACTCATGTCTCAGACTTTTAAAAATTTCTTAATTGCCAACGTAATAGTAAAGGAAAAGAGGAAAAGGACATTGTTTAGGTTGACCCACCAGGAAAAGGACAGGTAAAACAAGATTTGGCTAACATACCAAATAAAATTTGTGGCTTTGAGAGGGAAGAAGTCAGGGCTCTGGTACACTAATGAGCAACACAGATAGCCTAAATATGAACTGGTTTCCCAAAGTTCACATCCGAGAGGAGTAGAGAAGTACAATCAGAAGTATAACACAAATTGTGTCTACCCTAAAAAGAACTGTGATGAAATCATCCCTACTAAGGGACTATTTCCCCATGCTGAACTGCAGTCATTGGGTAAAATGGACAAGTATACTTTTGTGGAAACAGAAAGCAGAATCAAGAGCTCTACCTTCTAACCACAGGCTTTGCTACTGTGTGTGTCATCTGTATTTAAGTGCAATTTCTCCTTATTTGAACCTTGACCGTCCTTTCTGCACAACAACACAGCTTTCTCAATAAAGACAGCAGATATCTACTCTTTTCCCAGAGCAGACCACAATAAGAGGTAGAATATTTTAAATGCCACATACTCATAGGAGCCTACAAGGCAGGGAAGAAAGTGATTCTGTGACATCATCAAGTAGGGAAAAACTACTAATCTCATTTGCGTGATCCTAAGACACTTGGCTATTTATGAACTGAAACATTCAAAATAATTCTTGTTAAAAAACAAAGGGAAGAACAGGGAAAAGGAAAATTACAAGGCATGATGTTTCATTTTTTAGTAGCCAAAATGATGCATGGACCATTTCCTTCCACTTCTTAAAACATTATGTCCACTGGAACAATATACAAGTGGTGGATGACAGGTCATTCTTCTTTCAAGCTTGTAAAATATACACATGCATGTTGCCAAACTACAACATTTCATGCTGAACTCAAGACTGTCTGCACATGGCCGGCTCTCAGAGGACACCTAATAGACAAGGATTTTTAGAGACATAACTGAAAATGTAATTTCTGAATAGACTGCAAATGAGCCTACTTCTCAACTCATTTGAGGACAGTGGTACTTTTGAATAAATTTAAATTATCTTTTTCTATCTTTTCTTTCTTAAACAAAGCCAACGTACACGTCCTCTCAGGTACCTAGGCTGGCTGAGTTCTTACAGAGAACTTCCCTGAACAAAGATGTCTAAATTAAGCTTGAGTTACACTTTAGGTTTCTAAGTGCTTTTTTGGATGTCAACCAGACTAAGAAACTTGTCCAAGGTCATTTACAAAGTTTATGGAAGAAAAGGAAACTGATCTGGGGTGTCTGAGGTCTCAGGCTAGCACCCACAGCACTAGAACATCTTTCATCCCTGCTGCTCTTATAATGACACAAAAGATCATAAAAGATAAAGACAGGAATGAACATGTTGAATGATCAATTAATTTAATCTAGAAGATTCTGAAACACGATCTATGCTTAATTTTATCCATATATTACTTTCTTACCCTCTGCAGATGATTGCAGAAATGCCAAGTCCATCTCTTTATAAAGCAGTGAAACAGTCAAGTGTTCTCTAATGCACCATTTCCAAGTGTAAGTAATATACTCTGACCAGCTCGTAACTAACTATCTTGGCAAGGATTCACACACCTGTCAGGATTTTAATTTATCAAAGACAGACATATTTTTATGTCTGTCTGTGGCTGCATGCTCTTGAAATAGAAAAGGATGTTAAAACAGCATTAGTGCTTTAAGAGCAGCCAGGAAACTCAGCGTTAAGGTTTGTTTCTTTGTCCTTAGCTCACCCATGCTCTGCACAGCTCTTGTATATGCCTAGAAAAAGCCTATGAACAGAGGTGATAAGAATCAAACAAGACGCTGTAATGCTGTGCCAAAATTACCCAAACGTAAGCAAATGGGAACAAAAAGAGCTTGAATTGTGCCTACCATTCTCTAGATGAGGTGGTTTCAGATTTGGCATCTTTGATTTTTCTTTGGTTAATGAAGGTGATTATAAAAGACTTCCTCATATGAAAACTGCTAATATTGTTCAATCAGAACAACCCCCAAGGATCTTGGGGAGGCTTCAGGTACTCCCATGGAGTGCCTGCCGCTCTCTGCAGATGTGGTATAATTTCCATAGAACTGTTTCTTTCAGACCCATTACACTCATAAAAGATACGAACCCATTATCAGCAGATCATTCAAGTGATAGTAATGACTCCTCAGGAGGTAGATAATACAGCAGGCTGAAGTGGAGTGTGTTTTATAGACCAGGTTTAATTCCATAGGAAATGCTGGAAGGCCCTTTACTGAACCAGCAGGTAGGTTAATGGGAGCTGCACGCTTGGATGTAGTCTTGTTCTGAACATTTATTTTTTAAAATCCTGTTAAATTATTTTATTTTACCTATCAAACTGCCAAGGCACTACTAAACCATGTCCTGAACTGCCATAGAAAATTATTTTAGATGCACCAGACAAGACTGCAAAATATTAGTATATTTCTATACTATTATAGGTAAAGAGACATTAGTCCCATTTTTATGGTGAACTTAATTCCCTTTTTTTAAATAAGAGTTTAATATTGACCATTATGCCATGGAAGAAGTTTCTGAATCATCCAGATATATTTTTTCTAATATTAATTAGCTGAAGTTTTTAACTGAATCTTCAAGACAAAATAGCACCATTTGTGACAAATAAACACATAACACATTGTAATATCATCTTCACAGTTTTTTAATTAGAAGATTTATTAAAAAAACAATTATTAACTGACAAAACTTGGATTTTATAAACAACACAGTGTGAACAGAAATTACTCCAGTCTGAGACTTCTGCATTTCTATGCAAGTCTTCCAATTTCAATTACTTATAACTTAAAAAAATTATGTTCTAGGATAGAGTTAGTCTACTTTCTGCAAAACCTATACAGTAATTCTTGACAACAATGGGAACTTTGTAGGACCTATTAAAGTGCCTTTAATTTTTATCAACATGCCCCAATATAAATGTAAAACTTGCATGCAATGCATGTAACAACACACAGTTAACAACAACAATCTAAATAAAACTTCTAGCAACCTCAAAATACAAGTCCTGTATATTATATCCATCTTAGTTTTTAAAAGGTTATCAAGGACCACTTCAGTCATTAAGCATACAGGTCAGA
This sequence comes from Polioptila caerulea, assembly GCA_013397295.1. Classification (NCBI taxonomy): domain Eukaryota; kingdom Metazoa; phylum Chordata; class Aves; order Passeriformes; family Certhiidae; genus Polioptila; species Polioptila caerulea. The sequence continues at coordinate 109,614 of VYXF01004113.1, forward strand.
AATAAATAAAAGAGCAATGATTTGTGTATTTTTTCTAAGCCATATCCTTTACATTACAATTGCATTACCTTACTTTTCTTGCAGTAAGTCAATTTCTAGTCTTGTGAAGAAAAAAAAAAAAACATATATTAGATTAAAATTTGTCAATTTCCTGAAATTTCATGTGACTATTGGTCTAGCTACCTTGGCACAATCTCAACAGTAAAGCAAAGTTTGGCAGTCTGAATTTCAGGAACAGTTCACGCAGTATACGCTCACAGGAAAATGTATTCTAAATTGAAAATATCGCTGCTATCATACAGACTTGGCTCAATTTTTGCTCCAATTCCTTTACTTCCATGATATGTCTCATTTTGGTTGAGTTCGTTGACAAAAGACAAGTTTATGGCAACTTTAAAGTGGTTTACATTGGCTTGAGGGAGTGTTGTCCAGTTTAGTCAAAAATGCTTTATGTTGACATGACTCAGGTCTGGGCACTCACTTTTCTTCTTTTTCTTTTTAGTTTATCACACTTTCAAACTCAATGACATATATCCTTGCCTGGAGGCAAAATGGTTTTTGTACATAGGCACTTGAAATGTTCAACAATGCTTCTGCTTTTACTTTGGTTATGAATTTCAACAGCTTCTTGGGAGATGGTAAGTGCTGACACCAGAAAGTATGTCACAGAATGAGGTTAAAACTTAGTGCCTTCCAGAAACCATGCACAAACATACAATCCATTGCATTGTAAGTAAAATGTTTATTTTCAGAAATTGCGTTCGGTATTCAGAGAGCGTTCCAAAATTTAGTTCAATCAGTGAGCTTGAAATAGCAGCTTTAAAAAGGTTTTCTTTAACAGTGACAGAAAAATCCTTCATTTCAGCAGGGTACTGTCATACTGCTATCTGACAGCCCATGTTGACGCTAGGGAGGTACTAAGTCCAAACTGGTCCTACACTTATTTGTCTGTGCAAGGCAGATATCTATTGTTTCCCATTCTTCCTATTAGTTAGAGCTCCCACTTAATATGTTTCTTCAGAAATTTTCTGACATTAAGAGAAAATTGAAAACTGAAATACTTTGATTTTAAACAAATCTAAATAAACAATATATAAATAACATACTTTTCTTTTGCCTGTTGTTTTTATATCTTTTACTTCATGCATGTCTTATTATCCCATTTCTCCTTTACTCCCAACAGTCTCTATTGGCTCTTCTGAATCTGTTAAGATTGCATAAAGGAAAGGACAAAGGAAAGTGTTGCATATATCAGTGTTATCCCTCCAGTCCTCTATCATTGCTTTTCTGCAGAAAGCAGAAAGTTCTTCCCAAAGAGTTCTACACAACTTTTCCTGAATTACTCTGGAGAGTTATTGCAGCCATTTCTAATGTAAATAAGAAACACAAGTGGCATTGAGTAACTTTCTCTTTTCTAAGCTGGAGTAAAATGCTTATGAACTTACTTTACATGCTTAATCCAAAGTGACTTTGTAAAGAAGAATCACCTGAAAACTCTAAGTCAAAGTCAAAGGTTTTCTAATAATTTGTCTTGTCCTGAAAGCCAGTTTTCCTTTCTCCAGGAAAGAAGAACTTTTGATTACCTTTATTACATTTCTAACAAAAGCTCAATTGAAGGTAGACTCAGCTAGTCAGTAATGCAGTGACAGTTTTTGCCTCTATCCAACCCATTAATTTCAATGGTAAAAATGCCCAATTACAGCTGGTTATTGTGGACAATGGTGAATGACTAAGGGAAACCAAGAGTGGCTTTAGAAAAAGCACTTAGAAGACTGCAGCCCTCCCATTCACACTGCCTTGGCAAAAGGCATCCTCCAGGTCACATGCCTTGGTGAGCAGCCTTCACTCAGCCCTGGGGTTAGAAGCCTTCACAAGTGTATATTCCCATTTGTAGAACATGAGGCAACAGCAAGGAAAAGAGTCTGCACCTGATCTTTGGGGTCTAACTTAATCACCAGCAGTTGAAAATTTACCTGATATAATCCATTATTCAATGACATGCAAGAAAAGAGAAGGTTCCTGGACGGATCTCAGTAATCATTCACAAGGAGTACCTCGTGGCCATGCCTCCAACCTCAGCTATATCTTGACCTTTCTGACAGCTCAACTAATGGCAGGCGAGTAGAAAAGTGTATCCCTGATATATAATCTCCCGTTCAGGTGTCCAGTCTTCCCATCATGCTTACAAACCCAGCTCACAACTCTCTGCAGCCTGTTTAGTTCCGTGTTTAGTACTGGAAAATACTGTTGTCTCCATTTTCTACTCTTAAAGGGATTCACTTCATCTTTAATCCTCGTATCTGAATTAACTTAGTTAATGCAGATATAGTAGACAATACTACCAAAGATATGTAATGACTCATTCTTTCTTCATTTGCAGAGCTTCTTTTGTTAATGTACTTGGAGACGCATGAGGTTTCTCCTGAAGTCAAAAACCCTGCCAGGTCTCACAGGCATTCCTCATTGGTAGCTGTAGCCACAACAGAAATATTTGTCTTATTACATGGACCCACAGGTGAAGATGACTCATTGAGATTATCATGGATAATCATGCTGTCCCAAATAGAAAAAGATTCTAAAAATTAAAATTATTCCTGTTGAACTAAATGACCTTAGATACAATCTTCACATTTTGATACTTTTCTTCCCTTCAGGGAGAACTAGAAGGTGAGGTACTACTAGCCGGTAGAGAAGACTCTAACACCTTATGTGAAAATCATCATAATGCAAGGTTTGTCATGTCATCCTGCAGAAGGCTGAATAATATCTGGATTTCACATGCTAATGTGTGTTGGCAAAAGTATACTGTAGGACACCGTCAACAACATCATCCTTTATATTCTGAAAAAATACAAATGGAAAAAATATAAAGGGGAGAAAAGACTAAAATTCTAATATTTTACTGAACAGAAAGTTGGTCATTTTGTAATCTTCCAAAGTGAAATCCTATTTATAGCAACAGTGTAATCAAATAATATGCGATCACTTGGAGGTTTGCAACATTTGACAAATTGTAATTTTGTTCTTCACAAACTCCTAAACACTTCCTGCTAAGTGACAACAAGCATCAGCAAGTTTCAACAAACCTTCTGCAGTTTCTTTATCTCACTATAAAGAACAGATGCCGTTTTGGGGCTGCTGTGAACTCTTCTGTTCTTTGTGTAATGTGCACATGTATATGCGAGTGCACATCACATGAAAATGTGATAGCCAAGGCCCATCTCAGATGCTTTTTCTATGGTGCACAGTAAGCAAACAGCTGGTTCCAGGCAAGAATCTTCTGTCAATCATGGCAAAAATGTGATCCACTTAAAATTTCATAGCAAAAGTGACAGAATTCTCAGCATTAATAATGAAATTTGGGCTGTTAAAATATACAAAGATGGTCCCACAGTGTTTTCCAGTATGTCTGTGAAAATGATTATCTATTTCTGCCCTTCACCAGTAGCATGTGGGAAGTATCAAAAGTACATGAGTTAAATAGAGCTGATGTTGCCAGAAAGCAGTTACTTTCAGGCTATCAGAATGATTTAAAATATTTTTGCAATGAACTTTACAAAACAAGGAGCCCAATGAACTGCAGATTTCAAGGTTGTAGGAATTCCATTTCATGATGTCAGAAAAAATGTTCCCTACACATTAGAACACTGTTGAACAAAATTTTGAGTGTCCCAGCCTTTACTGGTACATCTTTTTTTTTGTATGTTTGTTTTCCTTTCTGGGCTCTTTTATGACCAAGGAGTAAAAAGACAAACATCAGATGTCTCACTAATTACATATTAAAAATGAGATTCCTTGTAAAAATAAGGTGCTTGTGTTTGAAAGGCAGCAACATTCCTGATGGAGAAGGAATGCAAGCAAACTCATGAAACAAATGAGGGGCATAACATCAAAGACAATGCAGGAAATGAAACTGAGCAGTAAAAATGGATCACTTCATAGAGGGAAAGAAAATCACCAAAGTCAGAAAAAAAAAAAACTTAGAGAACGTACAAGGTTACTTAAGAAAAGGAGCACATCAAGAAATACCTCCTGAGATAGAAATGTCAATTTACCTTGCTTTTAGCAGGTAGTCAGCTGCATCATTATACAAGTATGGAAAAGCTAGAAAACATAGAGGATAAAAGAATATGATGTCTTCTCTGCAAGTGCCTTATGATGACATTTTTCTGATCCTGAGTAGTCTTCCAGTGTAATGTGTCTGAGTTTTCCATTTGTAACCTTTCATTGGAAAGATGACAATTAGTTCACAGCAAAACATGTGGGAGAGAACACGTGTTGCAGCAAGCACAGACTTCTTGTTCTAGGAAGACTATATTAAAAATATCAGAATAACCATAGGCACAGCAAAAGGGGCATCTCCTGCAGGCAGAACATCCTTGGTCCGGCTCCCTTGGAGTAAGAACTAGAGATTTCATCTTCAGCCTTTTCCCAGTAAGCCCTCAAGGCTATCCATTACTCTTGATGGAACATTTTCAATCTCAACTATTAGAGCAGCTCTATTTTGTATAAATTGTATTAAGTATTCATTGAATTTTGGGTTTCAACACCAGGGGTTAGTGCCCTAATCACCTGGCTATTCTAGGAAGACATGAGGCGGGGCAGAACATGGTAGGAATCATATAATAAGACTCAACAGTTTTTTATAAACTACCTATATCAAGCTCCATGCTTCATCATTGCTGACCTCACTAAAGGGAGTCCTGACACTTTTCCAAACCTCCTTTACCCAGTGAGGTTGGTGGAATTAGTTGAAATGTCTTTGGCAGACCCTTCTCTTTTTCCCTAGGAGGATGATAGGGGGCTTGGATGTAATGAAAAAAGTCATAGGACAGTCTAGAAACAGCAAAATATTTCTGAAAAAAACTAATTATTTCCTGACAAGGTGTAATTCTAAGGATATACTAAAATAATCAAATTTTTGCTCTACCTAAGAAAATAATTTAAAATAAAACAAAACAAACATTCATAATAAAGCTGGAAAAAAAATCCAAAAAGATATTGCTGAATGCATAGGTTGTCTGAGTATTTACCTCTACACATAGTTTCTTGTTTGAAGAAGAGATGTAATTCCAAAGTAACAGTAAAGGAAAGTCAATGAAAAATAGGGATAAGGCTTTGTTTTGGCAAAACAAAATGAAATTGTATATTAAACTTCACATCTGAAGTTAGAAATTACAATAGAAAAGCTTCACTTTGAAACAACACGGAGAGTTTTTGCTGTTGTTGCAACCTTTCTCTAGAAATGGCTTTGTTAACATCACAGTAAAGTTGTAGTATCACATATGCTGTTACAGTACATTAAATATTTTAGTTAACAATGGCAGCAGACAAATGAGAAATGTGAGAGCTCAGCACTGTAGGACACAGACATTCATGTTTACTGACTTTCACGGGCTTTTTATACAAGGTTTGTCCACTTTCAAACAGTTTGTATGAGCCAAACTCTTGACAGCCCATTGATTTATTCACCCTACATATGTGGCACGCCCACATATGTCAAACTCATAAACACAGAGCTGGACTTGACCAGAGGAAGGCCTCAGCACATTAAAGGCAACCTTTATTCTACCTGAAGGTTTTGCCATGCATGCCAAGCAGGGGAGAGCAAAAGGGTAAAGGAGAAGAGGAGCCGCCAGTTGAGTAAGAAATAGTAAAATTAAAAAGAAAGGATGATTTCTGCCTTTTTCCATCTTTTCCTTGTCCCCATAGGAGCAGTAGCATGAAGTACAAGCTACACAGCTCATGAGTTTAGAGACTGTTTTAGATAATTCTGGAATATATATTATGTCTTGTCAACACTGTATCAAATGCTAAAATGTATCTGTTCTAATAATCTACATTTTATAAACAATTTCTAGTTCATATTATCCTTTCCAATATTGAGAAGGATCTCATCTAATGAAAAATAGAAAAAGATGTTGGTTGTCTTTCTTAGTAATTTTTGTTCTCTAGATGCCCTTTCTCTGCTTTCGTATTTTCAAAACAGCATTTTTTTATCCAAGTCAATTCTACTTCTCATATGAAGTTCGTGATAAATCAAAAATAAATATATTACAATTTTCTAATATCATATAACA
>VYXF01004113.1:128517-156065 GCA_013397295.1 Polioptila caerulea
TTCCGCAGATTTAAAAAAAAAAAAAAGAGAAAAAAAAAAAAGGTAGCACAAAACTTTTTTAATAGCAGCAAGACTAAAAGTATTTTCAATTTTGTATTTTTCAAAATTCAAAGGTGGAGTGATCTCTTTTCAGTTTTCTTTACTAAAAGGCTCCTAAAACTCATTAGCTCAGTTGTGTTTGGTTCCTATAATTTTGTTCTTGATGAATAAGCACAGATTTCAGGAGCAAAACATCTTAGAGGATGAATTTAAGACAAGTTCTTCTTTATATAATGTTGCTTTCAAGCTTAATATTCTAAATATAAGTAGAGGTAGAAATCATCCAAAAGTGACACTATTTTCTTGCAATCTTGATTCATGTCTCTATGAATCCCTCTTGCCTATGAATATTGGAAGAGAAGACAAGGAAAAAAGGATTATTGAAAGTAGAGGTTAAAAGATATTTCAGACTAGAGTGCTTTAACAGATTTTCCAAATAGGAATGTTCACTGCTGTATCAATTGAGTTGTTTCATTCTTGACTATTGTGAGTCTTGTCCAAATATGTAGATAATTTTTAGCTTTTTTAATGCTATGATTCCAATCTGACTTTCACTGTGGAGAGTACAGTGTAAGAATGGTGAAATCAGCTTGCTAAAGTAAAAATTGGTATTTAAGATGAGAGGCTTTTGCACAAGAACTGACGAAATAATGCAACAAACTAAGCATTTATTGTGAGAAATCATGAGAATTACTTTGTCAATTATCAGCAAAACATTAAGTATTTTCATGTTAACTTGGAAATAGCAGTTCCCATTAAGAGATCCCAGCAGCTGAAATCCTGCTATTCACAAGTAAATAATAAGAAAAAAATCCTTACTAAACAATATCGCTTTGTATTATCTACTAAACCCTATGCATGAGCTCTTCTCTTGAATATCACCACTTTGTTTCACACTGATGTATTTAATGGCCTCATTTGTGTATTGGTTCACATTTTCATTATATTTTGTCATTTAGCATTCTCCATGATTGTGTCTCATTGAACAGATGCACTACAGTTTCTCTGCAGCAAATTCTATGATCCTTAATTAGATGTCAATATGTTTTCTTGTAATGCTATTGTGAATTGAACACATTTTTAGTTACATGGACATTAATTAAAATCATATGCTGAATTGTTACATCTTTTCAAGCCAGTTGGAGAAAATATTTCTGGTTTACTTGAGTGCTGTAAAACATTCAAGTTTATTTCTTCATTAGTTACTGTACTAAAGATTCTACCCCATGCTACCCTAAATGACGCAGTATCAGTGTACATAAAAAGATGTCCTGCCCTGCATGCATGGATCTAACTGCTAAAGAATGCCTTCAGTTATGTTCCCTTAAATGGGAGATGATAGCTTCTCTCTCTAGGAAATTAGATGTGTATTTATTAAACATGACAGAGGGAAGGCAAGACCTAGAATATACGTTCATCTCAGGAGTCACTGCTTATACAGGGTCATATTGGAGAATAAAGATGGCTTTAAATCACTGCCTATACAGGGGCATATTGGAAAATAAGTGTGACTTTAAATCAAGGAAGAACCAGGTCTATAGTCCCAAACTAGTGCTACAAGAAAATTTTAGAAACTTGACTGTTGTTGACAGATAGGAGGAACAGAGAGAACAAGAGTAGTACCAAGATCTTGCATAATCATTGACATGATTTATATACTAAATGATGTAATTTTTTTTTTCCCTGTAGGGGAATCAGTTTTGATGGGCAGGAGCTAAGAATTTTTTTTTCAAAAATCCATCGCAGTAAGTTTTCGAGGAGATTTCAAGCAGGTCTCAACAGAATGAATGGCATAAGGCTGGCATAAGATGTGTGAAATAACTGTAAACAGCTAGTGGGATGTGAGCTAGTGAGGAAAAGAGCAAAGAACAGCTTAAAATATTAAGGCAAACCAGTGAGAACCAATATTCTTCCCTATTATTGTAGGTGGCATGTCCTTCCAAAAACACCCTTTTGGTTAGTATAACATTTATTTCTGCTTCCTACTCAGTGAGAGCAAGTTTTGCCTCTACTTTGTAGTTGCCAAAGTTTCCAAGACAGAAATTATGAGATTCAAAAGGGAAGTGGAGGTTCATACTCAACATACTTTTTTTAGTGGAGAAAACCCATGGAAAACATTGCTGCAGACTGCAGAGGGGCAGAGACAGGGAGAAGAGGTATGCAGCAAAAGAACAACCAACCAAAACAAAACCAAAAAAACAAGAATCAAACCCCCCAAAAAACCCAAATGAATGAACAAACAAACAAACAAAAAAACCCCAACATAAAAACTATGAAACAATCAAAAAACCCATCAAAACAAAACAAAGAAACAAAAGAACTCCATAGATCCTTTATTTAAACCTCCCATGTGAGGCAAAATAAGGCTGAACTGTTCAATGAGACAGTTCTCCACTGCTCCTTTTTTATTCACTTGCTGTGACAACCCCTTTTTGCCCAGTTCCTCTCCAGAGAGTTTAGTTAGTTACGTGCAAGGTTGCTCCAGGAAGAATGAAGGACCTAGAGAAGAGGTAAATTCTGCTTTTTCATATGATTATATCACACATACTGCAGTATTTAAGAAACTTTCAACAGAGGTGCCAAAGATTTGGTGAGGAAAGTATGGCTGAGCATAAAGAGTAAAAAGAGATTAATCCAAGCCTCTAAACAAGCCCACCAAGCCTACAGGTGTTTTGCTGCAGTGGGAAGATGCTGCTAACTTGAGTACAAAACCAATATTTTTCCAGCTTTTTTCTCTCTGTCCTCCCTTACCCATCTCCATATGCAGCTCTATAAGGAAGATTACAACTAGAGCTCGTAGGGATGTTCCTTCAGCATTTTCCAGAAGATTCCAATTGATTAAAATTTGAACGTTTATAAGGTGGGTATTTACAAAATGAGACATTCAGAAGGAGAAATGGAAAAATTTTTCTTCATCTAATTTCATTGTTATTTTAGTGCAAAGTTCAAATTTTTAGCTTTCAGAAAATACAGGGAAACTTATGTGAAAATAAAAAAAAATTATAGATGACAGTCTTTTTCCAAGTTTCAGCTTGTAAAACTTAGAGAGACTGCAATTTCTCCTCCTGACTTAGCTCTATTTTCAGTGAGAGCACATGCGGTTCTAATGAGTGCCATTAGGTCCATGACAAATTTTCTGTGTATCAAACCAGCTTATGGTAAAACACAGACTTCACAAAATTAAAAATAGAGTACTGAGTTCTTAGGAGATTGAAAGGCAAACATTCTGAACTGTGAATAAGTCATTTTTATAAAACCTGTAAGAAATCTCAAATTTAGAGAGGAGCTCAATTTGCATGCAAGATTTACTGTAAATTTTGAACACAAATGTCATCAAAATGTTCACAGAATTAGGTTACACAAAAGACAAATTCTGACTGAAGACTCTATTATTTGCAAGTATCACATAGACAGATAGCTGAGGCAGTTATGAGTATGAGTTTAAAGCCTGTGGATCAAGGCTTGGATTCTCTGAACACATCAAAAAGTCTCATAGCAGCTCCCAAGGTTCTGCTGATTAACCCAGTAGGATATTAATTAAGGAAACATCTGCCATCCATACTCAGCATTCTCTTTCACCAATTAGGAGAGATCTGGGTAATTCAGACTTCTGAAGCACATCTTTTTTCTTTCTTTTTTTTTTTTCCTTCTTTTTCCACTGAGAATTAAGTCTGTTCTGCACTGACTGAAATAAGCCAGTTTACTACTAAAACACACTGCAATACCTACTGGAAGTAGGAGAACTGAAGGAAAAAGGAGATTATCATTTTAAAAATAGTTCAAGCTACCTGACCCAGTTTTGTGTAGCTGCTGGATTCTCAAGCTGACATCTTCCTGTTCCTGTACTGGAGAACAAGCAGTTAGCTTGTCCCTTCCCAGAGAAAAAGCTATGAAGTAAAGCAAAACAACCTAACAATTCAGAGGAGCTCCACCAAAAAAAAAAAAAAAAAAACCCAAAAAACCCCAACAACAACAACAAAAAAATAGTTAAGGAGAAGAGGATTAATATTTTTTGAAGTTGAATAAAAAGAGGTCAAATTTAGAAATATGCTAGTCACTTTCCTTGTAATGTACTTGCCTTCACATGATTGTGGTGTTATAAACACTGAAGGTGACATTTATATGACTACAGTCAAAGGTACAGTGATGCTTCTGTGACATCTACTTTGCAGTGGTTTATATAATTCACTTAAATATACACCACAGCTCAGCAGATTAACAGCAGAACTTTTTTATCCTTCTTGACAAGGGATAGCCTACCAGTTTCATCCTCATCCATCTTGACTTCTCTAGCTAAAGCTAGGCAAACACTGAAGCCAATTATGACTACTGAAAGCTTGCAGAGGCCTGTCACTCTCCCAATGCTACCATATCACCTCCTTGCAGTCCATTTAGTTCCCCTTCTGTAACCTGCTGCAATCTCCTGCATGTGCTCCCACACTGTCCTGGTTATCTCTTCTTGGACTCTACTGAGATGTCAAAACCTCCAACTGACTAGAGGCAGACACCTCCCTTGTGCTTTCATGCTCGCTCTCTATGAAAACACGGGGATGGAAAAAAACCATTTAATTTTCACATTTCAAAACTAACCTTAAAAATTCTCCTCTGCCATGATACTCGAAAAAAATTGTCCATGGTTAAGCAGCTGGTGTGCCAAGACCACTGCATACTGTGCCAGTCAATTTCCTCTTATTTTTAACGCTCCCCTTGCAAGACCAGCCATCTGTTTCTTGTTTTATCCCTTGATTGCAATCTTTTGGGGATGGGTTTATTTCTGTACATTTAGCACCAGCCAGACTGGGGTCAATGAACCCAGGCAGCCCCATTCAGTAGTTTATAAATACATCATATAGCCCTTCCTACTATAGTGGTGAGGATTGGGTATATTTTCCTTTGCCATTGAAATGGGAAGCAATCCAGCATTTTCCCCTCAGTTCATTTTATTTATTTTTTAATTAGAGTCCAATAAATGCAGAAAAAATAATGTAAAAAAAATTTAAAAATTGTTCAAGTAATAGGAACCATGAAGTAATAATATTTAAGAATAGAACTGATTGCTGAATACCAAATAACTGCAGAGAACTTTTCTCCCCCACATAAAAACACTGAATAGTTAAAGAAACCTATGACACATTAGGTATGTTTCTTAATTACCACTGAGAGAAATTAGATGTTGATCTGTGATTATCTTCACAAAAAAGGAAGTGAAAGTAGAGAAGAACTGGAATAAAATGATAAAAATTGGGAGGCTTGAAGGACTTATATCTAAAAGGGCTTAATTTCAGTGGTTGCAGTAAGACCTGCTTTGGATCAGAGGAAGAATCTACAAACCAGAATTGCAGAACTCATGTAGATTGTGCCCTCTGGGTGGTGCCATCCAACTCACTGCTAAATTGCAGGATGCATCAAACAGATGCCAAGCTTTTCCATACTAGCTGTCATTGCTGCCACCAAAGAGATGACTCTTTTTTCCCTGCTTGTTTCACAGAGCCTTTGTCCTTCTGCTTTGCAAAGTATGGACGTGGCATGTGGCAGATCATTTTGTGAATAGACGTTCTTATTACAACAGAAAAAAAGTGAGACAGAGAATTTCACATGTTCTTTTTGCCTTAAAAAGCTTGAATGTAGTTTTCCATTTGAGCTCTTTAACTATCCAGAAACAGGTAAGTCTATGGTGAAGCTATACTAACTGCTTCCCCTAAAAATTTTGCATCCCTTTAGGCAACACTAAGTAGCTTTACTACAGACTCTACTCCTTTTTGGAGTAGAATTATGTGTGTTGTGGATCAGCTCATATACTTTCCTGCCATTTGTTTATAGCCCAGTGTATTTTCACAGGTATAAAGTGTTAGGATACTTACTTTATAAAGGCCAGAGGGAATTAAACATATTGGTGAATATTTCTAAAAAATGAAAAGTCTTATTTGTTGCCAGCCATGCTAAGATGAAATTTCTTATGAAATTTCTTTCTGAAAAAGCAGGCTGGAGTGGATTTGAGTTTCAGAAGTTACATGCTGAAGAGATGGATTTAGTCACCAGAATTTTGGCCTGAGGTGAAGAATGGTGATTAATCACCTAATCACATAATTTTCAGTACCTACTTATGCATACAATACTCTTCAATTTCTGAAATGGTCATGTACGAAAAATGGCATTGTGGTACAGCTGTAATAGAGAAACAAAAAAAGATAATTAAGTTATAAAAAAGAGAGAGAGAGAGAGAGGGAGAGAGATAAGCCCAAGTTAGTACAGTAGAGAGAAGAGAGATGGAAAAAAAAAAGAGAGAAAAAACAAATAGTTTGTCATTTTATCTTGCTGTCACTCTTGAATTATGAAATCCAAGAGAAAAACAGTACTTAAATTAAAAAAATCTGTCCCTTAGATGGTTCTTAGGATTTCAGGTCACACTACAAAAGCTACCTTATTTTAAGAATTTTCAGAGGATTATTTCTCCCATATCTCTGGGATCTCTAGGCTATCTGTTTTGAATCTGACATTCATAAAAAGGAGAGGTTAATAAAATTAATCAGATCCACCCTTGTAGAAAATTGTGCAATCTGTCACACATCCAAACACAAACAAAAAAAACTCAAAACACAGGCATGCAGTCCTGCAGGGTTTTCCTCAATGAAATCTTATTTCCCTAAAGACAACTCTAGAATACAGCTCATGTTATTTCACAAAAGCAATATGTACAATCCTTCACATCTGGAGTACTCTGGAGCAGAAACTTAAAAGTGCCAAGTTATGTGGTGCTTTCTGTATTAACAAATGTCTGCTAGGGATTTATTGAAGAAAATTTAACTTTGGCAAGACTGATAAAAATGTACTAATGTACTAATTCTTCGCCACCTCAAACATTCACCTTTCTATGGATAGATAGGGACCAAAAAACATGACTAATAAACTTGTCCATTTCTGATCTAAACTAAAGAATGAGCCCAGAGGTGAAATCCACTGTACCAATAAAATTTTTCCTATCCTGGATTCACAGGTTGTAGAATAAAGGAATTAAAGTTACTATTCATTTTGGCTTGTTCCTAGTGTTCTGTATGAAAGCAGTGGCTGATAAGCAGCTGCATCATCCTAGTTCAAACACAAGGAATTTGACCCAAAATAAATTCAGATCACTTCAGTTATTAAGAGAAAATATAAACAGTCACTAGAAAAGGAGATTATTATTCTATCATATTTTACTATCTGTTGCAGCAGTGCAACAACTATCCTCTTAAATGTCTTGCTTTTGTTTGATTTTTTGCCAGAAACCTGACTGTCAACAACTTTCAGGTTTCTTTTACAAAGATATAGATTTTCCAAGACTGTGTACCAAACCAGAATTTGTGATGATTTACACCCACTCATGCTGTATGTGCAGATGGAAATCTAAACAATGAAATAAGGCCCATATATATTCTGCCTCTTCTGACCTGCACTGCGGTGCTTTATGCAGAACACCCAACAGCATGACTTGTTTTGTATTGAGCATTCTCTACAGATTTTTGTAATCTAGATATTACAAAAATATTACAGCTCACCTCAAAACAAACAAACAAACAAACCCCACCAAAACCAAACTAAACCCCCCCAAAAACAAACAAGGAAAAAACCCTAGTTCCTGACAGTAATAGGCCCAAGAATGTTTCTGTCCACTTTCTGAAGACCAAGGTGTCTTCCCATGTGCTTCACTGACACAAAATTTCATTTCTGAACTGTGAGATTTGTGCGAGGCTTGGGTAATGGAGAAACCCCCCCCTATTTCCTTTTTGCCCAGATTTCATCTCAATATAGNATGCAAAAAAAGCAAGAAGCAAGTCTACCTCTGCTTACATGCACCAGATTCGATCACCTGGAGAGGGGAGAAGCAGAGCTGAAAATCTCCCTTCAGAAATCCCTTGGCTCTGGTTTTCATCAATTGTCAGTCAATTGATACTCAAAAGCACCCACATTGTCAGGCTTTTCCTTCATGTGGTAAATGACTGCTGATAAAGAAGTTAAACTGTGCATTCACACAGATAATCCACAAAATCTATCTATAAATCTAAGTAGATGAGAGCCTCTTAACCAGCTTAATAGAGTAATTCAGCACACAACTCATAAAAAAGACTCAAACTTGCCCTCAGAACTTACTGGAGATATTTCTGAATTTCTGGGAAAGAACCAAGAACTTCTTGTGTTTTCTATATTTCATCCTTCACAGGTGTCTTTTACCACTCCATCACCAGTATTTGGCAATATAATCATCAATACCAATATCAATTTGTCCATGCAGAACGGCACTTCAAATAATCTAATTTTAGATAACACTTCTGTCTGACACAATTATCAGAATGATACACATATCATATACAGACCTTCTGATATGTTATACAAGAATTAGAATTCATCCCACTGTTTCGATTTTTTTGGTGAACATAAATAATGTGCAATATTATTATATTACTAAGAAATAGTAAAACAAAAAATCAGGTTAATTATTTGAATTCCTGTCAATTATTTGATTCATGCTTAAGTTGCTCTTTGTTTTGGGAATGGAGAGGAGGTTAAAATCATAATGTAATTTAATATTACAAGAATTATTGTGATGAGTTGAGTATATCTTATTAAAAACTACCATTATAACTAAAATGAGTCAAACTTGTAATTCTGACCAAAAGCGATGTGTAGCTCTGTGTGATTTGGGTTGTAAAGAATCCACTTTCAGACTTCGTGGTATTCCACAAAAAAAGGTTACAATTCCTATATTTCCCCTCTATCTTCAAACAATATAAACTTTCAAATTGGATTGTCAGCAAGCCATTGTCATTAAGGCACATGATGTTAACCTATTCTTGTCTGCAGTGTGTTGCATGATGCACACCCAGCACATACACCCAGTAGAGAGGCTAACAGACAGCTGTTCACCCTCCCAGTCAGATTGTCACAGGATTGATGGAGCTCAGGGCCAGCACTGCCTATGCTGACGAGCACAAAATAAAATTAAGCTAGGAAAAGCCCAGATCCTGAAAATCTCCAAATTCATGCTAGGACTTTCGATCATTATTGTATCAGATAGGCTAGAAATTGATAGGCTCTTTACCTGCCCCGGGTCAAGAGTGGAAACTTCGAAGAGAAATGACCATGCCTGAGTACTCACTGTGTATCTTAAATGTATTTCATGCTTCTGTGAGCTTGTTGGATCAGGAAACATAGAAATGTTAAAGCCACAGCGTACCTTGAACTGTTAGGATGTGTACCAACTTATTTGACAGCACCAAAGCGTCACTTTCTTTGAAATACGATGGCCTAACTCTACAGCCCGTACAAAAGTAAAGTCTCCCAAATCGTTCTGAGTAAATTTCCTCCCTCTCCTTTTCTTTGCTTTCATTTGTGCTTCCAAACACCCACTCAATACTGGAGAAAATTGTCCATGTGAGGAATGGTGCCAGGAAGATTCAATCTCTGCAGCTACACTGCAAGAGGCACCACAGACCCACTGCACCTCCTGTGCTAGGGAGGGGTGAGAATCTCAGAGAAAACACCTTCCCTTTCAAAGAACAAACTGCTATTCACTTTTTTCATTATATTTATTTTTGCAGTTCTATTCAGTCCATCATAATGCTGTAAAACAACACAATTTTAAGCCATATTATTGCTTTTGTGCATGGTCAAGTACTTCTGACTCTGAATGCTTCTTTAACAGTCAGGATTGTGTTGGATTTTTTTCCATAGCTATTTCTTTGAGGACCACTGTTAATCACATATGTAACAGTATTCTGAACTAAAATAAATTTATTCAGTTTGAAAAACTGTTATGCTCCCCTTCCTTGTCCCTGTGCCTGTTTCCACAAGTAATTTTCACAGGTTGGCTTTTTGAAGAGTTGTTTGGTGGTGGTTGGGGTTGGTTGGTGTTTTTTATTTTCACCTAAATACGTCCTGCCAAAGCTGTTATTATAAAACAGAAAGGTGTTTTCACCATGTTTTCATTATTTGCTGACATTATCTACTTGTATTGAAAAATACTTACAGAGCCAGAAATTAGTATATAAATTTATATAGAAATAGTACACATGAAATTTAACAGGTAATGCCTCTCAGTGTGTCCATGATTCCTGTCCATGCTTGTCTATTTTGTGAATGTAGGCCTTAAGGAACTAATTTAACAACAACAACAAAAAAAAAAAAATCAATAATACTCTAATTTATAAACAATGGATTCCTTAAAAGTTTCAATACTTCCATACATCTCAGTTTACCCAAATCAAGAAAGCTCAAAAGGTTCCATAGTCATGCTTCTTGTTGAAGGTTTTTGCTGAAAACTATTAACTTAAATGCATGGTGGAGCAGCAACGCAGAGGTCCCACCACTCCCAACCACATGCAAGTCACAGGGAGAATTTTTACGTTTCACATTTGGGGGAATTTGTGTGTGTAAGAGTGGATGAAAAGGTAAAGGCAGTAACTTAATTTCATAAGAACCCTGTTTACTAAAAGTAAAACTTTCCAGTAGGAGTTACATATATAGAAGATGCAACCCTTTATTAGCTGTATTGAAATATACAGAAGAATTATCTCCTACACCCCTCTGCTACTCCTAAAAAGGTAGATGGGAATAAAACAGACATCAGCAGGCAGCAAGCAAACATCAACTCTCTGGTCTAAAATAGGTCGGCAAGACAGGGTTATCGATCAGTAGAACATCAGGACAGTTAATGGAGAAATTTTTTAGCTATCTTTATCCTTCCTTTCTTTACAGTGTTGAGCATGGGCAATGGGCTAAAATCTATATGATGAGAGCAGCAAGGTACACTTCATAAGGACTTTGCATGGAACATTTTCATTCAGTCATAAACCTATGCCTTGTGAAGCTCCCACTGGATATCCAAAAGGTTAATTAAAAAAAAAAATTGAAAAATATTTGCCTCAGTTTCTTTTTTATCCAGCATAATGTAGAGGTACTATTAATCAAATTTGTCTTTTTTGGTAGATATGTTAGGTTTCAAGTACAGGATTCCTGTGAATGGAAAACTGGTGATAGCTCTAATTTGGCTTCTGAAAATGTGCAATAAAACACACATTGCCCTATGTGAAAAGCAACCACACTGAGGAAAAGCAGGAGAGGGCAACATGTTTATCATCACAGGAATATGATGAACGAATTAAACACCGAAATTTTGTGAGACTGATCATCATTTCCCCAGGCTCACAATAATGAAAAGTTACACTTAATACAACAAAAGTTCTGAGGGGAACCAGAATAAGGTACATAAATCTTGTCACATGTCCTTAACCACCCATTCTCACAAAAGCTGCCTCTTTTAAGGTTGTTACTTCTAGTTACAACCTGGAAGCAAAGTAGCACACAAATAAGTACAATTGTATGAAAGCATATTTTCTTCTAGAAAGGACCTGTTTCGCTGCAATTTATGGTTTACAGTAGTGTAATATTCAATAGTAATAGTATTACTACAATTTGTGATTACATTAAAGAATAGTGTTGTATTTGAGGAGATGGTTTCCCGCAAGCCCGTGGCAGACAGCTTTCTTTCATCAGACATTGTCTTTCTGAAAGGGACTGATTTCTTTCCCCTAGTACCTTTACAGAGTGAAGTCTTTTAGTTACATTTAGCTCCTATGATTCTAAATTTCTATAAAGAAACAAACTTGATTGACTTGCTTTTCTAGTGCTCAACTATCAAACGTTACCATGTTTTTGCAAACAGCAATAACAACGTAAAACACTCCATATTTCAAACCAGAAAGCTCAAATCTAATGTTTTCCTTTAAAAAAATACTTGAAAATCACACCTGTAGACCATCTTTCATCTAACAAAAAGCCATACATCATTGAAAATACTGTCCATTCACAGTCTTTAAAATTACTTAAAACATCAGTAGCAGAGGTATTATCCCATGTACTGTGCCAAATGGAAGGAACTCTGTTCCACCCACTTGTGTTTTTTCTTTAGTTTAATTGAATGGATTAATTGAAGAGTTTTCATTTCCTGTACTAAAATGGTGTGCAACATCCCAGCTCAGACTTATCCACCTTCTTTCAATCAGCAGTGTTTCTGTGGAAATGTAAACCATTCCATTATGAGTATAAAATAATTTGTGATCTCAGGTGCTATAAGACACTGATAAAAAGCATTATTTAGCCTCAACTTAATACAATGGGCAGGATCATCATCTGGGTTTTATGGCTTGCTGATGCTCCCAGGGAATGAGCCTAACTCAAGACAAGAGTTATAAAGAAACCTTCAGTCTTTCATTTATTTAACATCCAAATAAATCAAACAGATACAAAAAATATTGAAAAGGTTTGTGCAGACAAGCGAGAGAGCCAGAATTATTCTTGCCAGCCTTTGCCTACCAAACACATTAGGAAGTTTCCTTACATCTAATATTAGAGAGCAGAATTGGACCTCAAGCTACTGTCTCCAGAAAGTCACTCAGCAGGAATGAATGTGGCTCCACATGAGATGACACAAGAATACATATGTTGTGCCAGGCTATCACTAAGCTTCAGATGGGTTATCAGAGATGATGCCAGAGGACGGATGCTGCCGAGAGCAATGAATTTTGCCTGTAGAAGGAGGGAAGTTACTCCAATCAAGCATGCCCTACAACGTTACCACAATACTTAAAGGGCCCCTTCAGTGTTGCAAGGGCCTTGGAGATGATGGGCCAGGGGCAGAGACAATAGCTCATTAACTATTTCTCTCCAGTGTATACCAAAAAATAATTTCTAATTGAAAATTATCCCAACTACTGAGAAAATGATCTGAAAATAACTCTTACTTCTTTAACTCCCCCCCATCCCCCCCCATTTCTTCAAATTTCTTGGCTTTAAGACTTTCCACACTCCTCTCTCTGCTTCCCCCTCTCCCACCTCTCACCTCCTCCCTCTCCAATCTGTCTTCCCCGCCTCCCTTGGCAGGCTCTTTAGCTTTAATTCAATAGTTAAAAGGCTGAATCAAAACTTGTATAATCAGTTTGAACCAACTTTTATTCCCTGTCAGAAAAGGAGAAGAGGATAAGAACAGCCCAGATTTGATTTTGCATCCATGGGAGTGAGCACAGTGACCTACCAATATTTCCCCTTTCACATGGATATATTATTTGCCAGGTGTTAAGAGTTACCTGCACAGTCAAGAGCAGCAGTGGGGGAATCTGAGTGACAGGTATAGAGCACCACAGGGCTGTTCTTTAGGCCCTTCTCATCAGAGACATTTCATTAATGCTGTCACATCTGAAACCCAAAACCTAGAAGCTTTTGCCTTAGCTTTAGTGGAAGGCAAATTTTAGGGAGAAAAAAAGTAGAACAAGAAAGGAAATTAGATAGATAGGAGTATGTAAAAGTGGAGAAAGACCACACAGTTTTATTCTTTGTATCCAAAGCAGCTCAATTGCAGCTTAAATAAGTGCAGAACATGCAGATAGGCACTATGAAAAGTCTGCCATGCAGGGGAGAGCAGAAAATGCCTTGATTAGCCTGACAAAAATGCTGATATGTGCTATGACTGCTGAATCTAATTGTAAAGAATGAGTACAAGTCAGGGAGAAAATCCTGTGCTAGTAGACAGTATTAACACAAAACTAAGTATGAACATGCTGTTGGCCAGCTTCAACACTGAATAATTCACATTATGCTGAGACCAGTAACAGAGTGTCTATAACCTGGTAACCCCAATGCCTGGTCCAGCAGCTAGCTTGTCATAGGAGGATCACTGACTGATATTGATCAGGACTCAAATAATTGGGCATAATGAGGTTCAGGTATCAGGATAATGCAAAGAATTAGCAAGGGGTGAGAGAACAAAGTCTGAAACTGCTGAAAATATTTTAGATACCACCACTATAGTTGATCTTATTTTTGTCCTTGCTATAAACCAGTGTGAATATGAGGAAGTTCCTTATTCTGCTAGTAGCTGTGCTCTGGAACACATTGCCCAGAGAGGTTGTGGGGGGTCCTTCAGTGAAGATATTTAAGAACTGTCTGGACACAATTCAGTGCCATGTGCTCTGTGATGACTCCTCTTGAGGCAGGGAGGTTGGATCAGATGGTCAACCATAGTCCTTTCCTGAACCATTTTGTGACTTAGGAGATTTTGGGTAGAAAAATGGAGAAACAAATTTTACTTACTTAGGAGAATTGCAATGGCTTTAGCTTAAAAATTAAAAAAGGAAATAAGTCATGCTTCTTTATACAGATAACAAAAGGAACAAAACGACTACACAGATTTTTCACCATGCCATGGAGAGAAGAATCAGGCTGATTTTTTCCTCAAAGGTCAGCATCACACCATTTAAGTTTCATGTAATCTAAAAAAAAAAATTATGTATTATGTGTTGGAGGCCACGTACTTCTTCTCTTTACACTGTTTTCTTCAAGGTAAATGGCAAAATTAGAAACACAGACTATATGAATTTATTCTGGCTGTTCTTGGTTTTGTTGGGGTTTTTCTCTGCAGTAATTTAAGGGTTTAAAAATAAATCAGCCATACTCTGTTGCTTGAGAAAAAACTTAGATCTCAGATATAACTTCTAAAGAGAATTTTTTAAAAAATTAATTCTAGGATTTTTAAATCTGCAAAACATATAGGGGGGGCACACATATCTTCACATGCACTGAAACCTGACACATGTACAAGGGCTAAATTTTAGCTGTAAGCTAAAACTACAAGGACCTTCCATCCTCTGGAAAATGGGACACACACCCCAGCAGCAGTGCCACACATCTCTTAGATCCTCACCACACACAGCCACGTGTGTTTTGCATACAAAATACACAAATTTTACAAAGTAGATTAAAGATTTAACCAAGTTACAGTCACTGTCACAACTATTGCAAATTTAGACTTTTTGTTTGGATTTTTCTACCGATCCATCCTTGCTATATGTAGTGACAATATACAAAACAAATTCATTATTTTTCTATGATCTAGGGGAAAATAAAACAACTACAGAAAACACATTAGTTGCCATCACCCAAAGAGCAATACTAATTTTTTTTGAGACCGATATTTATGACACCATTTCCAACCACTTTTCCCTGATTTCTTCCTAAAACATAGGAAAAAACCAAAAGTTTTCTGTCAATTTTTAATTACTTATTGATGACTTAATAAAAAAAGAAAAAGAAACAAAGGAAAAACTTTGACTACATTCTGCTATTACAAGAGGTTTTTTTATTGCTAAGAAAAATTATATTTCATCTCCTTCTCCCATGTTTTCACCTCCCCTTGTGCATACACATCCGCCCTACACACAGTGAGTGCACGTGGGACATTGGAATTAGTACTAGCTCAGTGTGGAAGCTTTAATGTGTGATACTTTGCAGAGCTGCCAGCAGAGTGACAGTCTACTTACCGTAATACAAAGACTATTCTTCATCTATTCAGCTCACTTCCAATGGTCTTATATCAGTGTCATAAAGAAGATTGTGCCTTCCAAAAGAGGGAATTGCACCCCCCAGGGTTAGCTCTTTCTCCCAGAGGTCTGAATGTCAGTTCTGAAGCTTTTTAGAATTGCTATCAGATGAAAGTAAGGGCTAAATACAATCAAACAAAGAGAAGTTAAAACAAACAGGCCAAAATAAGTAGATAAACTAGAATTCATGTTCCTACTCCATTATTCCCAGAGAAAAGAACTTGGTTTTTGTAGCATGGCATTTTTTGTAGCAGGGAAGTTGGGACTTCCTCTTTGGACATATAAAGGCTATTGAACTTTGATTTCAAATGTACAGATTGCAGCAGTTAAACATTAACTGCTTTCTCCTGGAGAATTCATTGCAATGTACTTTTATATGAGATAGATTTGTTGCATTTAAAACTATAAGTGGTTCTACATATGGACACCAGAAGACCATGAGAAACACCTCAGAAGCTAACATATCCCTTAGAACCTGTGTCTCCATTCTGGTACCAGCACCCACGGCAAGCATAATTGTCCTTTGAGTGGGTTTGTGGATCCAAGGAGAGAAGGTGTCACATAATTTACCAAACATATTCTTGCTGAGGTTACAGGATTACAATGCTAGGTGCTACAGGAAAGAAAGAAAAAAAAAAAAAAAAAAAAAAAAANTTCAAAAAAAAAAAAAAAAAAAAAGGAAAGCCATCTGGAAGATTTACAGCAGAGAGAGACCAAATAGGATGGATAAGTAACTTCCTATATAGAAATAGTGATATATAGAAATAGTGTAGTTGAGACAAGAACAAAGCAAAGGTCCTCAGTCCTAGTCTAGCAGTTCCCTCCTTCCCACTCTATTCCCCACCATGGTATTAACTGCACTTTTAAGGAGTAATCTTTAAGGCTGTATTACCTGTAAGTGTGGGAACATTTTGTGTGGAGGAGTGCTGCTAAAAGGCTATTTAAAAGAACAAAAATACCATATGCTTCCTGGATTAATTCTGAAGCCTCATTAAGGTCAACATAAAAGACTCAGATACACTAGCGATTTGGCGCGTACTTTCACTTGATCAGAGAGGGGTGGTATTTTTGTAAACAAAGTTGCTAATTTAACCCAGTCCTGAATAAACTTGTGTGTAAATATTCTGAGCTGCAATATTGCTGTACCTTGGGAGAAGAAATGCCAAATAGATGCTGAGTTTACTAATCCTAAATAATGATGACACTTCATTTACGAACACAACAGAGAATAAAGAAAATTCATATTATCTAGCAACTACTAAGCAGTTTCCTACCAAACTAGCTGCCAGTTCTACAAACTGGTAATTCAAAACTGACACAGAGAATATGTCAGAGAGGATGTGTAATGTTGTTCCTGTTAAAAGAAAATTATGTTTTTAAAAAGGTTATCACCTTCAAATACTGTCATTTTATTCTTACTACTAGCTATAAAATACAGGAGAAGCAAAGTCAGAGAATCTGAAATATTCCAGTGATAGTAAATTTAGTTCCAAAATCCATGAATATTAAAAAAAATAAAATATTAACTACATCCATATAAAATCTAAATGCATGATTCTACCCCAGTATTGGTTCTGTAAAAATAAAAATAGTATTGATGTTCATGAACAGATACTATATTTTTTCAGACTGGAAAATATTTACATTCAAATTGGCAGCCAAATATCTATGATTCCATTCTGAAAGCTCTGACAAGTATTTTCATATTAACAAAGCTTATTTTTTGGTTTTATTTCAATGACCAATCAATGGGAAAAAAGTAAGAAAAAAAATCATAATTTCTAATCTGACAGAGCGAACTGTTTTGCATAACCTTACCTTGAAACTAATACATTCATTATTTGAAGAGCAACATCTGCAGAAATTTCATTTAATCCTACAGATCACAGAATCTTATTTGATGTAAAGACAAAAGTAAGGTAAGGATGGCAAGTAAGGTAAGAAGTAAGGTAAGAAGTAAGGATGGGCACATTTGATTAAACCGAATGTACTTGCTCCTCTTTAATTCTGTTCACTGAAAACTTGAACACACATTTTGATTTTTAAAAGGCAATTGAATCTAAGCAATCATAATTTTAAATCATCTTTAAAATGTACATTTTCAAGGTAATAATTAAAATACCAAAGGGCAAATTCTGGCAGGTTATATAATTATTTTTGATATTAGGGGAAAAAACAGATGGGCAAAATAGTAAATAGAGCTGTTCAACTTTTCCAACTTTCAAGTTTATGCCTCTATTTGCAATGTTTTTATGAACACCTTTCCTTAAAAAAAAAAGGAAAAAAAAATTTTAAAAAAGTGTGCAAATCCAGTTTTCAGTCCTAAAACAGACCTTACTTTCAGTGTAAAATATATTGAGTGACAAAAAATCCTCAACCTAAAAACAGCCAAACAGTAACAAACGTGAAACTTTCCCAAGGGCCATTTTGATTTCTTACATTGTTTATAAGACCACTCTCTTTACTTGCAAATTTTCCTGTATTTTTTCCCCCATCTAATTACTTCAACTGATGTTAATTTAGGATATGTCCATTTTCCGCCAGAATTTGCACCCACACAATAAAGCTATGCTACTTTAGTCACAGAAGAATAATTATGCCCCTGTAAGATGTTTAGGTGAAAATTATGGTGTAAGTGAGTTTCACTTAAACTCAAGAAGAAGATTTGAGTGTTGACAGGTCCTCAGGAAAATACTTGAACAGCTCTACCCCACTGACAATGTGGTCTAATCTGTTACATCACTCTAAAGTCTCCTAAGATGCAATTCAGAGGATATTAAGGCACCTGCTTTGGAGGAATTCTCAACCACTAGGAAAAATATGTTTATAAGACTGAATTTAAAACATCTGAATATAGCAATAGGTGTCAGCTATGTAGTTTGGTATTAGGAATGTACTAGCAGTAAGAGTTGTGGCAGATCAATCATTCCATGACAACAAAAGCCCAATTCTCCCTCATCATATCTGGCACTTGTGTCAGATTTTGCACCTAAAGCTCTTTTTTGAAAGATCCTGCCTGGAAAGACCACGATATCTTTTCTAGTATTTCCCTTTTCTGCTATCCCAGTCCTAATAAACAGTTAAAATCTTTTGCAGTTTAAATGCTTACTTTTCCAACTGCTCCTTGGGCACAGGGACACATTGTCAACATTCTCACTGCAAACTGGTGTCTTATTAAACCCTTTGCTATGATAATATCAGTAGAAGCTACATAAATCCAAACCACTCAGTCCTTCCTAGCAGATCATGTTTTCTGGATCTGTAATCACTGTCTCACAAAGAGCAGTACTAAAAGCCATTAATCCAGACTTTGATGGAGAAAGGTACAAATAATTGGACTTTTCTTCAACTATAATGTCATCAGACATAATAGAATGTTTTCTTCCTCTCATATAACCAAGTTTTGTTTCAGTATAGATTTGCATTTTTTGTCCTTTTTTCTTTCTTTTTTTCTGTAACACAATAATTCAGGCAACTCATTCCAGCTGCAAACGACCCCATAGCTCTGTATCATCCAGACAGAAGGCATGTACAGATATTTAGCCCTGCACAAATATTGGTATTTGTACTTGTTGCATTGCATCAGTGGTTGTTCTTGGCATCATTACAAATTTGCCAAGACTCTTTTTGTTTCTGAATTCCAGCCTGCGGGACTTCTTCAACCTCCCATGCATGGTCATCCAGGATTTCAGAGTTTCCGTTAATGACAGCTCAAGAGTGATCCTTACAGAAACTTGTTTTGACAGAAAACATTTGAATCAGCTTTGACTGTCATTTTGCTAATAGAATTTTGCTTTTTGTTTTATGCTTTAATTTAGATCTATTGTAAGGAACTGTCAAAAGCCTTAGTATGTTAATGGTATATATCTATGACAATTAACATGACTAGAAGTGCTGTTTCTCTAAACAAATAATTGGCTACCCTATTATGGAACAGGAAATCAGGGAGAAAAATACCTGATTGCAAACTACTTTTTAAATTAGCAATCTGAATTTTTTTTTCCTGTAAAACTGAAGAGAAAAAAAAATTTAAGAAGAAAAAATTTCCTTCCAATAATTTGCACACTCTTTTTGTACTAAGTATTACTGTATTCTCTGCAATTCTGAGGAACCAGAAAAGTGCTGATGACATCACCACAAGAAGGGATATGCAAAAGAAACACTCAAAATGTCTGTAAAAATGTACAGAACAGATTCAAAAAGAGCATGAAGGTTTCTAATTGAGCATGTTCCAACAAATGTAGGACAAGCTCACGGTAATGGGAGGTTGACAGGAGGGAAAAGAGAGGTGAGCAAACAATTTAAAGGCCGTACATCAAAGAAAAGCAGAACACTCTAGCACAGATCGCACAGGCAATGCCTCACAGGACTGCTTTTTTTTCTATATGTACCTAAGACAAAGAATAAGCACATGGAAAATAGAACAATAATCATTTCAATGCTAAAAAAAAAAAAAAGAAAAGAAAAAATAGCAAAAGCACAACATAGCTTATAACATTCTAAGGAGATGATCAATCAGTATAGTAGCAAAAGAAAAATAAATTCATATGCAAAAATCTGCTAAAAATGCAAACAAAAAAAATATTTAAAACACAACACACATTTGGGTATTGTTTTCAGATTTCTTTTTTGATGAAAAGTAAGCAAACATTAGTCAAGGACTAATTACCTGCTCATTTTAGGCAAATCCCAAAGCCCTTATCAGGTCTTGTTGGACTTAATCTTCATCAGCCTTTAAAAGAGTGGGTGAGAATATTGTGTTTCCCATCCACATACCTGCCCAGCAGCACAAGAAATCACTGGGCACACTTAGCCATTATGTACATATAAAATCTTCAACAGTAACAGATTTGGGATCTGTTCAGGAGGCTCTCTGAATAAAAAGCAGGCAGAGTCTTGACTACATTTTGACTGCAACAGCAGAGTTTCATCAGTGAACAAGAGCAAGAGTCCCATCAACTATTTTTCCAGGAGCCCACAGTTTTCTCCTTCCATCCTCCGCTCAATGTAAACCACACTACTTTAATGCCAGCATAGATCTTAATACTCCTTTGGACACTGACCTGTAGTTTTTCCAAGACAGCCTTTGCAATTCTCTGGAGCTATATAACTAATTGACAGCAATTAACTACTGCTTCACCTGTCCAAAAAGTGAAGACAGGGATTGCTGTCGCTCGCTCCCTACATGGGACATGAATTGAATTGACAGTGGACTCTTGACTGACACAAGCCTCAGCCCCTTATCTAAAAACTTTCAAACCTTTCTCCTGATTGACGGTGGGCTCAAAAGGCTGATGCCAGAGATGGTGGCAAGCATCAGCAGTTTATTAAAGCCTTCTGCCTTTTCTCTGTTGCAATCCTACAATGCAACACTGACTCCTTCCTCTCGCAGCACAACCTGCCAGCTCCAACAACAGCACCTTTCTCCTCCTAAATCTTTATACCTTTTCTCTCACGTGCATAATACTTGTGTGCCTTTTTTACTCTTCTGTTATTGGTCAATACACATCAGCATTCCAAGCTGCTTCTCTTTCAATGTTGTTCTCCTGTCTTACACGGCTGCTGCCCATCAGGGATGAGGCTCAGCTGCGGCCCCATTCCTAACCTCCCACAATCTATTCTCCCCCAGGTGGTCTATCACCAGAAGTGGAAAATTACTGAAGGCTCTACTTCAGCCAAGCTCTCCAAAAGGATGTTTCTGTACTCCTTTCTGCTGTGTTTTTTTTTTTTGTTGTTTTGCAAAATAGGTATATTAAATGGTACTTTCTGTAGCAAAAATATTTCATTAGTTTTCAGAGATTTTTCAGAGGTACAAGCAGCAGCTAGGGTGCCAATTCCTACTTTAAACAATCCGCACAGTCCAGAATTTGGAATTATGCTTCTTTGTTTAAGTCATAGGTTGGGCTTGATGATCTCAAGGGTCTTTTCCAACCTAGTTCATTCTGTGATTCTGTGTTTCTTTGATTCTGTGATTCTTATTTTACTTATGAGGAGTGCCAAGTCTAAAGACACCAGAACACCTCACATTCATTCGCACAACCCCATTCTAGACGTAAGCACTTTTTAAAGAAGTGACCAAGAGGAGCCTCTTACCAGCAAGAACTTTTCATCTATGTTTGCATAGTCTAATGCAAGGAGATGTTATCTACAATCTTCTCTTGCCACAACATCATGCAAGGCATACTTGGTTGGAACAACAGCTGTGCTGTAGTTAGGAGAAATAATCCAACACTTTGTGCTGAAAGAATTAATCAGCATCTATAGGTGATCAAAATTCCAATTTCCAGGCCCTCTTGCCTTTCTTGTTAACTCCTGACCAGACAGATCTTGTAAGCACAGGTATATGGCTGGTATGCCTATCAGGGCAACTGAAGCTTGAAACTGAAGAATTCCAAGTTTTCTTAGTAATTTAGACCCAAAAAATGTGTATTCTAACCACAAATACAACAAAAGAAAAATATGAGACTCTCTTAAACTATTTCCTATATGTTAAATTTGAGAAATGCTTGCAATCTTGCAGCACCAAAGACTAACAAAAGATAGATACAAAGTTATTTTAATTGCTAGGAATGAAGAAAAAAGCCCTTTGATATCTTTGAGGGTTGGATGGTGTTTTTTCTTTTTTTTTCCTTAAGCAAAATTTCTGCGTTGGTGTAAGGCAGATTTTCCAGGCTTCAACAAACCAGATGGCCATCCAAAAATGCGATATGAAATTTTTATAGGAAGCTAAGAGCTGAACCCATCTAAGGGAGAGATTTTTCAGAGATTCCAAACTTTTAAAAATAAATATTACTGCAAGATCTTATGTATCTACATTTGAACTGCAATGAGTCAATAAATAACCACAGTGATAATTACCTAAATTCTATATTTAGAAGGAACAGAACACATGCAATAAACAATAGCACATTGTGATATTAATGAAGCACTTGCTTCCTCTAAATGTAGAAATTCAGCAATTATCACTAGAATTGGCATGTATAAAGGTGCCGGTGACAATTTTAAAAAGGCATATTGCTTATATGATAGACCAGAATGCATGCTTTGGACCCAGTGCATTCTGTTATGAAGGATTCAGTGACACAGTCCCACACTGAGCCAAGCTTATGCTCAGCACAGCATCGGCTCTGGTGGAGAGGAAGAGGTGATTGCAAGCCTTCCTTCTGCTTGCCCCAACTATGAGTTGGCCAGAGGCCAACTCAGCCATCAGCACAAATTAGAACTGCTATAAAGATGTTCTACTTTACACCAGCAGGTTTGGACCCCTGAGGAGTGCACCACTCAGGCATCAGAGCATGCATTGAACTACAGACCTTTCCCATCAAACCCTTGTCAGACTCCTTCCCTGCTAAAAGGTGTCTCCGTGATGCTCTCAGGCATTTCCTACACACATTTAAATCCTGTCAGAAAAGCTGGCAGGGCTGGACACATCAAGCTGAAATGTCTCTCAGTCACAGGACTTGCCTTTTTGAGCTTTAGGGTCACTCTTAGTAATTCTCCTTTATGGCCAAAGATTTGGCCTGAAGACCTGCTGTCAAAGAAATACTTCCAGGCAGCTTGCTTTTTCAGACCTGCATCCCTGGCCTCGTGTGCACATAGAAGCAAGCTGCTCTGATGGCTGCACACCACACTGTGCCTCTCCAGCCCGCTTTTTTGTCCTTAACTCTATCCATCTTTTTTTCCTGGGTGAAAAATATCCTTCTTACCTTTTTCCTTAGACTTTTTCATGCAATCTGACTTCCAACAAACCTATTGTATTTCCCTCACAGAAAGAAAATAAAGTTCACAGAAAATAGGAAAGTGATCATTTACCACCTGGCTAACTGCAGGGCTTGAGTTTTGGCTTTCCACCCTATTACATGCTAGGAAAAGTCAGTCACAGAGCAGAGATCTCAGTCTTGGATGAAGTCTTCTCTAATTCTCTGAGTGTGAAGGCTTCATTCTCATGCTTCTCCTTCATGTTATACTTGCTGTGCAGAAAGCACGGCAGAACAGCTAGGAAAAATTACTGGGTACTACCTGGCCAAGGAATCTGCAGCACAGCCTGCAGTGATCAGAAGGCTCTCCTCATGTTTGAGAACTTGGCAAAGATCCTAAAAAAACATTAATTGCTGAAAGGGAAAGGTAGTCATGTTTCCAAATTACAGAATTCAGTTGTTTGGTTCATTCACCAGCATTCTGAATGTGCATACTCCACAATACAGGTCTAAGTGGTTACTACGATTCTGCTCCTCTCAGTGTGTCCTGAACAATGAACAACTGCCCCAGCACTCCTGCTGGAACTCTGCACGCCCCCTGCACTCACACAGATGTGTGAAATGACTGCATATGGTCCTGATGGAGAACATCAGAAGTCAGTCATGCCCCTTCAGACTCCATCTCTGCTTCGGGAAGTTTCGCCAGAAGTTGAGTCCCATTGTTTCAGGGACATATTCACAGGCAGATGCTCCCAATCTCAGGGAGATGACAACCATCACACATTGCCAGGATGGGAAGACAATTGCAATATTTTGGAGCATTATGGCGCTGAACATTCACAAGATCACATGGCAAAGATTACAAACAAGGAAGAATTCATATACCAGCCATGTCAAGAAAGGAGATGAATGAAAGGACTGAAGCTCATGCTCTCCTTTTCTAAGAGGTAATGCTTCCAGAGGACATGGGGTGAAGAAAGCTCTCCATAGGAATCTCCAGAGTGTCATGGTTTAACCCTACCCAGCAACCATGTCCCACACAACTGCTCGTTCTCTGTTTCACCAGTGAGACCAGGGATAAAAACCAGAAGGGTTTTAAGCCAAAAAAAAGACAGAAAACTCCTGGGTTAAGATGAAGACTCTTCAATAAGGAAAGCAAAACCTACACACACACAAAAAATAAAATCAGGAATTAATTCTTTGCTCCTCAGGGGAAGGCAGGTGTTCAGCCATCTCCAGGAGAGCATTACATGTAATGGTTACTTGGGAAGATGAACATCATCACTCCAAATGTCCCCCGCAGTGCTACCTTCCTTACCTTACCTGCTTCATACATTGAGCAGGATGTCCAGAACATCCCTTAAGTCAGCTGGAGTCACCTGTCCAAGACATATCTCATCCCAGCCTGCCAGGCACCCCCAACTTCCTCACCTGCATGGCAAGTGTATGAAAAGCAGAAAAGGACTTGGTTCTGTGGAAGCCTTGCTTATCATTAACAAAAACATCTCTATATTATCAACCCTGTGTTCAACACAAACCCAAAACACAGCCCCATATTAGCCACTGTGAAGAAAATTAACTCTACCCCAGCTGGAACCAGTACAAGAGAGAGCCTAACCAGATTTTTAAGAGGAATAATTGCACTTTTTCTACAGAAACTTGCAGAGATGATAGTATGCATTATTACATTCACATCACTGAGACTCTATATATACTGCTCTAAATGTTAAATAAACTGCTTACAACCGATCGCACAGAATTAGAGCTCAGAAGCTTGCAAGGTCAGCAACCTGATCCATTTGGCAGTTGTGATGACTCTTACATCTCTACTATCACCTCCACAAAGGGCCAAAGTGAAAAAAATAGCCACAAGAATCATAGAATCATTAAGATTGGAAAATAGTTCCAAAGTCATCAAGTCCAACCTTCGATCAAAGACCATCATGCCTGCTGAACCATATCATAAAGTGCCACATCTATTCACCCGGGTCGGTAACTCTACCTCTGGGGACTCTGTTTCAATGCTACCTTCCCAGTGAAGAAATTTTTCCAGGTATCCAACCTCAGCCCTTCCCGATGCAACTTGTCTCATCTCTAGTTGTCTAGGAAAAAACACTGAACCCACCTTGCTACAATCTCCTTTAAAGTAGTTGTGGAGGCCAATAGGGTCTCCTCTGAGCCTTCTTTTCTCCAGGCTAAAAAACCCATCCCACAAGGACAGGAGAGACAACACCTCTCAGTCACCTAAACACTAGATGCCTTTCTGACTTGGAAAAAGTAGTTGAAGTTCACAAACACCAAGGCATTCTTATCACAGCAACCAGAAAGAGACTGCTCCTCTCATGCTAGGATGAGTCTCTCCATCTGTTTCCAAATAAAACCTGAATTATTTCTTTCTTCCCGTCAGTTATCTGAACACTTGGAAGTCATGTACAGTGTGGCATCTTGGTCAAATAACCTAATAAACACAGGAATTACTGTGACTAAGAAAATATATACTTCCCCTGTGCCTGTCTGTGCTGACCTGTATTAACAAAATACCTGCTGCAAGGGCATGTATCCCATCTTTGGGATATACTGAATATGCACAGGGACTGCTAAACAAGTGTGCAATCCAACTGCTCCACTCTGCTCTTCTCAAGATGCTCTTTGCTCACACAAGCACTTGTGTTTTCCACTTAGCAACACGATGACTCTCTACAAAAACATGTAGTTATAAATGAGTACACCAACTGGTTCTCAACACAGAACAGAACAATTGGGTGGTGGAATGCACTGGGAAATTCCCCATTCTGCACCTTTTGTTCCAGGGCTGCTAATGTATTTTCTGTGAGAATTTCTTCTGCGGTGGAAAAAAAAAAAGTTAGGCAAACAAATTATTTATTACTAGAATGAAGGGCAGAAAGGGGCATTTAACAGAGCTATAAACGGAGACTTATTTTGTAGAAAAATATTTTTAAATGCAGAAATTTGTTTCAATGGTAGCCATATTTGATAAGAACTGACACTTCAAGGCCTTACAGTCAAAATCTTCTGAACTGCATTCAGATTAGCTGCACCGCAGTCTGCAGCACTGTAATGTGCATACAAAGTTGTAGAATCAAGTCTCTGTTACTGGCTATGGAACTAAACCACCACAAGGAATTCTTTCACCATCAAACCCACTGTCCCCATGAAGATGGAGCCATACAGCTCTGCAGAGACAAAATTAAAATGGACACCACACCTCCCAACATGCTAGGCTACATTTAGCGTGCAAAATCTGCCATGAGCTTGTTGAGGTTGCCCCTCTGAAGTCATCTACTCGATGGATGGACACAAAGATGAGGTACCTGCATCTGTA
The DNA here is from genome assembly GCA_013397295.1 of Polioptila caerulea. NCBI lineage: Eukaryota > Metazoa > Chordata > Aves > Passeriformes > Certhiidae > Polioptila > Polioptila caerulea. Next base: position 155,004 of record VYXF01004113.1, read on the forward strand.
GCAAAGTCCTGAAGCAGCCCTCCAAGAATTGTCTAACGGTTGTCCAGCATCCTACTTATGAAAATGAAGCACAGGATGTAAGAAGAAAAAAAATAGGAGAGTTGGTGAAATAAAAGGAGTAATTATTCATCTGAAATGAAGTAGAGGAGGAGGGGTTGAAATAGAGATGAACACACACATAAAAGGAGAAGAGTTCAGAACTAATTCTGCAGTTAAAATACTGCCATTCTGTGTGTTTTTCAAAACAGCCCTTTTGTAATAGATAAGCCATGACATTTGTCTCTTAATCCTCTCAGCATGCCTAAGCAGCACTGCAGTCGATTGACTGAATTGCTGCAACATTGACCATAATTACAATATTAACATCCTGCTACCTACAGCAGCCAAAATGTCTGTAAAATAAAGTCCACACACATAATAACACGCACAGGAGAATTACATTTTAAATAGCAACAGCTCTGTAAACATGCTACACGTTTACACATAGCTTTTAAACATATCTTATCTGCAAGGAGTGCATAACTCAGGGCTACAAAACATCTTTTAGCCTTTTCTCAGTATTTGTGATGTAGTTTTTTCCTCTGGCTATTTTCCTAAGGCACAATCTGTTTTAGGCTATGCGAACAACAATATTTTTTTCCTTTTCATTCAGAGGAAGCAAGGGTTTCAATGACTGGAAAGGCACCTGAAGTGAGCATCACTGGGCCCATCTCTTATGCAGTGGCATTGTGGTTTTGCTGCAGGGACAGTCAAATAAAATAACTGTGTTACTAAATACAGCTCTTTGCAATTCTCATTGTGAACACGTGACTCAGGAGTGAAAATAAAAGGAGTGTACACTGCCCATAATTGATATTCTTGTTCTCACTCTGCTGCACCCCAACCACATATCCTTCTGAAGCAATCTGGTGTCTTGTTTACCATGCAGGTTCAGCAGACATATACATAGTGGAATTCTGATGCAAAACTTGATTTATAGTCATCAAATTCAGTTTTAACCAAAACTTTCCTGAAATATCAAGTGTGTTTTGATTTTCCAAGAGCAGAAAAAAAAAAAAAAAA
>VYXF01004113.1:156153-166715 GCA_013397295.1 Polioptila caerulea
AAAAAACAACCTTGCTCCTTTGGAATGCCACAAATACTACGTTTTCCTCCAAATTTGGAAATTAGAGATTATAGCATCAATTTGCCCTAGTGTATGAAAAAAGCTACCTGTATCTTTAGCACAGCTACAGTCCTGGAAAAATCTCATCAGCTTTCCCTCTGCAGGTTAGGTAGACAGATTTTAAGGGTGAAAGGATAAGAGAGGTACAATTAAGGAGTCAATGGCTAATATCTCAAACTGCTGTCTTACAGGGTGAGTAACCTGCCCAGGGCTGGAGAAGCTAGATATTTGCCATTGCCTAAGGTCATACAGCATTTAAAATTTTGATTAAATAATGTAGCAAATGCTGAACAGCAGCTTTTTTCTGCTATGTTGTAATGTTCATGGTCACACAGCCGTGGGTAGTACATTGAGGTCCAATCAGGATCTTGCCTTCTTGATAGTATGCAGGCTTAAGACACAGTTTTTCCCCAAAGAGTTAAAATACAGGTGAAGACTAAAGTTAATCAAAGTTTTTCCCCATCAGAGCTAGTTTATCCACGGAAAAATCCCCTTCTTTTTCTTCTGATTATTATTTCTTATGTAGAGTATGACTATTTTTTTGTGGGGATGGGGGTAAGGAATGAGGGAAGAGGGATATAGAAAAAAACCCCAAACAGTAATTTCACAGGTTCCATAAAATTCAGGTTGTTTATACCATCTTCCAAGCTGCACAGTTCAGTCTGTTCTGAAGAGGAAGGATCTTCTTAGACCCTCTCTGCTCTACCCCATCATCACTGCCTTGCCTCTCTTTTTTCTGACCTGAGCCTTTATCTGAGTAAATTCAGCTCACAAAAGTTGCAGAAAAGTTACCATTCTGCATTTTTCCAGCATGACCAGTCCAGCAGGTCCCTCAGTTGAGGGTGGTAACATGAAGCTCCAGAATTTGGGTATTTCATTCAATAGCAATATCCAAGATGAGCATCATCTCTCATTGTCACGCCTCCATCCATCCTCCAAAAAAGAACTTTGAGATTTTTTTTTTTGGTCAGTAATATTTGCACAGGTGAACAATCTCTTTACAGAAGCTATCAACAGGACTGTGTCCTCACCCGTAAAAGGGCTCCATTGATGACTTTGAAGACTGAACCTATCCAAGCCACCCAGGTCCTTTCACTAACAACTTTTGTTAAAACTTGGAGCCCCTTGGCTGACTTCTGAAGCCCCAGGAGTTCATTGACTGGGTAAGATCAGGGAGCATATGTATCTCTGGTCCTCAGTGCATAACCCCTGAGAGGGTGTCACACGATGCACTGCAGACCACACCTTGGATCAGAAAAAACAAAATCCTCTTCATCTGCTAAGGCAGACTCAAATGTCAGGATAAGGAATCGCACGGTAAACTCAGCTCATGGAAGAGGAAGTCTGCCTTCTCTTACAGCTTCCTTTCAACCATATGCAGGATTGTCCACTGCCCTTCATTCAACAAGGACTAAATTACTCCCTAATTAGAGAAATCCCTAGTCATTACATGCACACCTTCAAGCAGCAAGCAAACAAACCCAGAAGTTAGAAAGGGGCCAGGGAGAGATCCTTGGAAATAATATGACTATTTTTCTTTTATCTAAGTTGGGTTATAGCTGCAACAGAGATAAAAAGCAGCAAAAGACTTAGGAATAATTATCACATATTGGATGTGACTAGGTTTCTTTCAGGAAAATTGCAACAACTTTGGGTTGCAAAGCTAAGAAACAAGTTTGCACAGAATTAAACTTTTGTTCAATATGAATGATAAGGGAGAAAAACCTAGACTTTCCAATTGCATTTGAACCATAAATTAGTATTTTTAATATATTTAAAAGAAAAAATAATTCTAGAAGATCCACAGAATTTTGAAACAGGTGCTTTAGTGAAGAATTCAACACCCAAGAATTGCAGACCATCATTGTATCAAAGGGAATTATCAAAGGAGCCATTCCTTTGGAGAAGAGGATGTTTCTCATGCATGCCATCTTTTAGCATCCACTCTAAGGGATGACATGTAGTTATCTACAGTTTTTTCTTCAAAGGCAAAGATGACATACAAAAAGTAGAAAAGCAAAGGAAAAAAATTATTCCATTGGGATACTTTTTTTCCAGAACTGGCAGGATGACCTTGCCTGAAAGAAACCAGGATTAAAGACAGGAGCAACCTAAAGCTTCCTTCTATCTCAGACCCTGTCTTTTTTATTTCTCATGTTTCTTCTTATCTATTGACTTGAATTTCTAACCTTTTTCTTTTTTTCTGCAATTTATTTGCTTGCTTGTTCTGTCAGATGCCCAACAACTGGTGTGCTGATATTATGGCATTTAAAACAGTTACTGGAGTAATTTTTGAATACCTAGTCTCTTTTCTGAAGCACAGAAGTTTTGCATTTGTTTGATGTGTTGGTACTTAAACTGTTTGTCTCAAAACCAATTACAAATGTTTAATAAACAATACAGATCAAAATTATTTAGCACAGAAATTTTAGTAATATTAGCTTAGGTAGAAACAAACATTTGTGGGTGATTTTTTTCATTGTATAATGCCAGTTTTGTAACTGCAGACAGGCTTTACCTTTTATGTCCTCCCCTCTTCTGCTGTATAGAACACAAAAGAAATATTTAATTTTCTTAGACCTAGGCAAAGACAGTAAAGATTCCCCCAGCCTGGCAGGGATTAAAGCACTGTACTCTTTTCTTTGCAATCCCTTAACAAATACTTGCATGTATTGCAAGAAAACAAACCTAGAAGTTAGAAAAGGGCCAGGGAGAGATCCTTGGAAATAATATGACTATTTTTGGTTTGTTCTGATCTATTGCCAGAAGCAGTTACCTAGGTTTCTTGACCCCTAAAGTTATTTCTGCCTTCAAGTCCATTAGTTCAGCAAATTTTGAGGATCCCTACCCAAGTTCTGTTCATTCAGGATGAAGTGAAGGTCCTAGCCTACCTTTCTCTAATTAGCTGGTGTGGTTCCATTCTCCAACTAAACTGTTAAACTGGAATTATCAAAAATTGTGGGCATCAATAGGCTGTGAATGAAACAAAGAAACAAACAAAAAAACCCACAAAATACTCAATCAACCAAATGCAAATTCCACCAAAACAACAAAACCCTCTAAAACATTGAAAACCTTTTGCAAAGTATTACCTTCTGAACTTAGTTTAAATATTTCAATATTTCAGCTTCTTGATCCCATACTAATACATGTGGGGGAAAAAATGATTGATGAAAGGTAGATACCCTACTTTTCATCAGCACCACGAAGAATAAAAGAAAAAAAATTGCTCAGTTTGTCTTAGTTTAATTTAAGGTGTTTTTAGTCTTTTAAAGTAATTTCAAACCAGGACTCTATCCAGTCTTTTTTCCAGTCTATTGTCTCTATGGGTAAGGATTAATTATATCATGCAGATTAAACTTCACAAGTAGTATGAAATGCCTTTCTATGCAGAAGCCTTCATTAAAATAGGAAGTTACACTAGCAGTTACACTGTCTCTTCTGTGCTTTTGAGTCAGCTCTTTTGCTGAAGGCCTTATTCTAGTTTCATTCAGGAAAGCCAGAAAGTTACATGTAGAATGAGAAGTGATTGCAACACCCAGAAGCCCAGGTGCTGTTTACTTTCAAAGAGACTCTCAAATGTACCATGCTGGGACTGTTTTTGAAAGTAGAAGCATGTCATTCAGATCCTGACTCTCAGATGTGTTTAATAAAATATACACGTTTAAATATCTTGGCAGTCAGAGCCTCTGAGCCTTTCTCCACTGCAACAATGTACATCCAGCTCATAGTGCTAAAACTGCAACAGGATTACTGGGAAAATCACATGTGGGGAAATCAGATGTGGTGCTGAGATCTTAACCTTCTCCTGTGATTTGCTTCAGTTTTTTACAAGGAAGCATGTGTTATTCTGGACATGTTTTCCATATGTTTGTTGTACAAAAGTGAAAAACTATTCCATATTAAGAGGAAAAAATTAAACAAAAAACCTGACACATTTAAATTGCAGACAAAATGAGACCAAAATATCTTTCTCGTGCTAGTGATTACCAGCTTGTCCTTCATGCAGTTCTTCTCTCCTCTTTTGTCTCTTTCTCTTTTTATTATAAAATAGTAATAATAGCAGTCCATCACCTGTACTGACAAGACTGAGATGGTTTACTTTCCTTCCCCTAGGAAGCTGCTTTCCCACGGGCTGTCCTTCTGCTAGGGTGACAAGAGAAATGAAGGACCCAAAGGGTTTATCTGTCTGCCCCAGTTAGACCCATGCAGCTCCCTAGGACAGCATAATTAACTCTGTCCCATTAAAGCATTGCAGCAGCCCGTCAGCCCTGGTACTTGATAGATCTGTCCTAGTTACTCACAGCACTGCCCATTCTGTTTCGAGGCACAATTACAGTAAAGCCTGGAAATAATATCATTGAAATCAATGACTACTGAAGAGTAAACTGCATATTTTAAATTTAAAGTCAAAATGCCAGTGATACTTAAAGGTAGAAGCTGCAACTTTCAAGCAAGATAATGTCTGTGTGTCTCCAAGTTTCTCTCTGCAATATCACCCAGCAGATAAAGGGGAGGAGGCATAATGTGGAAACAGATTTCTCTTAAAAGTCATTTGACCAAAAAGCTCTGACTTATCTTGATATGTAATACAAAATACTAAAAGCCTGACTGTGCTGCAACATTTTCCATCTAGCAAGCAATGTTAAATACAACTGTGCTAAACCAATTTTAAGGTGAAAACTCCAACCATTATCCTTCTCCCTGACACTTTTTTTTACCAATTAACTTTTTAAAATTTCGCTGTTTCTAAAGGACATAGATCAAAACTCAGAACTTGGAAATGCATTTGATTTTGAACATGAAATGTAACCTGCTTAACAACAGGCAATCTTTCATTTTTGGGATTCAAGATCTGCACAGATTGCAGTGTCACCTCCCAGCATTCCCCACTGTGAACCTCAAGTTCGTGGGAATGACCAATACTAATGATCCCTGAACTGTTTCCCACAGCCAAATGACAGCTGTGATTCTTTAGCCCCAGCTCTCTTCCTTAGAGCTGATTCAGCGGTAAATTTATGGCACTTCCTCTGAAGTGTCCCATGCTGGTTTGGACGTTTATCACCCAACCTTAGCATCAGAAGATGCATTTTCCTCATAACTCATAGTCAAGTGCCTACTTCACAAGACCATGGGTAGAAGGAAAATGCAGGGTGTATTCTGGGAGATGACCAAGGTATTTATCTTATTATCATCTTTCTTCAGTGGAGGAGGAATAATGGTGGAACTTCAGGAAAAACACAGAGGAACTCGGTCAAAAACAGTGGGTTCAAAGAAGCTTTGGGCGTTTCTAAATCAGCATATTCTGCTGAATCTATTTCAGGTTTGAGACTTCTATATTGCTCACCTTAGAATTCATAAGAAATATCTATATCAAAGAGTATCTGCTGGCACGGAACCAGTGAAATACTGTAAAAGCTAAACAGGAATTACCCAGGTGTCATTACCCAAATCTATGGCAGTTAATCAACACATCTCCAAGTAAATCCATGGCAGATTTAACATTTTCTATTATTTTCCTTATCATTCTATTATAAAGCAAATAACACTAAGAATTTGATCTTTACATGTGTAAAAATGATCTCTAAAACCAGGATACATTTCTGAGTTTACTGCTCAATCTATTATAGCTGTTTGAAAAAGAAGATCTGCATGAGATAAACAATAATCCCTCCAGCAAGAAGGCTTCCAAATCTAGCAAGTGTCTGTCCCCTGCATAGCAGTGGCTGAAAGTAAAATCAGTATGAAATTCTGGCCAGAAAGGGACTACACAAAATCCTAATATTGTCCTGATTGTGGCTTGTTCTTGCAAAATAGGGTGATGTTTGTCTACTGCAGGTTTTTCCTTGGGTAGACAGAAATGCACTAATAGGAGAAACAGATTCCAGATTCAGATGTGGATTTCAAACTCCTTCATTTCCCTCCCCAGTCTCAGCTTTTCCAAGCAATATTTTATTTTTAAATGAGGGCAAAACCCAGTGTCTTTAACTTCATAACTTTTTGCTCAGAAACTCTAGCAGTGTGTGATAGTCTGGTTAAGAACTGTTTATCCTGCAGCCATGCCAGCAAAGCAGTGCACCCTTGATCTTTCCATATGAGCTGTTACACAGAGAGCAGGTTTCACAGCAGGTTCCATGGCACAAAAGACATCACGATGCAGAAATAATGCTCCAAACAGCCAGACACATTCTCACTTCTACAAATGTCTGAGCAAACATCCGCATCTGGTATTCTAATTTTTTTGTTGTTGTTGTTTCAAAGAATGTAAAATTATGAGTATTAGCTCTTGTACTGTGTCATTTAGAAGTGATTTCAGTGACTCAAGACAAAGAGTTCTTGCTTTGGATCTGGCTGGATTTCAGTCACTGTATCAGGAGCACATCTTCAACATGTTCTGTGCAGAACAGGTTTGAAAGGCAAGGGTTATTTTTTAATCACAATAAAAACAGCTAAGAATAAGTTATTCAAAGATGGCTACCAAAAAAAATGCATGTCTTTCAAAGTTCTGTATAACTGCATATTCAAATACCATTTTAATTTATATCAAAACCAACATTTTTCGTCCATTTTGAAATATCACTGAAGTTCTCATTCAAAGTGTTGCTATTCCATCTGGGTAGTCAAAATGAGACAAGTAAATCCTGAGCAAACAAATCAGACTTTTGCACCTCACTCTATAAAGACAAATATTAAAATTGCAAACAGTAGATAAATAGAAACATTCTAAAATGCAAATTAATTGTTACCAGCAATGTAAGGCTAAGACAGTAAAGCGATCTCATTAAGAAGCTTTATGGAGGCCATAGATTTAATTATCAGGGGCAGTTGTACAACTCGTTCTGACCTACTAGCAGCATTTTCGGTTTGCACAGATGGGCCATAGTGCTGTCTCTTTCCTTCATCTATCTTTTCTGTTCCCCAGAACAGGCAAATTACTGAAATCTGTAAGTATTCTGCTCAGCAAAGCTCTCACCCTTGCTTGTCAGTCTTGAATGCAGCAAGCCTTCTGCTGGCAGTAGAGGTGGGGACAATTTTCAAGTCTGTGAAAATCTTGTAAGTTTCATTCCTTAATAATTATTATTCTGCAGTTGGCAAAGATTAAATGCAGCCTGTTCTCCCTGCTCATTTTCTGCTAGCAGCAGTAAGTGTCCTACATACTCAAAACCATTTCTCGTGGACGCACAGGGTGGAGGACAAAGACAAAGCTTACATAGTTGCCTTAATAAATAAGGAGTTTCAACTGTTTTGCCAAGAGTGTAAAACTCTTTTCACTCACCATGAAATAATTTATTTTGGGTGCTGGTAAAGGGTGTATACTGTACTTGGCCATGTTAGTTGTACAAAGAAGGGCAAGGAGAAGACTGGACTTGTTTCCCTGAGAAGAAGAATGAAACTGTCCACAGAATACACACACACACAAAACAAAAACAAAACAAACAAATATACAAAACAAACATACCAAACAAAAAACCCCAAACCGACCAACTAACCAACCAAAAAACCTCAAAAACACACAAACTGAAAAACAAACTAACAACAACAAACACAAAAAAACCCCAACAACAGAGTGTTCCAAATTCCACAAAATAAGGCCCTGAAAATTTCTTCTATATAATTGTTCTTCACAAAAGCAAATTGACTCTGCTTGCTGGAAGAATGTCATCTGTGCTCCCACCCAGGAGTCCCGGCTCCTATAATTCTGGTTATTCCTTTGAGTAATCAATCAGTTTTCAGTAACATGTATTTCTGTTCTCTCACTAAGTAAATACATTAAAACTATGTGCTGGCATTCAACCCTTGTAATACTTGCCTTTCAAATTTTGGGCACATCAGCACTGTCAGAAAACATTTTCCATTCTATGTCTCTGGCAAACAAAAAAAAAGGGAGAGAAAATATCCTAAGTGTTGTGTCATCTTCAGAACTTTATTCTTGGAGCAAAAATCTTGGATCACCAACACATATCTGAATAATGAAAACTTCTGCATATAAGTTCCTTATTGGTCATAAAGAACAAGAAGAGTAGAAAACATAACTTTCCTCTGCAACACTATGTAAGTGGATAACCTAATATCTGATCTGTTTCTCATGTATTTAAAAAAAATTCTGAATGCCAGACAATGCATATACAGGATTCCTCAAATCTCAGTTTTATATATTTTATGTTAAGAGGATATGTCCTGCATTTGTCAAGACACCCTCCTTCATCTCTTCCAATCCATTCCTCAGCAAAGGTTAAAAGAAAGCTCTTCTGCCTGGGCTCATGGCTTCTGACCCGCACCACTCAGAAAGTTAGAGTATCATTTAAGGTAGTAATTTTCCCACAGAACCCAGTTTTGAACACTAGACTTGCTTTTAACAAACTTAACATTTAAAAACAATTTTCTTGACATTGATATATCCATGTACTTAAGCTACAGTGAAAATATTCCCTTATTTCCCAGCACTGATGTTTAATTTCTCTTTTAGACATCCTAACTGCATTTTACTTTTCCTGATGCTGGGTGCCAGCCCTACATTGCCTAGGTTTCACACAGTGTGGTTGCACTCACTGTTTTAATCTTAAGTCACATAGATTTTTTTGTCACTCCGTGTGTTTCTAATTGGTTTCCCAAGCACCCGCAGTAGTACAGCTGCTCTATTTGGCAGCTGCCAGAGCCCACAAACTCCTGTGTCTTCCTTTTTGACGTTTTAGGTATTGTCTTTTGGCAATAAAGTGAAAACAGTTATAATCAGATGTAAAGTAGGAAAAAAACCCTCAAAACTTTTGCATATAAGCTATCTGCATATAAGAAATTACAAGCAAAATAATCACAACCAGAGAATGAATGACCAAGACACGACTGGTGGTGGAGCAGATAAAAGCAAAGGCAGGGCTGACCACCACAGCACCTCTGGCTGAAAGCTTACCACACCTGCATCCAGGGCTGCCTGGCTTGGCTTAGGAGGTTGAAGCCTCTTCCCAAACCCTTCTGTGCATTTCCTGACTGGATAATGGCCCACTGGAGGTTGTTGCTTTATGGTGGAAAATGTAAATATTCTAAATGACTCAGGTTCTTGCCTAAAAAGCCAAAGAGTATGCTTTTAAAGCACTATCTTTTATGAATAGCAAGGGAACAAGCACAGCAAGGTGCCTCTCAAACTGCCTGCAAACGAGGACCAGGGAAATGCAGTGTGGGAACCAATTAGGGGAAGGGCTGTGTTATTTATACGGCACATGCAGAGCAGATGGATCTCCACTTTGGTGTCTGTGATCCCACCTTGGGAAGACATGAAAGTGCTCATTTTATCTCTCACACAAAAATGAAGAGTGCAGACAAACCCAGTACCACCTGAATGTCTGATTTGAGGAGGCCTAGGTGTTTTAAAACCAGACCCCAAACACCTGAGATATTCTGAGTGCACAACTCCTCAGTCCACAGGTGCACTGGGCTATGAGCACCAGTCTAGATCCAGGCTGGAAATTAAACTGCACCAAACAGGGCAGCTAAACAGTGCTGTTCCTGTGTCTCTATCACCACAGTCTTGATTTACTGGGCTAAATAATCTAGTAGGTCTGTAACATAAATTTCTGGTAGAAAGTTAATTACTACTTGCACATAGGAAGGAACAGAAAAAAAGTAATGAGTGAGCCTCAATCTCATGTTCAGTTCATAGAAGATCTGCAAAAGAGGTTAAAAACAGTCATGTAGAACAGCAAAATCTTTGCTTAATAAGACAAGGACGCACAATCTACACATTCAATCCTTGTGATGTTTCTACTGAGTTGAGCTTTATATGAGGGTAGAAAAGAACATCTACAAAATATGCTGTAGTAAAAATTATAAGTTTTCTATTTGACAACTTAATTAAGAGAAGAAGAGTTAGTTACGGCATGCAGAATTCATGATGAATCACACATATTCATACAGACTTCATTTTAGTGTTTCAATTATACACATTCCTAACTGATGAACAGCAACACAGAATTTTCTGGTAATAAATATGATATCTGTTGGAATTGATAACATTAATTCAGTAATTACTGAGCCATTATTGTCAGGCATCAGGAAAAAGAAGAAGTGGCAGGACATCCTTGTTATTAAAGTTTAGTATCTGCACTGAAGAAAAAAGTGTGAGGGGTTTTCACCTTTTGTGCGCAACACTTAGCACAAGTCCATGACAAAAGGTGCATATGGATCCAATTAGGAGACAAGGGAGAGAGGAACAATAGCTTAATGACTGGAGAACCAGACTGAGGGTTGGGAGATCTGTGCTTGATTCTCATGTCTATCACATATTTCCTGTGTGGTTTAATTCAAGTTATTTCATCTCTTTATGCCTCAACTCCCTATCTGAAATAACAATAACATAATATTCAATACACCCCTCGCCCACACTTTTGTTGGGATTACCGCCTTCTCTTACAAAGCTGACTTTCATTATTATGGGGAAGCATCAAATATGCTACCATAATACGAATAGTTGCAAATCCAATTGTCTTTTAAGTCAGGGGGGTGGGGGG
>VYXF01004116.1:0-23558 GCA_013397295.1 Polioptila caerulea
CTTTTCAAACCAGAACATTTTTTAAGATAGAACCTTTTGACATTTAATAGTGTTTTTGCCAAAAAATGATAACTCATGAAATTGTGCTAGTACTTTTTCATATTCTAAAAAATAAATAATTAAAATTAATTTTCTGTAGGTAAGTAAAAATTATGTGTCATGACAGAATTGAATGTGTAGTTTGTTACTTTTCCAACTAGCAGGACCAAAATGTGTGCACATTTTGAATAATCAGTGCTGTCACTTTGTTAAACTTTATGCTGCAACAAAGCTCATTTCACTTAGAGTGAACTGACCATCTTGGATACTGCTTCAAGTGTATAAAGAGCAACTTCTTATTTCAAGCTAACAAAATTTGGGTATGTAAGGTGAAATTTTCTTATGTAGAAATTGTATGTCCTTAAGATTAATTTATTGTATGCATATTACCAGCAGGTAAGGAAAAGCCGAATACAAAGGTTAGTGCTAGTGTGGTATTCGTTATCATGGTAAGGAGGCGGAACCCCACAAATAGGTTTACTTTTATAGTATGCTTAAGGTAGGATTTTTGTGTTGTGGTAGTTTGTGTAGTTCAAATGATCTTATTTCTGCCTGTTTGGAAATCATACTGTGCCATGAAAAATATTTAAATTTCCCAAAATAAAATGCATAATTAAAATACTTTTATTTTTTGCCTTCAAAATAACCCATTATAAACATTCATCTAGATTACCAATAGCATTAGCTAAAATGACTGGTAATAATGAGAAAATACATGACCGGTCATAAAACCAGACTTTGAGCTGGTTATAATATTTACTACATAGAACAAAGTAGATGAGACCTCTCAAGTCATTGTTGTGATAGAAAATTTCACAGAATCACAAAATCGGTCAGGTTGGAAGGCACCACAGTGGGTCACATGCCAACCTCCCTGCTCAAGCAGGGTCATTCCAGAGCACATTGCACAGGATTGTGTCCAGATGTTTCTCAAATATCTCCAGTGATTGTCCACACCCTCTCTGGACAGTCTCTTCCACTGCATGGCCACCTGCACACGAAAGTTCTTACTCATATTCTGGTGCAACTTGCTGTGCATCAGTTTCTGCCTGTTGCTTTGTGTCCTATTTCTTGACATCACTGAGCAGAGCCTGGCTACATCCTCTGACACCTCCCTGCAGATGCTGACAGACATCAACAGGGTCTCCTCACAGTCATCTCTTCTGGAGGTTGAGCAGGCCCAGCTCTCTCAGCCCATCTTCCTAAGAGATGCTCCAGTCCCTTCATTATCTTTGTTACCCTCCCTTGGACCTGCCCCAGGAACTCTGTGTCTCTCCTGTGTTGAGGAGCCCAGAGCTGGACCCAGCGCTCCATATGTGACTCACCAGGGCTGAGTAGAGGGGCGGGATCACCAACCTTGGCCTGCTGGCAATGTTCTTGCTGAAGCACCCCAGGATACCATTGGTCTCCTTGGCCACAAGGCATACTGCTGGCCCGTGGACAATTTGTCATCCACCAGGACCCTCAGCTCCTTTTCCACAAAGCTGCTTTCCAGCAGGTCAGTCCTCAGCCTGTACTGGTGCATGGGGTTATTCCTCCCCAGGTGCAGGACCCTTTGTTGAATTTGAGACAGTTCTTCTCTACCCATCTCTCCAAGCTGTCAAGGTCCCTCTGAAGAGATGCAGAGCACTCTGGGATACTGGCAATTTCTCCCATCTTTGTGTCAGCAGCAAACTTACTGAGGGGGCATCTGCCCCTTTGTCCCCATCATTGATGAGTCAGTTAAACAGTACTGGGACCAGTATTGAACCCTGGGGGGCACCACCAGTGACAGGCCTCCAACTGGACCCTGTGCCACTGATCACAACCCTCCAGGATCTGCTCTTAAGATATTTCTCAATCTACTGAAATGTCTGCTCATCCAGTCCACACTCCCTGAGTTCGCCTATGAGGATATGGTGAGTGTTGAAAGCTTTGCTCAAGTCAAGGTAGATACTATCCTCTGTTTGTTTCCATCTTGCTGTTCCCAGGTATTTGGACTATTGTGGGCTTATGGGGAATTTAGCGGAATAGAGCAGCAGACATGGAAGACACTGGTTTTCTTGGTCTCATCTGTTTCTTTGTTTTGCGTGGTCATATACTTGATGGACAGGGTACCAAAATTGTGCCTGAAGGAAACCTTGAATTCTGTTTCCTTGGATATTTTGCAGATAAAAAATTGACTGAAAAATAAATCTCTGTGGGCTTTTGGTGTTAATTTGGTGTCTTTTTTCATAGCTCTTTAGTTGAGATAATAGTTTATTATAAATTCAGATCTATTGTAGCAAGAATTATTAATAAAATGTTATTGAACTTAAAATTTGATACTCCTTTTGTGCAATGACTTCATGGCTCAAAACAAGAACTGTATCTCATTGTGTAATCAGGGGAATTTCTTGCTTTCAAAGGAATATGTTTCCATTTGTAATTATCATAATTAATAAGATATTAAACATTGAAAAATAGAACTGTGCAGAACTAAAAATGTCTTGTTCTCCCCTATCTCTAACCATTGCTACAGGAAGAAATGTCCATATTTGGATGCCAATCTGGAAGCTTCTCAATGATTTGGTGTTGCACACTTAATAGAAATAGATAAATATAATAATAAATAATATAATAATATAAATAATCAAATTATGGTACATAAAAATGTTTATGCATTAATTCTGCATTCAGAGATGCAGTGTAAACCCTTTAATTAATGACTCTTGCTTTTGAGTTTTCAGCTCAAAATTGGATCCCCCTGGCAGGTTGGACAGATTTTTGTCTGTGGAAGGAAGCTCTCTTCTCCTGCTTGACTTTCAGGTGCAAGCCACACATTGATCCATTGCACCAAATAGCCCTTAAATCCAGCTTTTTGCCCATACATTGTTTGTGCCTCTAATGTTGCCTACTAAGGTAATAGAGGAGAAAAGCAAAAAGTTGTATTAAAATGAAATTAAATGTACTGTTTACCTGTTATCTACAGAGCCAGATACTTTGTCTTAGAAATAAATGAGGTTGACCTAGGTGTGTTTTACCTTAAACAAATCTATGTTGGCTGTTCTCATCTTGCTCTTCAAGTGCTGGGTAATAGTTTTCATGTGGACTTAATGTGTGAATTCCATAATGATGAAGGAAGATCTGCCAGCCTGTAGTTCTCTGGAAAATCCTTCTTGACATTTTTTTGAAGTTATCATGGCAGTGGCTTTGTCACAGTCATCAGGGAGTTGCCTTATAGCAGACAGAGGAGCTTCGTGATAACATCCTGATAACAGCTCTCTTGACACATTCCATTACATGTCATCTGATCACATATCTGTGTACATGTCCAGCTGCTCCGTATGACCATCTCACTTTGTCCTCCTGTACTGTGGTGTTGGTACATTTCCCTCCTAGTCTGTGAGAGTGGGCACTTGGAGCAGATTTTGCTAATAAATACTTAGACAAAGGCTTTAATTGCCTCAGCCTTTTAGTGAAATTTATTACTGGGTCACCTGTGCCATTCTTTAGTCTTCCATATCTTCATGGCATACCCCTTTCCAGTTTTTGCTTCAGACACATTTAGGTACTCTTAATTCCAGCCCAGTGCAATCCAGCTCAGGATTTCTCTGATAGTTTGTCCTACTTCTTCCTCTTGGCCCTCTTTTTATTGACATAGTTAATATTTCCCTATTCAACCAAGATGGCATCTTGCTGTGGCTGCTGTGGCTTTTTGTTTTCTTACGGGTATGGATTCCCTTGAACTTTGCAGAAATTGTTCATGGGATTTGACCTGTTGTCCTGAGTTCCTTGTCATGTCAGGAGAGCCTCCTGTTTGCCAATTCCCTAAAAAGGTTGAGGTCTCCTGAATCCTGTGATTTCTAGTTTGTTGTCTCCTTGGCTAGCATCACCATCAGCAGCAATTTTGCCTAAAGACTTGGTTTGCAGAGTGTATCTGTGTATCTTAGGTCTAGGATCAGTGTTCAAAAATATTATTAGTCACTTGTATTACTTCCATGAAAAATAATCTGTTAATGCACCCTTTACTGTTATTTCTCCAAAATCTCTTTGAGGCTGTGTCAGGAACTGTGACACCTGAGGTCAAATATTTGTGGAATACTTGTTTCTTTTTCCAGAAGGTTTTTACCAATTCCTTGCTTTTGTTGCTGTGGATATTGTATGGTTTACTACAAGTATTCCCTCTGGTCCTATATTAAACTGGCCTAGAACTTTCCTACTACGTAAACAAACCATCTTAATCCAGTTTTCATGTACTTCTGTATTTGGCATCTTTTTTATTTTCCTTCTCCTTTCTGGACGGGTTACTCATTCTCAGAAGGCAGTTAAAATCACGGAATCATTTAGGTTGCAAAAAGAATAATTTCTAAGATCCTTGATTCCAAGCATTAAATCAAACTCTGCCAAACAATGTTTTAAGTGCCCCATTGACATGTCTTTTAAATACCTCCAGGCATGGTTACTCAACCACCTCCCTAAGCAGCTTGTTCCAATGCTTGACAATATTTTGGTGAAGAAAATATTCTTAATATCCAATAAAAACCTTCCATGACATAACTTGAGATAATTTCCTTTCATCCTATCACTTGCTGCTTAGAAGAAGCAACCAAACCCTGCTTCGCTAATACCTCCTTTCAGGCAGTTGCAGGGAGTGATAAGGTCTGTCCTCCAGAGCCTTCACCAGCATCACTGTGGAATGCAGCTTTTTTGTTAATAAATGCATATGAAAGATGATTTCTGATTAATTTAATGAAGTGTTCAATTCCATTTTTAAGTTATAAAATGAATATAGTTTCTGATAGTCTTAGTACTGAGAAGTTTCAATTGCTTTTGAGAAATAGAAGTTGTAATTTATTTGTTTGTCTTTGAAAGATCTGCAGAGGAGAAACGTAACTTGCATAACACTTCAATTACTAAAATGATCTCTTAAGATTAATTTAAGTCAGTTGTGTCACTGACAACTTTGTTTAAACTCATCAGAGCATTATACTTGTTGGAGATGAAGTTGACTCACCTTCTATTTCTTTTAAAAATATTGGTTGTATTGAGAACATAAATGCTGTCAAACCCTCTTATAATTATGACTGACCTGGAGCTGTTCGAATATGCCCTTTAAAGAAAAAAAACCAAACCAAAAACAACAAATCAATGAAAAGCAAAAGCTGTACTTTAAATAATAAGCAACTTTATGATAAGGTGAAAGTAATTTTTTCAAACAACAGATTATAAGATTTTTTTCTTTGAATCATTGGGAGGTTTTTGGAAGGTTCCTGTGTAAAAGTAAAGCAGGGAGTGAATGGCATCTTAGAACTTTGTTTCTTTACTACCTGTGATAAGGTCTGGGAAAAAAGAGTTGTGGTTCAAGGTTCAGTGCTTCTTAGTAAGCATTGCTGTATTGGGAAGTGAAGCCCCTCTCTAAAAGTAGCTTGTGGTCTTGGCATGTGCTCTTACCTCAGCTGAGGGGATTTGATACATACATTTGACTTTATTCTAGAATTAAATTATTTAAAGAGAAAAGGGAATTATAATTTACTGGTTTAGCTCATACCCTAAGTCATCAAGATTCATCTGCAATGCTCAATCCAGTTACAACTTGTTCTAAGTTTAACACATATCTGAAGCATTTTCATCTTTAAATATTTTAATCTTGAATGACAATTTCAATAAAATTTTGTATGAAAAGGAATGTGCACCCTTTAACTAGAACCAGAATGTTCTTATTGTTTTGGTTTTCTGACGTCTTTCTGCCCCATAATCAACTTTAGGAGGTACTGCATGTGGTTTGGAGGTTCAGTGAGTTAATAATTAATAAGGATTTGCGTGGACTTTGTGTCACTTTTTATTTCCAAATAATTTGCTAACAAGTCACCTAAGGGCTTAAAATTGACCAGGTCAATAAGCAGCAGCAGCCTGTGATGCAGTTGATGCTGATGAACAAAGAAAATAAATTATAGAAGTGAAAGTAAGTATTATTGGTTGCACTTAATACTATAAAAAATTGTTTTCTTGTCAAGAATACAAAGAACCAATTCAAAGAAAGATTTTTTTGTTGTAGTTTTATGTAGAACCTAAAACTTTATATTTGCAGTGATTTCTCTTTATATAATGCAATGATTATTCAATTTATCAAATGTTACTGTAGCATTACTTTTGCTCAAGAACATTCATTCAAATGGACGTCAGTATTTTTTTTCTTTTCTTTTTTTCTGTTATTCCTAAGTCACTCTGGAGATTGCCATCACAGCAGGAAGGCACTTATCTTCAAATATTTCAGGACTAGAAGAGCACGTCCATTTCTATGACCTTTTGAAGGTTTCTGACTAAAGGGTAGAGTTTCTTCTGGTCTCTCTTAAACCTTGTGATCCTTTCACATAAGAGTAAATCTTAAGTAAACATTTAAGTAATGATAGCTAGTGCCTTCGAAAGAGACAAAACTTAGTTGAATGTGGAACAATGGGATTTTTTTTTCTTTTTGCCACACTCCCCTCCAGGTTACTTGACTGCATTCACTTATATATAGGCAAATCTTGTTTTTCTGAACGAGACTTGTGACAAAATTTCCTTTCTCACTCTTAAGTTTTCATCATAGATTTCCTAGACTAATACTTACATAGTTTGATTACAAATATAGATTGTTGCAGTTGGTGCCACAGTTTAGTCTCATTCTTCTACAGGCTCTTATAATTCTTAAATATTTTCTGTTCAAAGTTTAGACAGTGTAGGTAACTTGTAAGTCTGTCAGCAGTCTTTTATAAGGGTGGGATTTCATGTACGTTATCTTTGATCTGCAGTGCTGGAAGTTCTTTGAATTTCCTTTGCTTTGGAAGCTGTATGTAATGGTATAAATGTCTTAATATTCTTGAATTAAACATTGGGGAGCCTACAGGTTAAAATGCCAATTACCCCTATTCTGACACTACACTGAAATTAATGGGATTTCCTTAAACTTTTGTAGCCTTCTGTGTTACCTTAAGAGTTTTATTCTTTCCCTTCCCTGTGAATGCAGCCATATATGCTGCTTTTTTTTTTTTTTCTTCTGTAGAGAAAGGATTTTAGGATTACTTAGGTTAGAAAAGACTTCTAAGTCCGACTGTTAACCCAGCACTGCCAGGTCCACCATGTTCCTAAATTCAAGTGTTAAGCGTTATGTATTCAAGTAAGTTCCTAAATTCAAATATTTAACTCCATACATGCACCATAGTTTTGTCCATCGTCTGGGTGGCTGAATCACTGAACCATTAAACAGCCCAAGGTTTCATTTTTTACAGAATGAAAGGGTATTTTGTTTAATAGCTGCACTACAGAAGGAAATGAAAGACAAAGCTTCATGCTAATTAATTTATTTTTTCAAGTGGGACTCAGAGATGCGTTGTAATGCAGATTTTTACAACTTGAATTTTACTATACTATCTTTTGGGTGAAGGTACTATAAATACTTTTAAAATGTCACTTCCTCTCAAAATTGCTTACTCTGGTTTTGGCCATATATTTTGAAAAATAAAAGAAAAATTATATCTGCCTTGTTTTGCCCTCTCAAATCTAAGTAAAAGGATATTATGAGGTAGAAAATACTATTTTTATACCCTCTGTCACCTTTGTTAACATTTTATTAGGCATAAATCATGTTTCAGGCTGCATAGTGGCAATATGGTTCTCTGTGTGTTCTATTTTTATAACTTTATTTAAAACTGACATGTAACTTGCTGTACCTGAAACCCCAAGTGAGCCAGTTATTGGAGTGTAACAAAGTTTTGACGTCAGAACTCTATTTATTCCACTGGCAACCATTAGCGATGCATTACCCTTTGGCACTCATGTTTTCAGAAACATGGTTAAATTTTTATGACTGGATCTGGCCAATTAGGATTGTTTCTCAAGATAGAAATAAGGGATCTTTTTTATAACTTACTAAATGTAGCTTTCCAGAAACAATATGATAAAAATATAAATTATTGCACTCAGAATTCCCAAAATGTTCTATTGAGCCACACCTCAGCTTGCATGTATTTGAGAGGCAGGGGTTAAGCTAGGCTGCTTTGTCAGATGCATGAGCCTTTATTAGAATTTAATGTAATTGCAGCTGACTCATCCTCTCAGGTCAGTCTGAGAGCTTCAGTGGGATGTTAAAGAGGGCAATGACTTAAGGAAGAGAGAATTGAGGAGATACGGGAGGTGTGGAGGAAAATCAGGTGGAGGGGGTGGGCTTGTCAAAAACAAATGGAGAGCAATTTCAATAGAGGTTTCTGATGCTGACTTTTTCCTCCAAAAGCTAAACTTAAAACAACACTTAAGAGTGCGTATTTGGAGACACTACATGCAAAGTCGGATGGAGCAGCTGCATGAAAGGGTGCTCTAGGATGTGATTCCTGGCTGTTGATTCACTGTTTGTGTTCTGGCAATAAGAAATGCCAGTATCTACAAACAGAACCTACAACAGATATGTTTTCCTTCTGTGTAATTTTCAGTGATCTTCTCCTGAGGGCTTGGTAATATGCACTGTGTATTCAGGCATGAATTTAGAGTTGCCTGTCAACGAAAGTTACAAAACACTTGTTTGTACATGTTACTTTACTAGTGTACTGTAGATTAGTTTTGAAGGGAATGCTCTTTAATGTAAGGTTAGTATTCCGTTCCTGCACTTTATTAATGATTTTGTGTTCTTTATATCAGCAGTGAAAATATCACAGCTTTTGTCATAGGTTGTTTCCTGCAAAAAATGCTTCTCTTTAAGACTCTGATCTTTATTTTAATAGGGCAACTTTAATATATTGCATAAAAGGTTGTGGCTGCAATCTAAATTTGGTAGCTACATCCTAATTTTCTAAGTAAGTGGAAGCTGCTTGATCTTAAAGTATCAGCTATCAGCATTGGTGTGTAGTTTAGTTATAATAGGGTTTCCAGGTGAACAATCATTATCTGAGCAGCCATGACAGGAAAAAAATTTTGGATATTCTGTTTCTAGTTGTATTTCACATGTGTGGAACCTTTGACATCTCTCACTGCTATCTCCTCTATTTTGGATATTTGTTCTGGGTGCAGCACATCAGAGGCTCCACTGTATTTTACCAATATGTTTTATTGTCCTTACCAAGTTAGTGGAGACAAGCATTTTGTTTTGCACAGTAGTGACTGAGAAAATTGTTGAAGCATGCCAGTTAGAAAAAAGTAGTCATGAGGCCTGAGAAAGAAGGGGTTGTTTGGAAGGAAGGACTGCCTAGGAGGCCGCAGAATTTGGAGATCATTGAAACAAAAAGGAGAAAAGCTGTACTTGATTCTAGAAGGGAAGGAAAACTGCAGGAAGTGTTTCCAGTTTATTTGGGATAAACAGGAAGGCATTTAGAGAGGGAGATGCCTAGTAATTTTATGAAGGAGACATTAAGTCTTCCAGAAAGTGAGTGGCCTTGTTTGTTACTCCTCCATGGACATTCATTTTGCATCCATCTACACTCAGAAAAGTGTAGTCATTGCCATATCATGAGAGAGTTGGTCACATCAAAAAACTCAGTTGTCTGTATGAGTGATCCTTTCAATATTTTCTTTAAAGAAATTTTCTGGTGGAGGGACCACTTGTTTGTGCTTTTGAGTTTCATGAAGGAGATCATGAACAGCCTTTGCTTCTTGGAATATGCACCTTTTGAAGATGTCTGTTAGCCAGTTGCCTATGGTGTCTCACTGGGAATGTGAATACAAGAGTGACTACTTCAGAAAGATGAAAAACTACTTTAAATCTCAGATTTAAGAATTACACACTAATGTTAATCCAGCTTTAAAAATACAATTAAATATTTTAGTTGCATTTTCCTGAGTGCTTACAGATAATTAGGCAGTATTTGGAACAGTAATTTTTGGATATCTGAATCGTGATTGTAGACTTTCTCCTGTTACTACACATGCAAAAATCAAAGAAAAGATCTCTTGGAGTACGTTTTGTGAAAAAGGAAATTAGAGTAATGATTCATAAAGTTCTGAAGTAACTGTTCAAAATGAATTCATATTTAGACTGTCACAACCTGCAAAAATCTAGATAGCTACAATGTGGATATCACTAATATGTAATTCTTTTTAAATCATGAGTTAAGGTTCTTGTGTGTTATAATAGCGGCAATAGTTGCACACTTTCACTGTAGTTTAATTTCCTGGGATTTTTTTTAGCATTCCTTTATTCCTTCTCCCCTCCCCTCCCACCCTCTTCCCCCCCAAGCAGGTACTTTTATCACAAACGCTAGCTTTTTAGATTAATATGCGTGAGAATATTAATCTCCTTCAATACCCTGTATTACCCTTTATACGAGAATATCTGTAGTTCAGACACCCTGTATTCTCATTGTCACAGAAATGAACAAAGTATGTAACAGAAGAGCAATATATGACAGTGATAATACACAAACTAATTTCAGATGGATGGTATTTTCTTAACATTTGCTGTTTCATGAGAAATTAGATGAAACTAGACATGCAAGATTCCCAGGTGATTATTTAAAATCCAGTTTGTGAGCTATTGTACTGGAAAGCTTTTTGGAAAGAACTGAATCATACCTACAAGTCAGTGTTTCAGCCCTCTAACTCCAGTTATTGGTTGGTAAAACTTGGTTTGAATGTAAGGAGCTCAAGAGGTTGATTTTCATTTGTGCAGAATTGTAAAATTTCAGTGATTTCACATTATTTAAGTGGGATTTATTTGTGATGAACATGAATATACTCAATTTGATCACTGTCCCTATGAATATAGCAGAGAGGAAGCCTGGCTCATAACTATTTGTGTTATACATTGGTAAATTAGATATAATAGCGAGAAATAAGCATCTTAAGTCAGGACAAAATTTCTTACCCCTAGGAAGTTTTCTATATGATGCTTTCTGTGGTAAACACCCCCTCATTGTTCACAGACCATGGAAATTATTATGTTTCAAGAATAACTATGGGATTGCCTTGATAGTTGTAGAAAAACCCTGAGGAAGAATATGGAAGAGAACAGGAAATGAATGAACATGTGGACAATTGGGAAAATACAGCAACTGGAGGGTAAAAAGCAAGTCTAGAGGACATGTGTGAGTTCTGATGAGAAAAATCAAGCATCAGAAAAATTCCAAAAAGACAAGTGATTTATTCATTAAATTATTCATGATTGAAGGGAATATTATGAGAAAGAGATAAAATGAATAGAAGAGTTGCAAATTTGGAATGTGACAGACAGAATAAAAAGAACAGACATTAAATATCAGTTGACCATTCAAAAGCAGCTATTAAATTTATGGGTAAGTCAGCGATTGCCAAAAAGGTGCTTTATGTGAGCTTCAGGGTACATTTTCAGGGTTTGTAGTTCAAGGCGGATGTATAGAGTGAAAGACAGGGTTTGGTCTTTAGTACAGAGGGGAAAAAACCAAAAAATTGTGCATGGTTGTGCATTTCAGCCTAGCTTCGTCTTCTACTCTGCAAAAGCATAAATGGCATGCCTTACAATTGCCATGGAAAGTACTGTGACTTTGCACCTCTTCACTGTCCACTTCAGCGTGAAATCAATCAGTGAAAATGCTTCTTTGTCCCTTCAGACTTGACTGGAAATTACCCACTTTTTTTTTGGTAACATCTATGTTCATATGCTCAGCTTTGAGCTAAAATTTTCAATTTCAAAAAGTAATATGGGTTCTGTATGTTATACCTGTTTAAAAAAAGCAAACCAAATAATAACTCATAAAATAGTTTTGGTTGGAAGGGAACCTCAAAGACTGACTGTCTGGTTCCAACCCCTCCTTCATGGTCAAGCCTACCAACTATGTTCAGCTTCCTACGTATTTGTTTGACATAAACTGCAGTTTATTGGAGGGATATTGGCATTCACGATACTGAGAGATGAACTGTCAAAGATGACTTTTTCAGACTCAAGCAGAAGGGTTTTTGTATATCCAAAATCTGTGTAGTTAAGGCGGAATACTTCTTTGGAATAGACTGAAAAGAGCCAGCATTATGATTGCTGTGTTTCAGAAGTCCTATTTGGGATACTATTGACTACAGGGAAAAAAACATGAAGAGGGCTATACTTCCTGTTTTTCTAGTACAAAGAAATAAAACACTAGTAAGATAAAGAACTCCTTGATGCAGTTACAGGGGTAGCAGGAGATAGGATAGAAGAAAGAACAGAATGATTATAGGCAGAAATTTGATCAATCACCTTTCCAAAAACATGAAATCAGATGTTACCAACTTGAAATTTAACTGCAGATTTCCTGATCAAACTCAGCAATGAAAGAACTTTGACCCTGAATTATTTCCAAAAGAAAATTCAAATAAAATAAATCATGGATATTTGAAACAAGGCGTTTAAGCACTGTCAATAAATTGTAAAATTAAAACAAAATCTAATGTTCTTTCAGAATTACTAAATACTGTTTGCCTTTCTTCTTCCTAGGAACATTCCATAATAACAGGAATTGCATAAATAATACATCTGTGTGATTTCTTGTGGTTTATGCATAAAGAAATTTTCCCAGTGTCTAGCTCAGATATCCTTTCCTGCCACTTCAGTCAAGTATTCCTTGATTTGCCTTGGTTTGGCAGGCAGAATGGCCAAATACTGAAGCTTTTTTAATAACTTCTTACAGAGATAACCATCAGATCCCCTCCAGCCTTCTTATTCCCAAAGAAAAACAAAACAAGGCACAACTTTCGTATTTCCATATGACTCCTGTTTTCTACCCACTTTTTTGTTGGTCTCTGCATCTCTTTCAGTTTATCGACTACTTTTTTAAAGCAGTTGTTGTAAAATTTGGCCCAGTATTTCAGGTGATACCTGATTAGTTCTAGGATGCATTGAATAATTGACTCGAAATTTTGATTATCAGACTTCTGCTAATTATACTGTGAAAGTGTTTACATTTTTTGCTAGTGGATGCATTTATAAAGAAGCTATGCCAGACCCTATTGTGCAGAATGTGATTCTGCTCTTTTCTTCATTTCAAACAGACTCTAATGTTTGTCAGAGTGATCTGCATATTTTGAGAAGACCCCAGTGTGGGTTTGACATGATTTAAGCCTTTGTCTGAAATGTTTGTCCCACTCCTTCTTTGTAAGATACGTGATGGAAAACAGCTATAATGAAGTGAATGTACCTTTTATCCCCCCAACTATTAGTACCAGAACTCTCTGAAAATCTTTTTGGAAGACAGTGTCTTCTATAAGGTGTTAATCTGTGAATCAGATAATTCACACATTTTTTTCAAAAGGACTATGATGTCAGAACTCCTTTACATAGAGAAGTCAGCACAAATGCGTGAATGTTGAGCAGACTTGCAATGGAAGGTTTCTGGGCTATAGTTTCTGGATTCTTTTTTAAGACAGAGCAATAGCTGTGGGATCACTTAAGGATTACTATTACAAATTGAATTGAGCTATGCACTTTGTAGCAAATCTAACCATAACCATAAAAAAATCATAACCGTACTGTGAATATAACACAAAAGTCATTGGTATTGCAGGTGATGTGTGGGGATGAAATTTGTTGCACCAAGTTCATGACAGTGCTTTGCAGAGTGGAACCCAAAGGTTTGCTTGTCCTGATATTAACAACTTCCGGTGGATGGTTCTATTGGATTCTGTTTGATTTTATTTGATATTTTGTTTTTGGAAACATGGTATCTTTTAAAGTTCTTTTAAAGAAATTTTTCAAATGTAGTTATACTTACTCTTATGGTATGCCTCCTTAGAGAAGAGATACTCTAGGTAAGGCATTATACTGCTGAAATGAAATTGTAAGGTATTTCCTTAGTATCTCCCATGGGTGATTTGAAATGTTACCAGAACATGTTGTAGGAACACCAGTGGAGCCATCTACAGTATTTTGAAGAATTTAATGGATTACCCATGGTTTTGCATTGGCAAAGACATTTATTCCAAAAAAAAGGTTGTTTTTTTTTTCCACTTGAAGTGCTGCTATTTGTATTTATAATCTTTCAGTAGTTCAGCTTGTGAATGGGAACACAAATATATTTGTATAGTAACGAAAATGAGACTTTCTTCCAATCAGAGTGATTGTACTCAATAATTTTTTTTTTAAAAATAAAAAGTGTTGTAGCAAATGGAGAGCAATGAAATTCAATTTACTGGCACTTCCAAAGAAAACCATAATAGAACTGAAAAATCAGCTGTTTTGAAAATGTGCAAAAATACTGAGATGTAAACCAGCTTGTGTTTAGAGCTTGATTCTTATATTTTTCATGCCATCAGGTGATGATGAGCAATTATTTTATATCCTGCCAAGAATCCAACATCAAAAACTCTTAAGTCATAGATTAGTAGCCTGATATGAGAAAATTAGTCTGCTTGTAGTAAACATGTGAATGATTTGTGAGTAACTGTTTAGCTTTCTATGTGACAAAATACAATTAAGAATGAATCTTCCAGAGGTATGTCAAACTGCTCTTGTTTTATAATTTGATTAAATACACAGTTGCTATATCTTAATTTCAAGTTTGTCTTGGTAATTCTAGGAAAAAAATTAAATACAGGATCAGTGATCTGTAGTATTTTTGAAGACTTAAATAACTGAAAACCTTTTGCCAATTTTATGAACAATTTGCACCAAAGCTTTTCACCTGCCTGAATGGCTGCCATAGAGCTGGAGTCTTTTGGAGTTTTTGAGACACAAGTTGAGACAAAGGCAGGAAATTCCAATTAGGTATTACAGTGAAAAAAATGGCCATAAGGGTTGTAGTACTGGAAGAGGTTTTCTGGAGAGCTTGTGGAGTATCTTCGGAGGTGTTCAAGGCTCTACTGGACCTAACCTTGAGGAAACCATCTAATTAGGTCTGCACTGAGCTTTGGACTAGAAGACCTCTGGAGGTCTCTTTTGCAAATTGTTGTCTAGTT
Source organism: Polioptila caerulea (assembly GCA_013397295.1). Classification (NCBI taxonomy): domain Eukaryota; kingdom Metazoa; phylum Chordata; class Aves; order Passeriformes; family Certhiidae; genus Polioptila; species Polioptila caerulea. Next base: position 14,863 of record VYXF01004116.1, read on the forward strand.
CTGTGATTCCTAGGTAAAATGTTGGCACTTAAAAAAAAATTCTCTAAAAGAATCTGTGCACTTGTGGATCAAATGGATTCTTGCCTAATTCCAGTTTTGGAAAACTTCAGTTGAAGTAAATGCTGAAATAGACTATAGTTGTTTACTGAAGGCTTTCAAGATCACATTTTGTATCTTCTAGCACCTGGAAGGACATTCATCTTGATGTGAAAATTACCTGTAATTATTTTACTTATAGGATCTTAACCTTTAATAAAGCTAGTAACACAATAGAAAGTATTTGTCTAATCAGCTACTATACAAAACAGATGGAGAACATCTCACAAACATAGAGAAATACAGCCTACAAAGTCCCAAGCCATGAAGCAGAAGGTTAAAATGTTCTTAAATGTTCTTTATTCTAGTTGGATAGAATTATACTTAAAAATAGCACTAAAGTAAGTTGGGTTTTATTTGGGGATTTCTTTTTTATCTCCTTTTATATCACATTAAGTTAATGCCTTTAGACTATTTTATAGCACCCTATGGAAAAGCAGACACCTAAACTCTTGAACTATTGAACTTTTCCTTCAATAATGATGAAAAGTTGATCTTAGGATCCTAGTTATCCTTTTGTGGCAACAAATGGATTTGAAAATTCCTTTCTCATCTCCTGAATTAAGAAATAAATAAAAAATAAAAGCTAAAAAAAAAATTATCTAAGAGCAGTGTATTTTTTGAGTTTTCTATCAGAAAATAGCAGTTTCCAGTCGATATCAATGTTATGTTTGGTTAAAAGTTCCACAGTAACTGCTTTGGGAAAAATTAAGAGAAAGAAGCCTTTTCATTGCCAATGTTGTATTTATGCATTCAGTTTAGGGGTTGCTAAAAATAAAAGGAATCATTTATACCTAGGGGGTAAGTTATTCTTAGGTTGGAGTATGTTTATACACATGTAAAATGTGTGATATGTATGTCTTGATAAGTTTGCATAAACATTTTCAGGGTGAACTTTTCAATGGCGAATTACAATAGCTGTTCAAATATAAACATGCTGTAAGAGACTTCTACATCAACTGAATCAAATTGCATGGTATTATAAGCCACTGCATAATTTAATCTCCTTCACTGTGCTCTATCTTAAAAGTAATTAGGAGTTCTATATGCAGTGCTCCAGCTATTCCAGAGTCTAATTTTTCATTACATGAAACTTTTTTTAAATTTCCAGTTAAAGCAGTTACCTAATTTAATTTTAATTGAAGAAAGTTGTCTAATAGTTTATTAATATCTCTTAGCTCTTTTCTCTCCTTGGCATTTAAAATACTCGCTGTAGAATATTGACATCAATTCTTGCCCTTCTTTTTTGTATTCGATACAAGTCTGGGATTTTTTTGTCCTCTCATCTCATAATATTTCACTTACGCTCATCCTGTTCTAGCTCCTCTGTGCCAGTTCCACTTTGAGTTGTTCTGCTTTAGACAAGGTTCCTATAATGACATACCACACTCTGGATGAAGTCTTACCATTAATACTTTTCTATTCCAATTAAGACTTCTGACTTGTATATTGTAGGGTTTTGTTTCCCTTTTCACAGCTGTGTTCCCGCTACTGTTCGCTGTTCAAATGGTCAAATAAATCTTCATGATACTTTTCTTAATGGTTATGTCCAGATAATGAGCTTCCAGCTCATGCAAGGGTTTTTTTCAGGCCCTTTAGTACATATTTTCACATATGGTGCTTTGAACTCATCCTATTTCTCTTTGGTAATATTTTAGGAAATTTGCCATCCTTTACTGTGGTACATGCAACTAATTTAGCTAGGCTGACATTGCCCCTTCTAGGTTAGAAACTTGCTACAAATATTTTTTTGTTTATGGATTTTTAAGGATCATGTCTCATGATACAATAGACGGAGTTATGCAACAGCTTCTGTTCTCATAGTCTTCCGCATTTGTATACTTCCATATTACTTCTTCTGTGTGGTATCTTTTTAACTGTTGATTATGTACCTGTTTCGTTAACTTTCAAACTTTCATATTTGGTAGAGCTGACTCACAGCTTTTTTTTTTTTTTTTTTTTTTTTTTAAGTATTTAATTGAATATATTCTCCCATTATAGAGAGAAACAGAGCAGTAATTTAAAATTGCATGTGTACTTTCAGGAACAGACATTATTCAATTGAAAGTTCTCTTACTTCTCCAAATACTTACAGCTTCAGACTTTATGTTGTAATATACGGTGGCAAGTAATTAGACTGCATGTAGTCTCCGTGCATAAAAAATAACATCGTTGAGACTAGGGTATTTCAGTAAAAACAATAATTATTATTTCTGATATTTACTTAAAAGATAATTGGCACAATTTCTGGATGTTCATTTTATAGGAGGGAAGTTCATTTGAATGCAGCATTTCATTACTTGTATGAAGTAAAAATGTAAGTGCAGGAAACACTGAATGTCAGGATAGATTGTCACTGGTGAAACACATTTAAATTTCTCAGCTCTTATTACAAGGTACTTAATAAATGCAGTAATAGAATTAGAATTTAATATAGAATTCTGTATAATTCTACATGGATGCTAACTGGTGGTGTTAGCATCCAGGAACACACATGATCACAGATGGATCATATGCAGGTGCTTTATTAAGGTGCATGGGAACTAGGGGTATAGCAACCCAAATCTAGCTCAGCCTGTTTGTTCAGAATGCACACATTTATACTATTTCAGCTGTGACTAAAATTAGACATTCATTTAAGCAACAATTACTACATCTATATTGTTTCATTGGAGGCTCGTTGAGACTTGTACAAGCACATACGATCCTATCTACACGTACCCTAGAAACTCTAAACATTGATCCCCATTACCACAAATATTCTACTGCTAAACAATAATCACACCAATTATATTAAACTACAACCTTTGAAGGTGCAGTTTCACATGGCTTCCTAAAAACAAAACACAACATTCCTTTCCTACCTCCCTCAAATCTTTATTTGAACTTCCCATGGTTTTCAGAAACATTTTAACTCTATACTAACAGTGGTATCTAAAGAGCAGCAAGATGTTCATGGTTCCTGAACAAACTAGTTTTATTTTTATGATTGCTTTCTGAAATTGAAATTTTTAAACTAGAAAAAAGATCAAGGTCACTGGGAAAAGTGAATTGCTGCCAACTTGTGTTTTAAGACAGCATTTTAAATCAAAAGAATTCTTAGAGTTGGTAATATTGTATTCTATTGTGTAACTTCGGTAGTTTTCCAAATTTAATGCTTTCTATTGTAACTAAGGTTAGGGATATACTTAATTTTGCATATGCAATATTTGGAAATAATGACTTTCTTGAGGTTTTGATTTGAAGAACTAATAAAATACTACCTTTTAATTATGCATATACATGTTATAATCTTTAGTAGGATTAATCACATTACTTTCTTCCCAAGATTTGCTTGCAATGTTCTGAGAAACAAATATAGATTTAATTTTTATCTTAAGTATTTCATAATTTGGGACAAATTTTCAGAGTTTGTAAGTACAGAAGTAACAAGTACAATTTAATAAAGTAAAGTTGTGTAGAGAGTGAGTAGTAGAAGCAAAGCAGTTTTCTGGTGTAGATTTTCTGCCTGGTTATAGGGGTCATTCTGATCCCATTTCAAAGCTATGAGCTCACCAGTGCAGTACCACAAGGATATGTGGGCAAAGCTTGCAACTTAGTTATTCGTAAATTATCAAAATAAGCCAGTAAATTGGTGGCATGATTGCTGTTGATTTTCGGTTAGTCTATGTTACAGCAAAAAGGGAGCTTATTCTGGAGAACTGCAGAACCCTACAAGGCAGCAGGTGAAAAGACATGGAGTTAAGTGGTGGGGCAAATGTTAGGTTTAGTTATGTAGGCTACGACCAGTGACTACTGAAATACTGAGCTTGTTCTTGAAAACCTCATGTATATTGTTCACTGATGGTTAGAAGAGCATGCTAAAAACTACTGGGAAAGAAATAGAGAACAAAATAATATTAGACTGTCTTTTAAACCTATTTTGTGATTGTTTTTTTAGTTTTATGCAGAGTTCAGGTTCCCTTGCCTTGAAAAGGGTAAGACCTGGTGTGAGCAAAGGTACAGAAGAGTGAACAGTAATTTGTAGCTGAGTGATGCCCCTATTTCACTTCTGTCCTTATTTGCATTCCTCTTGCGTTCTGCTTCTCTTATTTCCCCTTCCCACAATGAGGAGCATATAGTTGGGAGATGTGATGCTGTCCAAGTGATAGGCAGAGGGTTTAATGTTTGAGAGTCAATTAAAATTGTAGGCATGTTCTTCTATGACATAGCTTAGAAAAGAATGACAGGAAAGAAGAAAAAGTTACTTGTTTAATTTGTAATAAATACTTCATGCTAAATGTATTTATCATCAGTGTTCTAAGGCTTAACTACTGTTTCAAACAAGAAAATAGTTTTTCAAAGAAAGAATAGATAATTAGCGACTCAAGTAAGACAGGAACAGATTCAAAAACCAAAATGTTGCACTGGGAGAAAGCAGGTGGTGGAGAGGCAAGTTCTTGTCTTTATAAACTGTAATATTTTATATATGGTATTTTGGTCATTGTACATACCTGATCACAGTTAATTGGTAATTGATCAGAAAAGCTGATTCAATGATAAATCTGGTTTTGTGCCTTGTCTCCAGTCTGTAGCTCTTAATACAATTTCAGATTCCCCTGAGACTGCATGTTAACATTGGGAAAAAGTGATCTGCTCCTTTCCAGCATGTTGAAAAAAATTCTGCTGCAATGATTGTTGCTACAGATGTTAGTATTATATTCATGGACTGAAACATGTTCATATACAGCTTTTATATTCCTGATGTTAATTTGTACTTTTCAACTTGCTGGTCTATTTCCAGAATTTTTTTGCTGGCTTTTGGCAACTGATTTAAACAGAATTTTTCTTCCTTCTATGGCCAGTAGCAACATTTCTTTTGAGTTCAAAAAAGTGCCATTGTGTCTTTAATGAAAGTGTGAATTTATATGTGAGTTGTTGTGGACTGGAGAGACAGTTTTTATCAAGCTATCTTTTAAGAGGAAGAATAAGGACATAATTATTAAGATTTATCATCTCTAAGAAAACTTGCTTTGCTGTGCTTTCTTACAGTGAAAAAATGATCATAGAACTTGAATGATGAGTTGGACATTTACCCTTTAAAAGTGGTTGTGCAAACTGTCAGCAGAAATGTCCAACAAAAGTCCGACAAAATTTCTTGCAGTAATTGTTAAAGCAGTAGTAGTGTTTATTATTAGGAGAGGTGAAATAACAGGCAGATTCATCTGGTATGTGATACATATATGCTGGTTGTGCTAGGGAAGTTAAAATTGGTAATAAAGCTGAGGGTCATGAGGAATGTTTGGTAGTCCTGAGGCAATGATACATGTACTCAGCTTTTTTGCTTATGTCTACTGATTCTTGTGTCCTGGGCTGTCCTGTCTATTGCTATGAAGGCAAAACTAAGATATACCTCCAAATGAAGTCCCCAGAGGGGCAATGTACAGTCAGGGAAACTATGACTTTTCTGAGGGTGGTGTATTATCCTCTAAACTGTTATGTCTTATGAGTAACAAGCAAATCATTCTGACAGCTTGGTTTTCTTTGCACATCTGAATGATGGCAGCATATTACGTATTCTACATATATTATGTAATAAAGGTGTCATGCATAATGATGTTACATATTTTATAGCAAAGGCTTTAATGGCTAGATGCAATTGCATAAAATTTGCTCTTAATATGAAGCAAAATTTTTTGTTACATTTTTTCAAATTTTGGTGAGACATGTAATTTTGAAATTTGCCTTGATCACTAGTCTTATGCTGTTAGTCTTTGTTTTCCCAGAAAAAGAATTGTCTCCTTAATCTGCAACTTAGCAGGAAACATTGTTCATTAGGAACTTAATTTTTCATATTTGTTTTAATGAGATTGAGTATACCTGCTACAGATGATGTCTAATACAGCAAGATTTTTGATGTACTGAATGGAAACCATCTTTGATATTTGTGCTTTTGGTTTAAAAATTGTATCTTTTGCTTTAGTTGAAACAGTGTCTTCTCCAGTAATTTTTGCTGAAATTGTGTTAGTGGACAGAATAGTGGAGTACATACTTCATATAGAAATAAAAAATGGACATTTAAATTGTGGGCAATCTATTTTGAGCAGATATGTTTGAGAAATTGTTAGAAACAGTTTTTGGGGCATGGTGTCATTACAGAGGAGGAGTAAAGGATTGCATCATTTTACAGAACGTGGCAGAGTAAGGAGAAGAGGAAGTTTTCCTGGAAGCTAGAGGAGAACAACTGAAACATGAAATAACTAGTTTCTTGAGGGTTTGTGTAAGGGAGATATGCAGTTGTCAAGAGGAGGCAGAGAAAGGCACTCTTGGAATAGCATTTCTGATGGTGTAAAATGCTCAGTGTTCTACCAGTCAATGCAAAAAGAGGGGTTTTGTTGGGTTCTTTTGGTGTGATGTCTTCAGGTTTGTCTTAGTTTGAATGACAGGTGTCTGCTAAGGAAGGAAGGAGCCTCTCTTGGAGAGGAGAATGTAAAATCCCTCCCTCCAAATTATTATAATTTTGAAATTAAGGGGCTCTCAAGCAAAGATATGGGAATAGGATTAACAGTTCTTTATTAGGAGAACTAAAATAAAACAAGCATGCAGTATTACAAAAAAAACAAACCCACTGACAGACTCAGAATACAACCTGACACCTTGTGGATCAGGGTGTTGGTAGCAGTCTGATTAAATGGTGGCTGCAGTCCTTCTGGAGTGGCAGATGTGGCTTTGTTGAAGCAGTGATCATGTAGAAAGGTGTAGTTCTCCGCTGAAGGTCAAGTGGAGATAGGTGGGCCTGGTCTTCTTCTGAGAATCCTGTGGAATATGCTGCTTGTTGTTACAAGTCTCAGGTTTTTATCAAGGTAGGAATGCTTGGCTCCTCCCCCTGGATGGAGCATTTCCCCAGTGGGGTGATGTAATTTTATCAGTGAGAATCAGTGGCGCATTAGCAGAAGATCTCTCCCTGGAGGGAGGATGGGTCATAGAAGAGATAAAGAAAACTGCCCCAGCTGGCCTATTAGCAGAGGGTTACCCTATCCTCTGCCCCAGTTTCAACAGATGGTGATAGAATGAATACATGAATACACACCCTTCTGGTTATATTCTGCACCATAACTCATGACAAGGTTATATGGAGAGAAGTATTTGACGTTTCAAATATGCGCGTAACTTTTAATTGTTCTCTGCTCTGAAGTGGGAATACATGGTAAGTAAAGGTTTACCAATTTAAAAACACTTAAAATGACATTTCAGTGATCCTCATACAGAGTACAGTTATTATTGTAGCCCTCATATTTGAAAATTTTAACTTGGTTCTGTGGAAATTGCTTTTTACATATGCTTCTTCCAGTTTTCAGGTCTTTGTTAATCAGTGGCTCAGATTTAAGTTTGTTGCACAAAACCCAGCCTAGACTGAGTTGTTGGTTCTCAAGTAGATACTGGGCTTTTCATAGATCTGTAATTTATTTGTTTTTATAAAACTTGTTTATAAGGTGACAGATGTTACAATTTTTGGTTTTACTTTTTGTCTTGGTGTTGTGCATTGACCCTAGCTGGATGCCAGGCACCAATGAAAGCCACTCATTCGTTCCTCTCTGCAGCTGGACAGAGGAATGAAAATTTAACAAAGGGTTCATGGATTGAGATAAGAACCAGAAGAAATCACTCATCCAATACCATCAAAGGCAAAACAGAGAGACATAAAGCAAATTTATTACTAACAAAATAAGGACAAGAAAATAAGAAGCCCACAAAAACACCTTCCCTCCACCCCTCCCTCCTTCCCAGCAATGCAGGGAGACAGGGAATGGGGGTTATGGTCAGTTCATCACCTGTGGGTTCTCCCACTGCTCAAGGAGAGGAGTTGTTCCCCTGCTGCACTGTGGGGTCTCTCCCATGGGATACAGTTCTTCAGAAACTTCTCTGATGTGAGTCCATCCAACAAAAAACGGCTCTCTGCAAACTGCTGCAATATGAGTCCCTCCCACAGGCACACAAACCNACTCATTCGTTCCTCTCTGCAGCTGGACAGAGGAATGAAAATTTAACAAAGGGTTCATGGATTGAGATAAGAACCAGAAGAAATCACTCATCCAATACCATCAAAGGCAAAACAGAGAGACATAAAGCAAATTTATTACTAACAAAATAAGGACAAGAAAATAAGAAGCCCACAAAAACACCTTCCCTCCACCCCTCCCTCCTTCCCAGCAATGCAGGGAGACAGGGAATGGGGGTTATGGTCAGTTCATCACCTGTGGGTTCTCCCACTGCTCAAGGAGAGGAGTTGTTCCCCTGCTGCACTGTGGGGTCTCTCCCATGGGATACAGTTCTTCAGAAACTTCTCTGATGTGAGTCCATCCAACAAAAAACGGCTCTCTGCAAACTGCTGCAATATGAGTCCCTCCCACAGGCACACAAACCAGCCAAAACTACTGTAACGTGGGTCACTCTTCCACGGGGTGCAGCCCTCCAAGGACAGGCTGCTCCAGCCTGGGAGCAGGGCCCCCTCTCTCCACCCAGTCTCCCGCTGGATCACAGCCCCCTCCAGGCATCCACCTGCTCCGGCATGGGCACATCCCCCACGGGCTGTGGGTGGATCTCTGCATCCCCCGTGGATC
>VYXF01004116.1:26124-103642 GCA_013397295.1 Polioptila caerulea
GTGGATCCCCAGGGGCTGTGGGTGGATCTCTGCATCCCCTGTGGATCCCCAGGGGCTGTGGGTGGATCTCTGCATCCCCTGTGGATCCCCAAGGACTGTGGGTGGATCTCTGCATCTCCTGTGGATCCTCAGGGGCTGCAGGGGCACAGCTGCTTCCCCATGGTCTCAGCACAGCCTGCAGAGGAATCTTGGCTCTGGAGCACCTCCTGCCCCTCCTTCTTCACTGGCTTTGGTGTATCCATGTTGTTTCCCTCACAAGTTCTCACCTCCTCCTCTTCTCTGGCTGGAGTTAAAACTGGGCCCCACTTTTGTTTTGATTTCTTCTTAATATGTTACCACGGAGGTGTTACCATCATCTCTAATTTTCCCAGTCTTGGCCAGCAGCATTTCCATCTTCAGAGCCACCAGGGACTGGCTTTGCCAGACTTGGTGCAAGCTTCCAGCAGCTTCTCACAGGAGCCACCTCTATGAGCTCCCTCTTCTGCCAAAAACCAGACTGCGCAAAACCAATACACTTGGCAAGCATGAAAGCCATGCCAAATTTCCCTTTGACAAAGGTAATGTAAAAATTTTTACAGCATATTCAGATATGTTTTTTGAGAGGAGTGTTACACTGTGGCGTAGTAACACACAACAATTTCCAGGTAGGATACTGAAAGTTTCAGGGATTTATGGCTGGAATACTTCATAGTTTGCTTCTAGGTGTGCCTGAAGCAGTGCAGCCATGAGTGAAAATTGCAGGTATCTGACAGCTGTGAGTAATCTCAGTGAGGTGAGTCAGTGTCAAACCAGGTCTGCGCCAGTATCCTCATTACAGCTGGTGCTACTTGGCACCCCTGGTGGCAGTCCCAGTGGAGTTACTGAATCAAAGACCAGGTTGGTCTCCTTGTTTGATATGCAGTGCCAGGAGTTAGCTGTAAAACTTTGTTTTCTGTTCTCCTGAAAAAAAATTATTCTGGTTAAATAAAATGTAGTTTTCACTGCTGACAAGGCATTGTCATGTATTTATACATAGAATTTTTAAGTGAAGAAATAGTGAAACATCAAGAGCAAGTATTATAATGTATAAATAAAAAAAATGCTGAAGCACCATCAAAGCATCATTGTACATCTCTGTGATATTACTTAAATGATTGATGTCATGTCAATGTCTGTGATGATCGAGAGAAATTAGATGAAAGATTCTATTTATTTTGTTGAAGCTGTGTTAATGCTTTACTTTTTTCCTGTGTGGATCCCTCTCAACTGAATAAAATAAAAAATAATTATTTGTATAAAGCATTGAAGAACACCGGAATTTAACTGAAACCTGCAGAGCCTGAAATGCTTTAGGAGACATTGAACTCCTTCTCATACTGCTCTTTCATGTAGTTGAGAAGTGCGGATCAAGTCCTGTCTAGCAGAATTACTATGCTATGTGTCATAATATAATAAAATCCTGTATTATGACCTGAACAAAAGACCTAAACCCAATGTTCTGTATTATTTTCCAACTGTGTTATTTCCCAAGAATTCTGCAAGCTTTTGAAGTTGTTGCACAAGAAAATCTGTTAAGGCCCCACAACCTTGGTTGCTGTAAATGACTTTTTATTCTTTTTAAAATAGGCTAGATTGTCCATATTCCCAGTGTTCTTTTAAAATCTTATATATGTTTTTCTTGTAGAATGTCAAGATTGCTAAAGAGGGTATATTTTTAAAAGGGTATCTTTAAAAGAGGGTACAGATACTATGTTGAATATTTTGAGAAGTTAGAGATTGCTTGTCTGTAGCAGTTGGGAATTAATCAAAAAATTACCATGCTATTACCCCATACACACTCCTCCAAAAGAAAGCTAATACGACAGGTATTTTCTGCTTTTTTACATCCTCAGACCATAGTCTCTGAGATTGTCTTAGCTTTTTACATGGTATCTTCAAGTCATTAAATATTAAACCTTTCAAGTCTTGTTTCTCCATTTATAAGTGAGGAGCTAAAAGCTCTTGGTGGTTTTTTATGTTTCTAAAATATTCTGAATGTATAGAATGCTGTTCAAGTACTAAGTTGTAAGTCAGTAATATTTTGTAATAAGTAAGTAATATGTTGTAAGTAATATTTTCTCCTAAGCAAGGCAACTTGGTTTAGTCAGATTTTAACCTTCTAAGATTGTCTAAAACTATTACAATGCTCTCTATGCGAACCTTTGTAGTCTTAGCAGCTTTTGAAGGTTTCACCTAGATCTGATGAAAATCCCCATTCAGTCTTGCTATGTAATGTTTTGATATGCTCTCTCATCTCAGGCTTCTTAGAACTATAAGCTTGGCTTTTTTTCTTGGTATTTACAGATGTTCCCTGATTTACCTTTCCTGCTTTTTCTACTAAACACTGTTTTTGCAATATATTGAGACAGAAAGGGTAATAGATTTTCACACTAGGTAGGTATGGTCATAGAACATAAATTCTCTATTGACCAAAGAAAACATTGGAAGACTGAAAAGAAAGTGGAAAGAATTCTGCATACCTGGGTAGAGCAGAAGGCATATGACTGTAGGAATATTTTTTTTAATATAGTTTATTATTTAACAGTTCATTGTTTATTATTTAGTTGAGATTTTTCTGGAAAGTGGATTTACAGATCATGCAAATAAAAACCTGAAGTCCAAAGGATGTTGAGGATAAATTAAGAATATTTAGAGAAATTATGTGTAGAAAAGGCAATTTTTATTTGAATATCGGCTTAAAGAATGGTAGACTAGGGAAGAGTTTCTTTATCTTCTAATAAATGTTCTGAATTCTTGCTAAAATATCTTCTATTAAATAAATATGTAATGCTTATAATCTAATAGTTTAGTCTTTGTCATCACTATCATCATTGTTATTATCTCTATCAAAAAAGGAGTTGATATTTGTATTTCCTTTCATAAGGTAATAAATCTTTAATCACTGTGTACTTGGTTTGATTAATTGAAATATATGAGATAGCCAAGATGCTTAAAATTGTGTCTTCTGTTCCACAGAGAAACAGGAATTCAGAGAAGTGGCCTGAACATTGTAATATAGTAATTATAACCTCATAAAAAGCATCTGGCTTTAGTGAGAATTTGTATTCAACAAGATGTCTATATCCACCATTGCTACACACAAGGCAGTGCATAACAAACACGTTATGTACAGAAGCTATAATTTCACACAGCTGAAAGACTGACATCAAATGTCAACTTAATAATTTTTCAATCTTTTTTTTTTTAATTTGCGAACTCCAGAATGCTTTCCAGCTGAAGCATCTCTCTACCAAAGAGTAAATTTCTACTCACTTAAAATTTACTTATTTTTTAATTAACATTTTCTAATCACAAAAGTTTGGCAGATCACAAATCAAAAGCTGTCACAAACATCTTAGCTATCCACATATTTATGACTTGTTTAAAGAAATGTAAGAAAATATCTACCAATAAATAAACACTGTTCAGAATAATTTTTCAGATCAGTTGGTAAAGCACTACTTTAGAGCCACTGACATGGATTACTGTCTACTGGGGAACTGGACAATGGCAATTTATAGTTTTATTCAGGTCTCATTTATTTTCATCTCCCACATATGGAATTTTAAAGTTCATTCATTTGCCTGAGTCATGAAGGTAGAAACACTGCCCAGTTGGAAAAAGTGATACATATTTTCAAGGAAATTCCTCTCATTATATTGAGGAGGAAATACAATCTCAAAACCATATAACTATATAGCCTAAATTGATTTAAGTATCTTAAGTGGATCATTGTGCTTTTCAGGAGCTGTCAGTTCTTATTATACTGAATAGTTGTATTCAGTTATGGGCTGGACAGAAGTAAATTCAAAATTGTAAGTGCATAATTGATCATGATATTCCTCATGGAAATTTTTTGTTCACACTGTTTCTCAGGTTTTGTGCTCTGTTTAATAGGTGGATTTGTTCTACTCTAATGAGAACATTGTGTAGCTGAATATTCTTCCATGTAGTTGGATTCATAAGCGTCTTCTTTTTAATGAAGCTTTTTCTCTCCACATGGAGGCAGTGGCTTCCTGGTATGGGCAGAAATATGTTCTGTTTTGCAGGTACTGCTTAAAAATGCAGCAATGTGTTGATTAATCTTTTTAAGTCTGTGAAATTTGTTGAGATTTTGAGAGACAGATTAAATAAATTCTGTAATTGTAAGTCACCTTATGTATAGGCAAAACCCAAAAGATTGGTATTGGATACCCAAGAAAACATTGGAAACTCAGAGATTGTAGAATCATAGGGTAGCCTGAGTTGGAACACACCCATCAGGATCACTGAGTCCAACTCCTGGCAAAACATCCCAAGAATTCCATCTCTGTGCCTGAGAGCATTGTCCAAACACTTCTTGAGCTCTGTCAGGTTGAGCTCTGTGTAACACTGGAACCTGTGGAAAAGATATCTTATCTTCTCCCTTTCAATTCCTGCTTTCCTTGTCAGTATAGGAATATTAAGAAACAACCACTTTAAACCTAAGAAAGAACAGTAAGAACAAAAGTGCATATTAAACTACTCTCTCCAGTGATCAGGTGCCTAAATCCAAAATACACTGTTTTACCTGCTTATGATTCAGTGCAACTCATTCTCCCAGTTATTTTTAAAATGACAAATGCCACAAAAATGTTTGGTCCCATGACAGGAACTTAGAATTCTTTTCCTGGTGGGTAAATGTTAACCACAAAGTTGTGCACTCTTGTTCCATTTTGTCTGCCTCCCCAGGTCCAAGATCTATTCTTTCTTTTCTGCACCTTGGCCTTGCTTGTCTAAGGGCCCTGCTATGCAGGGCAGGTACCTTAGTAGTCAGGACATTCCTGCTGAAGGTGTCCATTTGAGTTCCTGCATACTGGGAAAAAAAAAAAGTCAGTTTTCTATTTCTTTAGAATCAAGCAGGAAGGGAGGAAAGAGTTAAAGTAGCCACTGGAGGGTGGTTTGGACAAGTTTTCCATGCTGACATATGAAAATACATCTATTACTTTGGGAATAGCCCTATTGCTTCTGGGATAAGTTGAGTGGTATTATCTAATTTCTGCTATGCAAGGGGAAGAGATGGCATTGTTATAATTAAACTTGTGGCTATTTATTTGTTGCTTTCTTACAGGAAACAGATTCAGCCTCTTCTAGGACAGTTTAGCCAGTCAGCGGCTTTGTTAATCTCATCTGGGGTTGAGCCAGGGACTCTGGATGGCGTTCTCCTGGATGCTGGCTGTTCTTCTATGCAATTTGATACACCCGAAAGAGGATTTTCACTGCAGAAGGATGGACCTTTGGACATGAGGATGGATTGTGACAGGTATATTATAATAGAGTATTTCTTCTTCAATGTCAAAGACTATCTGCTCAGCAACCCCTGTGCATTTCCTTTCCTGTTAAAATGAAGAATTCTTATCATCAAACCACATCTAATTTTGCGTGAGTCTCCTGTCTTTCTTTTTGTCAAGAAGCTTTTTTCTACCTCAGTATTCAGCCCTGATTATTGCCTTTGCCTTCTTTGAAATAAGAGGAAGGTTCCAGTGATGAGTATTTAAACCTGTAATGCTTTATTAACTGTACCTTTAAATTGTAACATTTTTGGAGGATATGGTATACAGCCACAGGAGCATCTCTCTTTCAGAGGCCTGTTATTTCCACAGTTTCTCTGCCTGCACTTGATCTGCAGGCTCACAACTTCTTACTGCAGTCCCTTTCCTTTTCTGCCACACTTTCTATTTGTGGAAACTTCACTTGAGCAGGCTCAGTTGCTACCTCCAGAAAGGAGCAGTGTCCCTCTTTTGTGCAATGACCATCTGATCCAGTTGCTTCTCTGTAAAAGGAACATAATAAAAATAAATAAATAAAATCCTATCCATTATATTTTCTAGTTTAAATCAGATTAGCTACATTGCTTCTGACATGCTAATATGAGATTGTCTTCCATGCCCATATATTTGTTGTAAATTTTACTTGTAAACTTCCTTTCTCTTTGTGTAGGAGGCACATCAGGCTTACTTAATTGTTAGATTAATGGTTACCGAGTAAATCACCTGTATTTAAATTTGGATTGGTGTTTAGTACTTTCAGGAGCATGAAAATCAGTCGTAGAATGATAATTTCCACTTATGCAGCATTTGTCATCTTCAGACAACCTGATGTATTTCTGCAGCATTTTGCTTTTTTGCATGAGTAACCGAAGATCTGTGTTGTGTGGATGATGGCTGTAATTGCATGATATGACAGAGTCTGACAATTATTTCTCAGTGTTTTGATGAACATGGAGTCTTAAGAAATGCCATTTGTTCTTTCATTACTCACAAGAGCCAATGGGAAGCCTCAATTTCTAAGGAATTAGCTTACCATATTAATGTTAGTTCTTAACAGCAAATTTCATGGTACTTTCTTTTTCTGGTTTTGTGCAAAATGCTCCCATGATTCTTCTGGGATTCAGTCCTCAGATTTCAAGAATCTGAATTCCAGGCTTAAATATGAGTCTGATGCATCATGAGAAAACAAACACAGAACAGGAGCATAAGAACAAAGGATACCTGAGGCATAACAAAAGCCTTACACTCCTTACACTATGGTTGTTGCTATGATACTACTTGCCTCTAAGTTTTGTTATCTTTTGTAAGATACTGCAGGGGAGTAAAAAATGCCTGAAAGAGAAAAATAATTTAGAAGATAATTTATTAAGTAGTTTGTATGTTTTCTCTGATTAGTAAACCCATAGAGGCTGTTCATTAAATATTTTGAACTATTTCAGTAGTGAAGTGACATAGATATATAGATTGAAGACTTTCACTGTTTAAATTGTGGTAAGTCCTGTAATTTATATGAGCAGGTCATTTCTATTATCTCAGAAGAGTATTTATATATAAATTCTTAAGCCTTTTAGTGAAAAGTAATGTTTTATTATCTTCATTGTTTTCATAGCAGGAGATGTGAAAGAAAAGATCCTTGAAATCCCTTCTGGCTTGAAAACAACATATGATGCAAGGTGGCTAAAATGAACCCATAAGAGACAAGTTTATATTCTAAAGCTGGCTAAGTAGAAAGGTCACACATAATTTCCATCCTAGCATGATACTGGAATATGTTTATTCTTGTCACCCTATTAAGCATAGTTTATGATAATACTTGGAAGTTAAAACCGTTCTAATTGAAGTTAAGGGAAAAACTCCATTTAGACCAGCAAGAAAAAGGACTTAAAAAGTGCAAACTCTTTTCACAGGGTTGTCATCTCCTGTATTTGAAAACCTCAAAGGCTCCTGTATGCAGTGTGTGTGTTTGACTTTATGTCTCAACACTATGAAGCTTCACCTCTTGTCAATGAAAACTGACGTCAGTGGACTAATTGGCTCTTCTCGTGCGTAGGTGCCCTGCCTTGCCCACTGCTGCTGATGTTGTGAATGCTTTAGATCAACAGGCGCTTGCGTCCATTCTGAGAGCATACGGGGAGGAGAGGCATGCTCAGAAAATCGCCGCAGCCATCGTTCAGGCACGCAGCATATACCCCATCACCAGAACTCAGCAGCTTGCAAGCATTGTTGCAGGTACCCTCATTAATTCTTCACAGCAACTGCTGAGGAGGAAAAAAATATTAATCCCCAAAGTCCCAGAGGGATCTATTTATACTTGAAATCATGCAGGATATAATCCTGCCTGTTCTGCTCTGATGTCAGCTCTCTTTTTCTTTTATTTTTTTAAGCTCCCCTTTTTTGTATTGTAGTTTGACAATTAGTTTAATAATAGACTTAACATGAAGTGATTTATCATTTTGTCAACTAAGGTGAACCACAGAATGACAGTAGACTTGGGTATTCTTTACTATTGATCCTGGCTACTTTCAAATATCAGATATGTTATATCTGTCTTAGTTTTAAATTTTTGTGTTTTAATATTTTAAGGAGAGGTACCATGGCAGTTTCCAATTATGAGTAAAATCAGTTAATTTCTATCTTTTTAAAGAATCAGGAAGCACAAAGCAATGCATGGTTTGCTTCACCTTGTGCGTGTCAACTAGATCAGCCTAAAGAGACTGTTGAAACACTTCATCTTCCTTGCTCCTCATTGTAAACAACTTGAAGAAAATGCAGTTAGGCAGGAACAGTGCTTATATCAAGAACCTTTAAGTTTGTGTTCTCAAGTAAAAATTTTCAAGGAAAAGTATAAGACTTGAATCTTGTTCATTAACATAGTACGCAGCATCAGGATGTTTTTATTTTTTTAACCAAATCTTGAAAATCACTACATCTTGTTATGAATAAGTCTAAACTGCTGACTTTGAAAACAGACCTTTAAAATTCTAATCCAAATTTAACATTTGCTAAAGAACAGTGTAAAACATTTGATCTATCCTGAAGAGTATTTAAAAAATTATGGTATTATTAAAATTTTTATTTTAAAAATAAAAATTTATTTTATTTTAAATATTACTTAAACTGGAATTCTAAGACACTTAAATTTAATGATGGAGAAATTAAAAGGTTTGGATTTGTATAAGTCAGGATACTTTAGCAAAATTTCCGGTTAACCAAGGCCCAGAGTTTAGCTCAGATGATAAAAGGACCTGAAAACATTGTTTGCTATTGTAAGCCCCTGCTGTAAATATAGTGAATATAAGCAATCTTAAAAAAAAAAAATCAAAGAGATAAAGGACTATGTGACTTTTATAAACCTTACATTTTCAATGATCATCATTTCAATAGTCATCATTAGCAATATCCTGAAATAATAATTTTGGGCTTTGTCATATATATCTCATGCTTTTTGAAAAACTGTTGATTAAGACAGTGTACCACTGTGTTAAAGATATAACATGTTACGTGTTGTAGACAAGAAACTCAGTAATTCTGAACTGATTTTGTGCCATAGCTTAAACTGAGGAAATTAAAATACTGGTGTATGAAAGACAGCGATTTAAGATCCCTTCATGTTTAATGTGCTGCATGAGTCACAAGTTAATGGTCACTTTCTGTGACAATGAGAAGGATTTTTTTGTTCCCACTTTAAATTCTCTGCTATATTTCAAGAGCTTCTTGATCTTGTGTCAGGTATGCATCAGGTAGAGTGCATGACAAAAACAATGAGTCCTGCACACATCTGCCAAGAAAATAAATACGTATGTTTTGTGTGCTTTTTTTGGAATATACAAGTACTTATAACAATTTTAGAGCTGTTACACTGATCCCTGTTTGCATAAAACTTCTTCCAATTTTGATTCATCCAGTAAGGGAGTACTGTGGTGGATCCTATCAGGCTTTGAACTGATTAAGAAAATATTAGGGAAATTTTTCGTAATTGTGGTATGTTTTGATTATTTTCTCATGTATCATTAATATACATTCTTACATGAAATTGTATTAGTGAAGTTATTGGGATAAGCCAGAGCTAAAGTGCCAGAGACCACAGCTACCGGAACTTCTTGAAGGATCAGCCCCAAAGAACACTGACTAATTCAGGACTTTATCAGAGTAAGATCCATGAACTATTAGTTAAATGTTGTGTCCTTTAAAAATAAAATATTAATTAGAATAATAAAATCTTGCATTTTAGATTTTACAGATTCTTTGCAAGCCTGATTATCTTCCAGAACAGGGTCATTATTTTTGCCTAGTATAGGAACCAGAACACATGCAAAATTATCTAGCCAGTGAAACTGGGTGTCAGTATCTGAGAATTTGTGTGGTGTCCATATTTCTTTCTCCTCTCATTGATTACTATGGCTTCAGATTTTCTAGAGCTCCTGTTTTATCTTAAGGTCCAGCTGATAATCAGAATCACAGTGAATATAGATTTGGTCTCACCTGAACTTGGAAAATTTATTTTTTTTTATATATAATGCTAGACTTCTGGTCTTTCCTATCACCCCCCCAAAAGGTTAGAACATGTATTGCAGTTCCTGATCGATTGGGAGATAAAAGTGAAGGATGTCGTTTAAAAAAACCCCAAGGAGATGAAACAGCATTTTTAAAATTGTCTTCTATTTGTGTTTATAAATATTTTCTGAAACACTTCTGATCTGTTTAAATAAGATCTCTATGAGCTATGGAATCTACAGTAGGAGGGGTTTTCGGTTCAGTCTTGGGAGCAGCATCTCTTCCTGCAGCAGAGTCAAACTCTTCTCACTGTTTATAATTTTCACAGAGCTATTTGCAACATTGAATGCTCTGTAAATACTAAAAATTTGTAGTTCTCAACTTAAGAGTTGTGAATAGATGTGTGAAAGTTGATTAAGAGGCTCTTCCTGATGCCTTTTGTTCTACCTCATTGAGTTGTTTGGAAACAATTGGTCTAACTGCATGTACAGGAAAACTCATTAAAAATGGTGACATTTTTTGAAGGCCATTTTTATATGCTTTTCCTGTACAACTAATGGTCTATTTTGATTTCTTTTCAGGGGGCAATATACCTTTTTATCGATTAATTTTTGTTCATTTTTTTTTCCTGAGCATTATTTAGATATATAATATATTAACAGATAATTTCGAGATAATGTAATAATTTGGCCTTAATTTGATGATGGCATGTTAAAGAAATTTAAGAAGTTTTAAAAGAACTTTAATCAGTAAAGTCACTTTCATTCAGACTGGTTCACTTTTATAGACTTTAATTATCAGTTTGGAATTTGTAATACTGCCTGAATTTCAGATGGGTGAGAATTAACACTGTGCTGAGGGAGCCTAGACAAAAGGACATTAGTTGCGTCACAGAAACTTATTAAATGCAGTGCTAATTCAACAGACAAATTCCTGCAAACAGGTGCACAATCTGAATTAATTTTTAAACTCTCCCACTTTCTTACACTCTGGGGACTTTAATAGTTCATATTAACAGGCACAGCATATTGCTAATTTCATTCATAAGCTTTTAAAATTTCAATACATTTCAACATGTGAACCTATTAGATTTTTTTTAAGTGTAAGTATCATCAGGGCATCCTAAAACTAAAAATAGTTATTTCTCTCACTGGGATTTCAAACCAGTCATCTCGCCAGAAGCGTGGTGTTTTTATGAATGAAATTCATTTTACAAGCTTCCCATACAGATTATTTTTTTTTAATGTTTTTGTACATTGAACAGCCAGTTACTATGAAGGATTTTCTTTAAGTATCTTGGTAACTGGAGGGGCCTGGGTGAGAAGTGATGTGCCTGAGCAGAAAGAAATAGATTTTTATTTAAATAAACTAGAGGAGTAAGAGTGATAGGAGAATTTTTCACCCATGGAACATAGATCAGAATCTATTGCCTTTCCTAAAAAGCTGAAGGCCAGTGAGACAGAGAAAACTATCAGAGATTACGTTTATTAGTTAATCCCAGGCTTTGACTATAGACCAGTAAGTCTTTGAACATGTAAACAATTTGATTTTGTGTTTAGTCTGGGAGGTTTTGGTTGCACAAAACTGCAAAGTGGCAGCATTTCTTTGCCAATTTCTTGAATATTAGTGTTCTGTACTTTATTATAGGACCTGCAGTGTTCTTTTGCATGTTCAACTGAGGCATGTAAGGTTGTATTGCACTTACGGATTATATCTGAACTTTAATTAATTTTTCTTCAGTGTGTGATAAATTATTCATAGTAATAAATTAATGTCACAATTAATTGTCATAGAAGGTAATTGTAGGAAGAAACTGCACTCAACAGCCATGGCAGGATAAGTGGAAGAACCTTCCAAAGACCTGTTAGTGTCCCACTCGTGCTAATAGCCTCAGTATCATTGTTCTTTTATTTATCTATTCAGTATTGCAATTGCAAAATACCGGTGTTCATGATCAGACCAATGAAAATCTGCCCAGATATCAGCATGTTACGTCCATTTACATTTTTACAAAGCCTTTTAAAGCTGAATTTAGATTCACAGAATTGTTTGGGTTGGAAGGGACCTTAAAGACCATCCAGTTCCAACTATACTGCCATGGACAGGGGTACCTTCCATTAGACCAGGTTGCTCAAAGCCTCATCCAGCCTGGTCTTGAACATTTACAGGAATGGGGAATCTACAGCTTCTCTGAGCAACCTCCTTCCAGTGCCTCACCCCTCTCAAAGGGAAGAATTTGTTGTAACATCTAATCTAATTTATTCAATTGTGCTGAGCATTCTACTAGTGTTTGTAGCTGTTACTTGACCTATTTAAAGAAAGTTGTGTTTATTTTGCCTAGCACAACATTCCTTTATGTTATGCATTAAGAGACAGTTTTTATCACACACAGCTGGCACTCAATGGCTATTCTAAGTGTTCCATTTTCAAAGAATCTGTTTATAGGTATGTAAATATGTTTATAGGTATGTTTATAGGTATGTAAAGAAATATATATATGTACCATGCCAGTTAAGCATGCCAGTGCAAGCTTGATGTCGGTTTCTTGGGATACCTTATGTTCTGTGATTTTTAGTTCTCTTTTTAATTGAGGTCTCTCATCAAAATGAGCTTTGTGACTTCTACACTGAGAGTTTACATTCTCTTTATGATTCATAGTAAATATAGAAGGTTATATTCTCAAGGACAGAAATTATATTAAATAGCTAGTGTAACTTTTTCGAGAGTTTGTAAGTGATGGAGAAACCTAGCTACAGCAGGCTACATCTATTTACTCTGTTTTGTGAGACAGCTTCAAGCCACAAATTCCCATGCAGTTCTTTGTTGGCAGAAGGCAATCCTGTTGCCTTTCTGTCTTGAAGGATTCAGTCTTTAAGGATTGGAAGCAGCCACAACTACAATGGGTCTCTTCAATGAATTCAGGAGCTGTAAGCTTTAGAGATCAGAGGAGCTAGTGAAGGCAGTTAGGAAAATTAATTATGCAGAAACATATCTTAGGGACATAGCATACCTGATAACAGCTTTGTTTAGAATGATTGAATTTTAAAATGCCGTTATTTTCCTCTATCTTTGCTGAACGCTGAGTTTGCTTGTGTGTTTGTGATGCACTTTGTGAACACTTAGGCTTCTTGACATAAGTAAAATCTTACCTTTAAAACTCTCAAGAATTCTACTTATAAATTCTTCTGTGCAAGCATATTATGAGTAATGAAATCTCTATTATTTTTTTTTCAATCACTCATGCAAATTTGAATTTAGACAACTGGTTTCAGAGGTATAGTATTCCCCTCTTTTACTTCATTATGAACTGCATTTACTTCAAACTCTTTTCTTCATTATGTTGTAGCTTAGTGCTGACACAAAATTAGGGCATTCTAATACATACATACCAACTGTATAGCCTCTTGTTTAGAAAAATTATTATCCAGTTATGTGCTAGCATTATTTATTCAATTTACCTTTACCAGACTCCTGTGGTCACTTACGTAATAAATAATACATTTAGCCAGGTTTCACAGATCTTACAGAATTCTTACACTTTAGTCCCTCTGATCCATCAAATCAGGCTCCTCTAGCTTTTTGTTTCACATAATGAAAGTTCAAGTCTAAAATACATTAAATATTGATATATTAAAATTTCTATCAAAATTTTGGTTTCTACAAAAACGTGTTTGGCTCATAAGAATTTTGGGAAAGGAGGAGGGAGTTTTGTGCATCTAATAAAAAATATTTAATATGGTGATTTTAGGTCTGACAAACCTTGACACATTCTACTCTGTAGACACATGAACTCACAACAGTACCAGCTGCATTTTCTAAATTTCTCAAGGTATTTTTGCAAACATTTGAAGAATCACAGGTGTAGTGTTCAGTAATTGCTATCCCCAAACAAGGATACCTCGTATAAAATTAAATAATTCATTGAAAGTTATTACCAGGTAAACATTGTCTTCAGTTACCTGGCCATGTGAAGAAATGTCATTATCTGGAAAGCAACAGGTAAAATTGTGTCCATCGTATGTTAATTTTTTTCCTTAAAAGTGTAACACAACCACAAATACCAAACTGACATTGCTTACACTGAGCTCTAAGGTGAGACTTATCCCTCCTATCTTTTTTTACTTCATCTTGATTTCAGCCATTATTTTTTATTTTAAATTTGTGATGCTTTTGGAGAAGAAATTTCTCTAAAAGATTCTAGGGGAAAAGACTCAACACTTAACCATAAACTATCTTAGTTTAATAGGGTTTACATTCAGAGTTGTGAATTCAAAACATAAAATAAAGATATATTACAAAGAAGGAAGCTCACTACTCAAAATTCAGTTTTGACTATGCTTTCCTTTAAAGTCATCTTGCATGAGTGGATGTCAAGATGTAGAAATAAGTTATTAACGTGCATCTTTTAAAATGTATGACAGGTGCTTTTCCAGCATCAGCACTCTATGCACGAAAGGACTTGCTTCAGAGACCTCTGCATGTTGCTACTAAAACATTTCAAGGCCTGCGAATATTTGTAAATGATGAGCTCCATGAACTCTTCATAGGACTGAAGACAGCTGAGAAGTTTCTAAAACCTGGAGGTCGCCTTGTTGCCCTCTCCTTTCATTCACTAGAAGATCGTATCATCAAACGTTTTCTTCATGGAATTGACATGACAGAAAAGTACAATCTTGGCTCAAAGCAGAAGATAAGACAGGCTCTGAAAAATTCCTCCAAAGAAGATACACAAGAATCTCCCTGTGGAAAATCCAACTCAAAGTGGATTTTTATACAGAAAAAAGTTCTCACACCCCAGGCCAAGGATATTCAAACAAACCCAAGAGGAAGGTCTGCCAAGCTAAGAGCAGCTATTAAAATCTAAAACAAAAGATATGATTACATGATTGTAATTTCCTTAAATTCTATTATCCAGAATGCTAACTGGACAGATAGTATCAAACTGAAAAATGAAAATGAAGGCTGTTGGAAAACATTTCTTTCTTACCTTTTTGCTTCTTTTTGATTAGGAAGTTGTATAGAGCATGGAAGTGCAAAATAAATGCATGAAAGTGGGTGTCGCTAATTCTGCAAAAAAGATATCTTTTCTTTAAAAGAGCATCAAACACCAAGTTTATAAAAATTGCTGGTTTGATGTATTTGTAGTATTCCCTTTAGATTAATTTCAAAATCCTGTCATTAACAGTCTAAATTCAGTAGCTAATTGAGACATATTTTTATGGGGTGGATTTCACACACCTAGTTCAGATGTCTGGTTTAGTCTTGAGTAAGTTTAAACTAACCTAAGAATTCTCGATATATATGTTTCTGTTTCCCAGCTAACTTGTTGCATGAATGCCTATGGGACAAGAGTTAATTCTTAAATAAAGTGACATCAGTAGGCCATGTTGCATCCAGGAATTTGTAAATGGACTTTTACCTTTTTTTAAAATGAATATTTACATCTGATCACCTGGTTGTTTAATGATTAATAATTGTAAATAATAAATATATCTTAGGGGAAAAAAGGATTCTTAAAAACACCACTGTTGGACTGTTGGTACTTGGACACTAGCAGTCAGATTTTTACTTGATCATTTAAATTTCTTCCTGCAACCACAACTTCTGTGCATAGATCCACTACAACTTTTAGGTGTTGATGGAATTATAATTAACTCATCAAAATAGCAGTATTGTGGGTCTTACGAAGTACTCTTCTGGTGATCGTTTATTAAGAGGTAAGTATTAAATTATTTTAGGAAAGGCTCTTAACACTAGCTTTCTCTTTGTGTGCTATACTAGGTTGTAGAACATTTAAGATAATTTCTTTTTTAGTTACTATGAATTAAATTTAGTTTGGAGTTTATATTTTATCTTAAAACACCACTGATTTTCTAGTTTTATATGCTACAAATGAATGGAAAATAGTATAAGTTTCAACTTTTCATACCTCTGACTCATCTCTTCAGGAAAAAGTCTTAGTTTAGATAATCAAATTGGTACCAGGATTTAATTTCTGATGTCTGAAACTTGGTTGGTAGAATAAAAATGCAATTTCTGACTCAGCAAAATGACTATTACACTGGCTTCTGAACAACTGACTGGATCATTTTGAACTTGATTTTCATCAAGCATCCTCTTTGTGTTGATGTAAATGATCACTTCACAGTAGTTTTTTGGATCATATTGACACAAGTTGATATTTAGGTTCACTGCTTAATATACAATATAGTGAAATAGCTGGATATTGTTTAATTCTTTGGCAAAGGTAAGTAATTTAATGTATTCTTAGGTATAGATGATAAAATCTATCACTAATCTGAAATAACATGTAAATGATGATGGGCATTTAATTATTTTCTGAAATTTCAACATTTTTCCACTAGCTTCATTATACATGCTGCTTAAATAAAACATTTCACTTCAAATAATATTACTTACTCTTGTCAGCTTTGAGACAACAGACTGTACCCTAAATAGACTTTTTTTTGTGCAAACATTAAATATAAATAGCTAAGGTTATTTCTAGCTAAGATTTCATACTGAAATGTATATCAGTTGTAGTTTTGAAAAATTGTACCTCCAGCATAGGCCTAGAAGAGTTGTAGTGCTATCCTGTGCATTGTTCAGGACACACTTCATGGGCAGACCATCCAGTTTAGTGGAATTAGTACATCAGAAATTATATGAAAACATTAACATTCTTTATGCTTAAAACAATGTGTAAAATCCACACTTCTCATGCCTAAATTCAAAGGCACAATTTCTTAGCATAATTGAACTACTATATACAAAGTTGTGTAAATACCCTCCCTCATTTAGGAAAAGAGGCTTTTATTTGCCTTTAGATTGGAGTTGCACAGCCAGGACAATATATAATTTGTTGAGTTTTTCCCTTTAGAGGGTCTATTTGTCTCCTCTCAGCATCTCCTAACTTTCAGCTTTAAACCTGACATATGGAGAGTCCTAGAATTTTAACCTCTGCTTGCCTGAAAAAAAACCCTTCTGGTTTCCCAGAAAAACCTCTGGTTATGTTTGTTTAAAGTTTTCTTGTATCTTTAAGCATTTAATTTAATTTAATAAAAAAGTAGGGACTTTTTACACAGATATACAGTGATAGGACAAAGAGAAATTGTTTTAGCTTAGGGAGGAGAGATTTAAACAGGATGTTAGAAAGGGCTTATTTACTCAAAAGGTGGTGAGGCTCTAGAACAGGCTGCCCAAAGGAGCTGCGTGCCATCCCTGGAGGTGTCCAAGGCCAGATTGGATGGGGCTCTGAGCAACCTGGGGTTGTGGAAGCTGTCCCTGCCCATGGCAGGAGGGCAGGGAATAGATGATTCATAAGGTCCCTTCCAGCCCAAACCATTCTGTGATTCTGTGACTTAGTAAGTGACATTAAATTATGTGAAGGGTATTAGGTGTTTATCTTGTTAGCAGAACACATGTCTACAGAGCACACCTTGAATTTTTCTAATGTGGTATATGTTACATGTTGCTAAAATTGACTAGTTTTTTGCCACAATTGAAAATTATGTTAAAGAAGGAGACAGTGTCCGGTGGGAAATGTCTCACTGAGAACCAAGGCATGCTGTCAAGGCACAAGTTATTTATCATTTCTAAAAGCTTCCATTCAATTTAATCAATGTACATTTTAATGCAGCCGAATGCAAGATTATCCATCAAGAAAGAAAAACGATTGTAGACTGTGTTTACAAGGAGTATGACAAGAATATGGGAAGAGTAGAAACATATAATATATGCAATAATTGTAGAGAGCATCATTTGGTAGTTCTGGTGAGACAGTGGTACTATACAATATGTGCATGCAGACCATGTTGCTGAAGTGTGTATCTTTTCATGTTAGTACTTTAGAAGAGTGGAAAAAAAATTAAAAGTATAAAACCCAGCTATAAGGCTATTTGTATACATTGCAAACATACTTTCTGTTGAATTTACTGGACAATAAGATTGAATTAGATAATTCAAGTTATTGTAAAAGTTGGTATGCTGTCAGAAGTACCTGCCTGGTAAAGAAATTTGCATAGAATAATTATTTCAAGACTAGGTACACTTATCCTGTGACTAAGATATGTGTAATAAAAAATCAGTACACTTTAAAACACTATTTAACAGTATAAATAAAGTTGTCTGCATTTACAGTCTGTGTGGGCCTACTGACTATTACTTCGCTATTGCTTCCTAAAGAAAAAGAATCAGTTTCATTATTTCATTATGCAAGTAATATAGGGAATTAATATCTCTTCAGTTTTGGTTGGCTGGGTTTTTTTAGCTTTCACAGTTGAGTATTTTATCAGTAGTCTTTTACAGTCACATCTGCCAAGATTACCACTTGAATTGAAAAGAATCCTAGTCTGAAACATGAGTTTCTGTAAAGATATATGGAGGTGTTTGATAGATGGAAGTTGGAAGGAAAGGGTTCCTAATGGAGTACAAATGGGAAAATGTTGACTTCAATGAACACTATTAGCAAGCACCTCTTCCAGTAGCAAGTGTTGTATCAGATGTTCTGCATTCTACTTTCTAGAGTAGCATTTCTATGATTATTGAAGATTCATATAATTGCTCTAAGATTACTTTTTGTACTGGGGAAGACATGGTATTAATTGAAGAGTTTCTGCTCCTAAACAGTGTAACAGCACAGTGAGAAGAGCTATGTCCTCAGGAAAGGTGATGTGCAGGGGTGGGAGGATCACAGTAAGAAATCTTCGACAGATTGTTGGTGATTTGATTAATTTAAATTTTAAAATAACTTAGTTGTCTTAAATAATCAGTTGTGACTCACTGTTTTTAGTATCACTGTGCAAAAGTCCTGGTGAGAAATGAGAGAAATTTGAATAAACAGAGAAGTAATGAAGTCATAAGTTGTTTTTTTGCTGTCCATTTTACTTAACATCTTTACCTCTAGTAACAGTAAGAAAAGGGCTCAGAACTGGTTTTCTTGTGCTCTTCTCAAGAACGAGCCCTTCAGTAAGTTTAGTACCATTTACAGCAGGATTTTGAAGAGCATTCAGTGGACTGTGGGAGTCAGTCTTTATATCCATACATTTACTTTTTCATAAAACACTTGCTTAAAATTTACCTGTAAGTTAAAATAATATGAAATTAAATTTATAAATCTTTCAGAAATATAATCAAATGCAGACACCCTTTTACACTGGAGTTATACTGCAATTAATGCAGGATTTTGTGGATTAATTAAGAATTCATTGCTACAAATGAATCTTGCAAATAATTTAAATGAATGTAGAACAGCTTTAAATATGTGTAATTTAAAAGAAATAGTAAAGTTGAAAGGTTTTTTAAAAATATCTTTATGAGGTTGATATCTAATTTTAACAAAATTGCATATATGCCTTATTCTATTACTTTTTCTGTACATTGCTTAATTTTGGCTGTTTGGGGAGAAACAGTAGCAGTGAGAGAGATCAGTGCCTATACATGGATGTAGAGCATGGTTTCTCATGCATAATGAGAAGTGGGAAGGTATATATGCTTCAAAATATGATCTGTGTATTTTCCCCTCTGTCTCCTTCACAGTTAGAATTGTGTTTACCTTTCTGGATCCTCTTTAAGCTTATTTCAGGTGTATGAGAGGGAAGGGCTTTTCTTTTTTTTGGTGAACTGTAAAACCTGTCCTTAGAAATTTATTAAAATTAATACTATATAATACTTTTCTACTTGACATATTTCTCTGATGACATGCCATGTTTTTTAGTATTGCTATTACATCACTAAATCAGGAAAAGAGACAAATATTTGTTCATGGGAAATCAAAGCTAAAGAACCAGAATAAGTCAGTCAGTCTAAATTTCTTACTGACATATCTATATTTATAAAAACTAAAATATTTCATTGTACCTTGATCTTTAGGTAAATCGTGTTCTTCCTGTTGCTTTTAAAAGTTTTTAATTTGATTGGTTGTAATGATGATAAACAAGCTGGAGGGTTTTTTTAATTCGTTTTTTTGGTTGCAAGTTTAAACTTGACAGCATGTTTATAGATATCTTTTTAAAGAAGAAAACTGGAGATACGGCTCCCTCTATCTGTCCTGGGAGTACCTCTGCTCTGGAGTCTTTAGAGAACACATGCAAATTGTCATAAGAAGAGCATCTTTATTGTCAGCATGAAGATCCAAGATGAAAACATGGGGATAACTTGTTTTACAGGCCAGTAGTTCTTTTAAGTTACGTTAACTGGAATTTTAAAAGAACAAAGGTCATGTTCTTATCTGAAGAATCCGAAGTATCTTCAGTGAAGATACCTAATTCAAAACATAGGGAAACAAACTTGTGCAGTTTCTCAAAATTTATAATTAGATTAATATTCGAATAAAAGATATATGTATAAAAATTCTATCTATTCTTCAGTGCCCATACAACTTTTTGTAGACATAACAATGGCAAATACACTTCACGTTTTTGACCATTCATTTAAAAAATATGCCTAAAGAGTGAAACATTAGTGAATATGACAGAAATTGGAATGAAAATAAATGACACTATATAAATCACATCTTAAAATTTATACATGCTGGAATACCTAAATAAAAACTTGGGGTTTGTGTACTCCATTGTTATCTCTTCAGTTCCAGGTTGTGGATGTGATTCTGGCAAAGAAAATGTAGTCTGTCTGTTGTTTATATTTTTACTGAAGTTATATTAGAGCTCAGAATAGGTTTCTGCTAGACTTACGATGGTATTAGAACTTTATATTAGCTGTAATTATACTAATAATATTAACATAGCAACATAGCATTAACAAGGTTATACCACAAGTTAGTGGTTACAACTGTAAAAAAAACTTGCTTGTACACTAAAATGTGTGGAAGCTTGGTAATCACTTAGTCATCAACAATTCGGGCTTTTTAAATTTGAACAGTATTTTAAGCTCATCCCTCCACACCTTTCTTGTAAATTATATATATACTTTTTTTTTTTTTTTAATCAAGTCGTTTCAAACAGGAGAATATCTCTTGTAGACTTTGCTAAGAACTGAAATAAGAAGTATTGACAGTCTTGGCTGATAAGTATCTGAAAATGGAGATACCATAAAAACTGTTTTGTAATATAGTGAAAAAGTTACATTCTCAAGAGTAATGTATGCCTGTTAATACATGCACAGTCTGTGAGCCTAATCCTGCAGCCTTTACTTGGGGTCCAGCTTTGTTATGGAATGATAGAATCGTTAAGGTTGAAAAAGACCTTTTTCGGTCATCGAGTTCAGCTGTTAACCCAGCACTGCCAAATCCATCACTAAACCATGTCCCCAGTGCCACTGCAAACATAACATGTCTTTAACTACCTCCAAGGATGGTGACTCAACCACTTCTTTGGGCAGCCTGTTCCGGTGCTTGACAATACATACATCTTATTTCTAAAGTGTCCCATTTTTCATTGTTGTGATAGAAATGAAAATTGAAATCTTAGGCAATGAGACCTGGCAGAGCAGAGGTTAAGGTCAGTAGACTGATTGTGGGCTTCTCTGGAAGCAGAAAGGACTTGTAACTCTGCAAAACAAGATCCACTGAGTATGGGGAAGGCAGGCTGACTGCCAGCACTTGTATGATAGTGACTAAATATGATAATGCTGAATTAAAACAGTTCTTGATGTGGAGGCAGGTTCACTGGTATGTAGTATACTGCATTCCAGAATGGCTTAGTAATGGTGGTGGTGGGTTTTAGAAAATTAAAGTTAGGAAAATAATAATTAAAAAATCTTTAGAATTGAAGCTTATGTATTTAACTACCTCTCTTTGGGAGGGTGGGAAGATGACAGAAGAATTATTTGAGAGGCAAGAGTATTTAGTCTCTAGTGTTGCTGCACCTATTACAGATATAAGAGGTTTCCACTG
Organism: Polioptila caerulea; assembly: GCA_013397295.1. Taxonomy (NCBI): domain Eukaryota; kingdom Metazoa; phylum Chordata; class Aves; order Passeriformes; family Certhiidae; genus Polioptila; species Polioptila caerulea. Next base: position 47,776 of record VYXF01004116.1, read on the forward strand.
TTATAAAAAACATGGACTCCATACCTAAACAGCACCCATCCTCTAGTTATCACTGTTACTTGGGCTATTAAAAACTCAGAGGTGATGTGAAATTATAAAATAGTAGATTAATTGAACAAGCTTGGCAAATGCCCTGCCATGTAGTTGTACTGCATTTAATAGTACAAATTCTGAAACAAAGGTAGTTAAGGGATGACTAGGGATTTGTCATGCCAGCCTTTACACCAGGACCCTGCCAATTTTTCATGTGTGCATCTTAAGTAAGCACTGGGCTGCAGCCGGCCCACCTGGGCAGGAGCACTGCTGTAGCTGATAGTGTGATGACTGACATGGAGATGAAAATCTCAGCCTCCCCTTAAAGTGTTCCAATATCTACTTTTGGAGCACTGACTTAACACTTTATTAATAGATCTCTAGTTATTTGGAAAAAAATATATCACAAGCTGAGCATGAGGGGTATTTTCTGGTTGCTGTTTGAACTTGATAACTTTTGTTCCTCCAGGCAAGCTGGCTATTGTTCTTTTAAAATTAAGTGAAACAGCAGCAGCAGTCAACATTTGTCGCTGAGACAAAAATAATTAATGTATTTAATTGCAGTGACCATTAGATCTAGTTGTATACCAAAGGGAGCACAGCCCTCCATATGTACATTTCCCAATAGTTCAGTACTTCAGCAGCATATTTAAAATACTCTTTCACAGTTTATAGCTGGCAAATATTTTACTTAACCTTGTCAAGTTTTAACTGTTTTCAGGATTCAGGATTTCATTTGAGCACTCTTTGTATAGAAAAAAAATATAACAAAGTAGTTGGTTTTCCAGAGAAAAGGCAATTCCATCTTTTTTTCAAATACAGTCTTGAGCAAAGAAAGTATTTGTATTTGTACTGTATTTGTACTTATTTTTTCTTTTTAGGTGTTTTTTTTCTTTTTTTTTAGTTTTTAACTTTGATGAGGAAATAAAGATCTAAGAATTTCTGTCATAGTTTCTCCTTTAAAATAATTCATTATTTGTATTAGGGATACAGAATTAATATTGTCTACTAAATAGAGCTACTGGCTATCATTCATGTTCCCTCTTACACAGGGTTCCACCTGAACTGGTGTTATTCCCAGGCACTTCCTATAGCCTACAGAATAACAGGCATTCTTCAGCATGCATTCACAGCTTGTTCCTCTTAATTTAATAGTGAGACTGTATAGTAACTGTGCTTAACTTAGGTTTTCTTCTCTCTAAGCAAAATTCTCATGCATATAAAATTATGAGATGTTTCTGTGTTCAAGTCACTGCATCAGATTGAATGATGACAACACTCATTACCTTTGTTATTAATGATGCTCCAAGTTTTCCAGTGGGCATGAGAATATCAATTTTCCTGAAATATTAAAGCTGAATAATACATATGTACAAACATAACTATATATGATAGTAAAGTATAATCTTTCTGTATTTCCCCTTTCCATTATCCTTCTTTCTGTTTCCCTCCTTTAAGTTTTACTTTACTCCTTTCTGCCCTCCATCCCCTCCCATTCCCCGCAGTATAGCCATGTCATTTTTGGCCCCTTGCTTCTGATTTTTAAAAACTTCAGTTCTTTCCATCCTCCCCTGCCCTCCGTTTGCCACTCCAGAAGGTGCATGCAAAGGTTTGAACTGGGAGGAAAAAAGCTTTTGGTTACGTCCTGCTTATGTGTTATTTATCAGTTAATCAGATCATCTTCAACACACAAACATTTACTCTCTGAAGCATAAAAGCCTCTCTTTAAACATGAACCTTTACAGGTGCATCCTTAATAGTATTTCTTACTTTCCATATCCTAATAAGGTGATAGATTGTTGAATTTGAACTATTTCATGAAAATATATCTAAATACAGCTTTGTAATCACAGTTTCCCCCAATGAGCAATTTCTTTAGTCTTGAATGCCAGGTCAATATGCTTCCAGAGGAGATTCCTGAGCGATGGGAGGCACTTTGCCAGGATACTGACAGCTCTTTGGGGACCTGGAGATTTGGGGTCCATAGTTCACTAGCTTCTCATCCTGTCCCTAAAGCAATCCTGCTTGAAAAATTAGGAAAATGTTTAAATGTGGCTGGAACTGGCTGTCAGCTGCAGCCTTCAAGGATTGCTCAGTGATATTAAGAGCTGGAGGATACCTCTAGCGGTACATGGTATAAGTGGTGATTGTGCAATTTAAAGTTGCCTTGGGTAACGATAAAGATTGAGCGTTATTACTGGATAAGGAGAACCATCTCATCATTCTCAAAAAGAGTAATGTACATGACTTTTCTTAGGCAGGTTAAATTGGAGGGGTATATCTTCCGCAATGGAGAGAAGTGTTTAATTTGAAAGATAGTTCTTTGGGAATATCTCTTCCAGTGATTAAAGTCAAGATATAATTCAAATTGCCTGAGTCATGCTTCTGTTTTTTTTCCCCAAATTATGCTACACTGGTGGGCAGTTAGCAATTATATAGGATCTATCCCTGTATTAAATCAAACATCTTGAAATGCTCTAAAGCTTCAAAGTGTTGTTGGGAAAAAAGTTAAGAAATGTTAGAATGTGTGACTTGTATTCGGTTGGCTTTATTAGTTATTATTAGCTCTATTTGCCTTCACTGCAGCCACTGCTTATTTTCCAAAATCCAAGGAGAAGGGAGTTGTAGCCCACTGCATGCCCTGACAGTTTTTCGTGGCATAAAGGGGCAATGGCATAAAAATAACATTTTCCTTATTGCAGCAGAAGGCAGAGGTAAAGTTTCGGCAGGCCTAAAGGGTTTTGAGATACCTGAATGTGACATGAAAAGATTGTGATTTCACTTAAAATAATGATCTTAAATACACACAATCTGTAATTACTTGATGTGAATTTGTTTTAATAACTCATTTTATAAAAACTCTGCAGATGAATATTACTCATGGAAATGAAAGCAATTTAGTTAAAGCAGAGCTATTAATCCTTGTTCAACAAAAATTTATTCGCTTGGCAGAGCCTTTGTGGCAGTTGGGGCAAAGAAATCATGTCTCTCACACAACATTTTTTCCTAAACAGGCTAACCTGACTGTAGCACCTTGGGTTTCTATCAGTGATATTCTACTTAATAGCATGTCAGCTGACTTGCAAGTATGTCAAACTGTCAATAAACACCAATTCATGTTTTATCTTCAACTTTTTTCTTTGCAATCTCTGCAATTATCTTTTTATAGCAATTATAGCAACTATCATTCTATTTAGAATTATTTAAAGTATTATGTGATGAGCAGCAGAGGAGCACATCACATTAAAATAAAACAGAAAGAGGTTGACGAGTACTGTTTTGGCAAATACGCTTGCTTGAGGTTTGGTCCAATAGTGGGTTGTTTTGGTCCAAGAAGGTAAAAGACTGTTAGAACCCTGTAGTCTTTCATGTGAAATGGCAATGTAGCCCATCTCCAGCAGCATCTCAACAACTATTTTTCATCTCTTCTGAGTTTAATCTACTGAAGGATTGGTCATCTGTGACAGATGTCTGTAAATACAAAACCCTATTGATCTAGGTTTCATTTTATGCAGAAATTAGCTGGCAAAGATGTTCCTTCTCCTCCATACTAAATGTAAAACATTGGTTTTTCTATCTCGAGAGAGAAAAGATGAAATTTAAGGGGGTTTTGGAGCATTTTTAAGTAGCAGAGATTAATAGGCTAGGAGTGCATGCTTTCCTTATTACCCTTGTTTCTTTCCTCTCATCTACACTCATCGATAAATAAATAAGCTAATTAAAAAGCTGTTTCTAAGGGACAAAGTGCAGATCCTTAAGACATATCAAAGTCTCAGTAAAAATATTAACCACTGGCCTGAAGAAATACACACAGAGTTATAGATGGATGAAAGTCCTCAGCTTTGCTGTTTTTTATTGCTACAATGAGCTGCACAAGTTGCAATAATAAATGGAAGGTATATCTCTCTGCCAGAAGCTGTTAAACCAGTGGGCCCATGGCAAGGCTTATTATACAGAAAATATGAGATGAAAATTTTATTTCCAAAAATATCCAAATATTCATATATATACTTAATAATAATCCAGATATTTTGGAAATGTTCCAAATCATCAAGAAATGTAGGAAAAAATATTTGGAATCCAATTAAATGCCCATAGGAGACTCTATCTGATGCTCAACCAACAGTTTATGAAATATGTCTGGATGCAGAAATAAGCTTATAATTTAATATTTTAATGAATTATTTAATGCATTTTGCCATATTTATTTTTTTTTTACTTCTCTTTTCTGCATTGCAGGCTGTTGTGCTCATCTAGGCATCCTCTCCTTCTCCTTGTCCATAATGACCTTTACTGACCTGACTTTGTGTCTCTTAAGAACAAGGCAACATTCTACTAGAAGTAACCAGTTCTGCTTGCAAAGTGCAAGTTGAACTCTGGTGAGTGTTTTGCTTGTGGCTGTTTCTTATTTGGCTTATCTGCAAGCAATCAATTAAAAAACTTCATTGAGATGAACATAGGTTTTTGAAAGGGACTTATGAAAAAGTCTTCATCTCTATTTCTGCACAAATTAATAAATTAGGTTAAATACTGATATCTCTAAGAATATTATTATTATATTCAGTGATGTTAACAGACAGGGTAAGTAGGTGCTCATATTCAAGTACAGCCCAACACTGCAGGTAGCTTTAATGTACCTGGGTACAGTAATTCACTCAATCCACACCAATGCATTTTGTGAAGAGTAAATTGGAAAAGGAAAAATGTTTATTAACAAGCTTCACTTATCTGAGATTTAAAAATGCACAGAAGCTCAAACTGTTAAAAAGTATTTTCAGAATAAGTGTTTTGGTCATTCAAGTGGTTGTTCAGGATGTTTAAGCCTATGCAATAAATTAAAAATAGCTGTGGTGAACAGTTGTGGAGAAGTCCTCACTATTGTTTCATAGGAGTCAACACACACCCATTAGTAGAAAAATTTAATTTTGCCTGCTTAGTTTTTGGGTTTTTTTTGTTTTTTGGGGTTTTTCGTTGGGTGTTTTTTTTTGGTTCTTTGTTTTTTCTTAAAAAAAAACAATAGCAATCACAGAAGGCAAAGAGTGGGTGATTGGTTCGTATTATTTTTCTTTTTAATATGAACTTGAGGCCTACAGCTTTGTGATTCTGTTTCATAATTTCCTTCCATTTAACCTAAGTGGCTGTTTTGCGGAAGATTCATTTCCTTGAAGAATAGTTCATGTGTGAGTTTAATATGTTCTTGCAGAAATTTATTATTATTTTCCTACATAATCTTGGCAGAGTTTCAGTAATTATATCTTACTTTCTTTATTTAAACTTTTTCAAGTCTTAAAACTAACAGTGTTATCACCTGTTTCAGCAGTCTACTGTCTTTAAACTTTCAGGTATTCTTTTTTAAATAAATTAAATTTGTATTTAAAAATAGAATTGTGGTACCTCTGCCTGTATACACAAATTCTGGTCTTCCCATTAATAACAATCCATCTGCTGTAGATATTTCCAGTACATTGCAATGGGGCTCTTCCTCTTCTCACAGAAGATCTGACAACTGTCAAATCAAGGAAAAAATCTCTAGAAAGGCATTTCTAAAAGCAGTACTGATTATTCCACAGGGCTAAAGTTAAGTGAAGTAGCAAATAGAGTATTTTTAAATGCCCTCACCTTCCAGTGTTTGTTAGAGGGATGAGGAAACTTCTGGTGCACTTTATTTCCTTAACCTTTTAGTAATTTCTGATGAGGAAAAAGGGTAAGTGGCATAAATATGTTGTGATTATAAATATGGATAGACTTACACATTTATATAGCTATTTAAAAATGCCATGCATATAGAGAACTAACTGACAACAAAGCTGTTATTAATATAGTTACAATATAGTTTCTGCTGCAAAATTGTCATGGCACCAGCATAGTCTCAAAATGGTACCATAGCTCTAACTCCCTCTTTATTAGCATGTTGCTTTGTCTATAAAATATTCACCACATTTCTAATAAAATTCTGGTTTATGTGTGTATGAAATACCTTCTGTTGAGCAAAGTATCACTTAAGCAATGAAGTGCAAACTCAAGTAACTTGTTTGAAATTATGCTAATTCCCACTCTTAAGGTCTTTATTGATGCTAAAATATTTAGATGTAAACTGAGGGGATAAAATTTCATCTTACACAGAGCAGCTTTCACATGGTTGTACCATTTAGTCGCTGCTTCCCGAGAGCCAGGGCATTTCTTCTCGATTTCTCCCTTTTCCATACATAAATCCTATTTCTCTCTTCTCTTCATGTTACTGAAATAACGCAGAACTTGTTGGAAACTACCTTACTGCTAATGAGAATACTGCACCTCTTCAAAATGATGACCATTGGAAAATGCAAAATATTTTCAGTCAGAATGCTGAAGGAAATAGAGTTGCTTATGTGTCTGAAAACAAGCAAAGGTTTTTTTCAGATTTTAAGTAGAAGCAAAGAAAATTCTGCTCTTCTTTCTGTACCTTAAAATGAAGATATAGGAAAAATAAGTGGAGGAGGTTTTGGCCATTCCTCCATCTCTGTTTCATTTTTCTCTAAATTTCAGAGAGGCTCTGCAGGAATTTTATATGAAATTTCCATTTTGCAGAGATAATTATGACAATATAAAGTGTGCTGCAGTGGCAAATACCTTCTGAAACCTGTGAATTTGTTTACATCAAAGGTCTCACAGGAAAGGAGGATTCTGGATTAATTCTACACTTTTTCTTTACCTGAGCACAAAGTTTATGTATTTGTGCTGTTTAAATCAAACTAATTGTACATGTATGCACGTGTGTATCTAGGTATGCATACAGACATATGTCTATATATATACACAACAAAAAGAAATCTTTCATTATTAATTAGCGTGGCCATCCTTAGGGTATTTGAGAAAATAGCACCTTTTACTTCAAGAGGAAGAAGCCAGGGTAGTGAAGGAAAGTTCCTATGTTAGTAGCTTGTAAGCTCTTAAATGTGGACAACAGTAATGGACTGAACTTGTTAATCCATTTATTGCAATATGGTCTTGCATCTGTACCTGTGTGACAGCTGAGAGATTGGCTCACAAATGACTATTGGAAAGAATTGTGATGTTTGGATATAAATAGTTTGAATATGGAAAGAGAAATATGGGAGAAAATCTGGGGTGGTTTGAAGGGAAAAAAATAGACTAAATAGATGTAAGGGTGAATTTTATAGAAAACTGTCACTGCCCAGGTTTTTTCAAAGAGGATCCACCGGTGGTTTTCCCAGTCAGACTTGATGAAGAAATGGCAACAACCATGTAAAGAATTATTCCATACTATAGGACAATGAAATAAAAGAATACCATTTCTCATTTTAGGTCACTAGATGATGTTGACCTTTGGTATTTGTTTGATACGAGTAGCTGGAAATGGAGCACCTACTTTTCCCCAGCTCTGTTCTGTTGGGGTTTTCTTCTGACAACAGTGGTAACCACCATACCCATTTTCTTCCCAGAAAGCCAAGGAGTCTATAGACAGTCTTTCCTGTCTATGTTACTTTTTAAAAAACTATATGAGTCAATGTTCGTGTTTCTACTGCAGTGTGATGTGGCCCTTGTTTGAAAGAGTCATGTATGAACAGGGATGTGGAGAAAATAATGGAACTAATGCAACTAAAATGACAGAACTGAGATGGAAAATGTTGTTACTAAACTCCAGATTCTTAATGATTCTTAAAATGTGTTTCTTTTACCTTTGTGAGGTGATTTTTGTTTATGTAGTGCTAATTTTGTAGTCTATATAGCATAGCAAAAGTCACAAGGAGGGCCTAGGTTTTTTAAAAAATTCTCTCCTGTAGTGCATAACTTACATTTTCATGTGATACTGCAAAGATGTTCTGGGCCATAGCAAATTGCCAAAGTTCCATGTTCTCCTCTGCAAAGACTCCACTTCTTTTGGACCTACAGAGAGCTGTTTGTTGGGAATGCTGCTGCTGAAGAGCATGCTGAGTCATAGAGCACAAATGTAGGCTTTGTCCTCCCATGACTGTATCAATTATTCCTTCCTCCTGTATTACAGAATGATACACCAACTCTTTCCACAGAGTGTGCATGACTCAGGGCTTCACCATGCTGTTGCCTCTGAACTATTCTTTTCTTTCTGAATCACAGCTTGGAGGCTTGGAAAGGACTTGTGAGGGGCAATGTCTGAGAAGACCCTGTTGCACTGTACTTGTAATATTAGGTTCAATTCTTAAAATGGTGTTTAATTTGTTTAAAGAAATTTTATTTAATACATTGAAATACTTTTTTGTTGATATATTGAAAACTTAATCTGGAAATGTTTAGGGGTTCGGCTTTAAAGAAACCACAGAAGTTCAAAATTTCTGTTGAACCTCTTGTAACACAAAAGTTATATTAGAATTAGATGGGATGTTTTCCTCATTAGTCAATTTCATTGAGTTCAGAAACACTATATATTAAGCCTTCCAGTCATTATTTTTCAGCATTAAATAACCTGACATGAAATGAAGGAAGAGCTGGATTTTTTAAAATTTTATTTTCAAAAGTTTAGTAAATAGTAAGAAATAAATACCCTTGATGCCTTCCTGATGCTGACCTGGAACAGAGACTAGACAGAGCAGAAGGATAAAGTAGGGATTTATTAAAAGGCCTCAATGGGAAGTACAAGAGCCCAGCTGAGCTACCCCCAAGGTGCACCCCAAAATGGTCACAAAATGGACAACCGATCATGAGGTCTCACACTTCTATAAGTTCTGGTCCATTAGCATATTGGAGTTAATTGTCTAACCATAGCTTCATGTTATGGAGCTCCATCCTGCTTGCTTTTTTCTTCTCACTTCACCGTTGTTTTTGTTCTTGGGCCTGAAATTTGTCCTTGGTCCCAAGCTAGAGAAGGAATTGTTTTGTCTATCTGTGAAGAGAACTTAGTAGCACTTAATATGAAACTTAAAACTACCCACTAAAACAGCACAGAATCTAAAAAATATTAAAGCTGAAACTTAAGACATCACCCTGATAATCCACACTTGCTGTCATCTTCATTTTTAGGTGTTTGAATGGCAGGCTGTTTTCTGGAGTTTTCTTCTATCAATGAATAAATTTAGAAAATAATCTAATGTGAATCACTAAGACTTTTATATAAGTAATGAAATTTGTATCAGCCATACATTGCTCAGATGTTGTCAACTATTTTTCTGCAGGTTCTTCTCATCTTGTTCTACAAATTTGCAATGGCTTTAACATAAGGAGTGTAAAAAGAAAAAAAAAAAAAGATGGAGGAAATAAAACCAGTAATGTTCAGAATTACTGTGACTTTAAATGCCAAACCTTTTAGTGCAAGGTTTTTCAAAGAATACTGATCAGGTTTTTTATTTTATCCAGTGGTAAGAGATTCAAAGGTTCAGGGTCTAAACTCAACATTAATGTTGCAACTTTAGAAATAATATACACACAACCTCATTGTTCTGTGTCTCTTTGTTTTGTTGGTTGTTTTAATTTTCCTAAATGATAACACACACTTGTATTTTTTATGATCATTCAAATTATAGGAGTCTCCTGCATGGCTTTGCAGGGAACTGATAGAATAAGCATATATTGTGTTTATAGTAGACCTTAAAAACCAAAAATTCCGGGTTTTACAACCTGGATTCTGGGTCAAGATCATCTCTGTAGCAATGTAGCTTTGATGTTCCAGGGTCAAACACATGAATAGGCTATATTTTGACAGCAGGAGCATGTCTGTGATGAGGCTGTACATGATAAAGCTGCTGCTTTGGAACCTTCCTGGGTGTGTCACCACAGAAGCTGGCCCAGAGTCCTTCCTAGACACTGTTGGCAGTCTCAAGTTGGAGTTGTATGTGACAGCAATGTGACCATAGATACATAAATCATACTAGATGACTTCCAGAACTAGTCAGCTCTAGTGTGGTGTTGATAAATGTGTATAGAGAGGACCCACATGGGGATTAATGATGTATATGGAACCCCTGGCCATGATCCTTTGTTGGCAGTGTTGGAGGGAATTGGATACAGGACTTGGAGGGATACTAAGTAAGTTTGCACATGATATAAAATTGGAAGGGGCTGTTGACTCCCCCAAAAGAAGGGAGGCCCTGCAGAGTGACCTCAACATACTAAAGAGATGGGCAATCACTGGCTGTATGGTGTTCAATAAGGGTAAGTGCCAATTTCTGCTCCTAGGATGGGGCAGCCCAGGTCGGATGTGTAGACTCGGGAATGAGGGCTGGAGAGCAGCCTCATGGAAAGAGACCTGTGGGTCCTGGCCCGTGGGAAGTTGGATATGGGTCAGCAGTGCCCTGACAGCCAGAAGGGCCAGCCGTGTCCTGGGGGGCATCAGGCACAGCATCACCAGCTGGGAAAGGGAGGGGATTGTCCTTCTCTGCCCTGAGCTGGGTTGACCTCAGCTTGCGTGCTGTGTGCAATTTTGGGTACCACAATCTGAGAAAGATATGAAGCCAATAGAGATTGTCCAAAAGAGGCAATGAGGAAAGTTAAGGGCCTTAAGGGGAAGCTGTGTGAGGAGCGGCTGAGGGCATTTGGTTTGTTCAGCCTGGAGAAGAGGAAACTGAGGTCAGACCTCATTGTGGTCTTCAACATCCTCAGGAGGGGAAGAGGAGTCGCAAGTACTGGTCTCTGCTCTCTGGTCACCAGTGAAAAGACTCAAGGGAATAGCCTGAAACTGAGTCATGGGAGGTTTCAGCTGGATATCAGGAAAAGTTTCTTCACCCAGACGGTGATTGAACACTGGAACAGGCTCCCCCCCGGAAGTGGTCACGGCACCAATCCTGACAGGGCTCACGAAGTGTTTGGACAATGCAAAGTGTTTGGGCACATGATGTGACTCTTGGGGTATCCTGCCTAGGGCCAGGAGCTGGACTCTCTCTGAGTCCCTTCCAACTCAGAATATTCTATGATTCTGTGATTCTGTGAATTGTGCTTTAGCTATATTTTCTATTACTGAGTTTCAGAGGGACTCCTTATGTCTGGTTAAATAATTTCACAGGTCAACTCAGCGGAGATAGCATCAACTTGTACAATAATCTAATCACCTGTTAATTGTGTTGCTGAGCATCTCAGTAATCTGATGGAGGCAGGAATTAGGCTGAAAGGTGAAGAGGTGGAGAAACTGGATGCACCTAACAACACTGTGTGTTGAAAAGGCAAGACTGAAGTAGTCAAGTGACAAAAATCCGGTTGATACCTGAGGAAAAAAGGTCTGCTTGTGACATAGATATTGAGAAAAAATCAATCAAAAAGGAGAATAGAAGGAGAAAAATATGGAAAGGTTAGCAATAATCTTCACTGTTTGTACTTTTGTGTGAACAATTACCTCATGCCTTGCTTTGGCTAATGTTCTATGGAATAACCCATCCCTGCTGGGATACAAAAATACCAATGCAGTAGTAGCTTTAAATCTGTATGTATCCAGATGGCTGAGAACACTTGATTGTTTCATATTGCTCTTATTCAATAGAATAAATTCGTACTCAATGATTGTATTTTGAAATCTTGGATGCTGTCAAACTTTGGGGACTTTGATTTGCCTTAAGTAACTGGGACATGAGCATTTCTAAGACTCCAGTGACTAACCAGCTAAGGAGAAAAAATTAGCTCAGGAACACATCTAAATATAATTAGATTAATTTTAATCTAAGCTTCTACGGAATTATTTAATTATTTCAGGGGTGTCAGGCTTCTGTGTTTAAAAAAAAAGAAAGAGTTGGACAAAGATTTGCCTGGCAAAAATTGAAACTCTCCAGTCTTGAGAGGTAAAAATAAAATGCTTATGTTTCTTTATATTAGCCATCTTTCTAGTAGTTTTATTAACTTTCTTACTACATAAAAAAAATCATTTTCTGCTACATGTAAGTTAAGGAAAAGAGGCCAAAAACCTCACTATGGTTTCTGACAGATTCTGTCAATCATAATAATATGCCCAGAGTAGAGCAGTTCTTTCACAGGAGGGCTTATTCACACGTAGAGGGTTGACTAAGTGTACAGCAAAATGCATGGTTACATGTTACATTACACTAAAAGAGAATATTCTACTTTTAATTCACCCCTTCAATCAGATCTAGAGGTGTGCAGTCACTCAAAAGGCTGCTGTAGTGCATAGGAAAATTGAACCAGATACCAGCCCTAGGCAAGACTGAATCCAAGTAATGTCTGCACAAGCACTCATATGCCTAAAGAGACAAGAAAAATGAGAGTTGTTTTTGAAAAAATTTAAGTTACCTGTTCCTGGGTACACTGGAGCAGTATCAGCATGGATTGAGGGCTGCTCAGCACTGTGGTCTTGCTTGGCATGCTAGAGCCTTGTAAAGACTCTGAAGCTAAAAAGGGATATTCACAGGCTTCTCTGAGGCTCTTAAAGAAGACATCAACTGACTGTGTTAGACTGAGGACTCAGCACCACATGTGTGATCTTGCATCCATGGGTTGCCGAATTCTATCTCCTGTCTCTGCTTAAGGCAGAGCAGAAGCAACGCTAATCAGAAATATCTTGCATGTGTTTTCTCATGACATCACTTCAGTGTTTTGTATTTTCTTGCACAGAACATAGAACAGCCTGGGTTAGAAGAGACCTTAGAGGTCATTCCATTCCAACCCCCTTGCCAGGGGGCAGGAACACCCTCCACTAGATCAGGCTCCTCAGAACTGCATCCAGCCTGGCCTTGAACACCTCTGGGGATGGGGCTTCCACCCTTCTCTAGGCAGCCTGTGGCAGTGCCCCTGTGGTTCTGTAGATAACAAAAATGTGCTGTTCATGGAGTAGACTATGTCTTTAGTCTTCTGCTACACCTCTGAGCACCTGACTTTGTCTGGGCTCTCCAACAGATAATACAGAACAAACACTGCAGCCCAAATCTTCCTCTGAACACTTCACAGTTCTCCTTTTCAAGCTCTTTGAGGGAGTAAACTGATCAGGTCTTTTTATGCTCTTTTTTTAATTTTATTTTTTAAATTATTGTTTTAAAGTGCTGATTATTTCTTTCCTCTTAAGTCATATTAATTACATTTCATATAAATAGAGTAATATTAAACTAATTAATGTCATGAAGCTGTTAACATCTTTACAGAATTTGGAGCTCCTCACGGAAAAGGTGTTGTGTAAACACAAAGAAGCCTTCATGCTGATACTTTCATATGGAAAAATTTATTACTGAATTTAAAAGATAATCTTCACCGTGTCTACCTTAGGTCAAATCTTTTTTCTCACCAATTCAGGATTTTTTTACTCATTTTTTATTCCCTTTTCCTATAATAATCAGTTTCCTATTGTCATACAACATTCTGTTAGGTACCCCCAGAGCTTTAGGTCTGATAGTGGTGCAAAATATTTTTCTCAGCATTTTGTAACTTTCTATACATTTTTAGAAATTTTTAATGAAAATCATCACACCTATTGGTAGTGAGTTTATAGATTACATTTTTGTAAGAAAAATATTTTGCATTTTCTTATTCTATTTTTTTCCATCCAGGCACAACTAAATATTTTATGTTTTATGGCATCAACAATTCCTGCATTTTCTCTTCAGGAATACTGTTTTCAAGGAATTTCTTGAAAATCAGTAAATCAATTTCTACTACCCGTGAAAAATTATGGAAAGTGATTTTGACGCTTGAATTCACATGTCATTATTGTACCTGAATATTTGCTTTTGTATTTTCTCAAAAACTCAGGAATGAGATTCCCATGTGATAGAGGCATTGGAGCATTGCTCTTGAGAAATGAACTCCTTTTCAAGATTTCATATTTTTCAGTGCAGTGTTTTTCTTTTTGTCTTGTTTTGCAGCCTGTGGAACTGAGCTGGAAGAGTTCTATCTCCGTAAAATCAGTGATGGTTTGTTGAATAAGGAAAAAAATTATCAACTCTGTCTCAGAAGACTTGGAAATTACTCAGTGGATATTAGAGATTTGGCTGGGAAAGAGTAAAGGAACTACTCTTACACATGATGATCCATGTGCTGATGAATGTTATGAAGTGAGTAGGAGCCATCCATTCCTCACAGCCATGGTGGCTTTGGCAGAAAGGCAAACTGTCATCATCTGTAATGCAAGATGCATGTGACACAGGGAAGCCTAAGCGACAGTAAATAAGGAATTTTACATCATGTCAGCATTTTTTCCATTAATTTTATGTTAGCCCAAACTGGAGAGAATCTCTCAAAAGAGGGTGAAATAAATATATGTTCTGCTGTTGGTCAGGGGTGGTATTTCCATGACTAGCTACTGAATTAATCACTTTTTATGCAAGCCTGAGAAAAAGATGTATAAAATTCTCACAAGAAGAGGTGTAAGAGGTGTAAGTAAGAGTAAACATACTGAAAGTTAAGTTATTTGCAGGAATCTCTTCCTGGTGTGCAAAAGAACCACTTCACAGACAGTCTGTAAAAATGCACACGCTTTACCACATGGCTTCCTTCTCTGTTTGCTTTTCGTTATTAATCTTAGTACAAACTGTGCTTAGATGTTTGTTCTCCTTGCAAAAATTTACCCTATCCAAAGTGGCATTTCATTTATATGGGTATTGGCAAGAAAACATCTACCATTCTGAAAGAACTCATTAAATAGGGACATGTTAGTTTACAGGTTTACTCCATATGATATTTATTGGCTGTCCTACAGGCAATGACAGGCAGCCAACACACTATTGAGTGGACTTTTCCACCCATCTGTTTTTCCATCTGTTACTTGAAAAATAGATTTCTTCCTCCCTTCACCTCTCCTCTCCAAAATAGCATTGTTCTAGCAGGCCAACCAGAAAAAGATACACTGATATATAGAACTCGTAATGGGGCCACCTGAAACATCCACTAGTAGTATCTTGGTATGAAATAATACTAGTAACTGCGCTTCTGTTCCCCACACCAGTATACTTGTTAATGTATTATTAATTAACTCATAATGGACAAACCAAATTTGTTATTTTGTGGGGAGAAGAAGGAAGAAGGTGGCTTTTTGACCATCTTCTCAAGGAATATATTCACAGCCTGGGTTGCTAAGGTCAAAATGCTTTGAAAGAGATTATTCTGGTTTTTAATTATAATGTCAATATTAATTTGTGCACATAATAAGAACATCTCCAGAAGAGAATCAAGTTATGATATTTTCATCCACTGCTTAAAAACTCCATTCACATTATGTGAGTTGGTTTTGTAATAGAGATTTCTGAAGCCCACAATTTTAAATATAGCTATCTGATTGCTTAAAGATGTTATTCCTATGTAACAAAAAATTAGGAATATGCTTTTGAGGCAAAAAGTAAAAACTTGATCACTTCACATAGATATTATCTGTATGGATGCAAACCAGTGTTGTTACAGACATCTTTCATATATTGGTGCACTTATGCTGATGGAGACAACTTGTGTCATCACAGAGTTATTATATCCCCCTTTGCTGGTCAGCTCTAGGAAATCTTGATAGAGTTTATTCTTTATAGCCCATAGACTGACAGATTCACAGCATTCCTATTGAAAGTGCCTTGATAGCAGATTTGATATAATTTATTTTGATACCATGGTTTTCGACAAAGCATGGAATCAATGGCAATGTCTAGCAAAAATTTCTATGGTAATCCCTGTTTTCAGTTTGTTAACATCTATATTTTTTTTCTGAGAAATGTATAGATTGAAAAATTTATTAGTGAGTGATTTCCAAAGTAGTAAGTACCAGGGTCATTTGCTTAAAAATACAAAGAAACTGACACAGGCACAGGCAGCAGCAGCTGATTCAAAAGAAGTTACAAATTACCTGTGTGATTATGATAATACACATAAGATGTTCCTTTCTTCATCAGAGTTATTACGCTGTCCCTCTGTAGATGGAGGGAAAGGAACCTGCTTTTCCTTCAATTTAAGGAAGTTTATCCAGTTTAGGCAGCAATGGAGAACAATAAGGCTAAGCAGAGATGAATAAAAGCACTATAGGGCAGGATAATCCATGTCTTTTGTATGTCTATTCATTTAGAATGGAGTGGTTGCAGTAACTGAAAAATGAAGATGACAACAAAGTCAGGATGTTGTTATTACTTGCTTATCAGGCAAGCAATGTACGAGAGTTTTCTTTAATTGTAGATGAAAGCAGTAATAGTAATTTACCAAAGTGGACCAAAGTTAGTATTTCCTAAGGTAGTTCATACACAGATGTCACCATTACAAAAAAATCTAATCTAGACAAAGGTACTGTAGAATTTCCCCACATATACTTTCTCTCTTGGGATGGTAGTAAGATTGTATGTAGCACATTGCACAGTGGAACATTCATTGAGGACACAATTGAAAAACAGTTTTTAATATGGAAAATGCATCTTGTTTTCTACAACACTGTAGAAATGCTATGAAAGAAAAGTAGAATGCAAGGCAAGAAAGAAATAGAAATCTTTTGAATTCTAGTATTTTTCTGGCATATGTATGCTACTGAAAAAATCCATGCAACATCATTTACTAAAGGGCTATGATAAGGATAGTGTTCATTTTTCTAGAAAGTAATCAGTAAATACAAACCACTCATCTTCGCAATCATGATCCATGCACAATTAAAGTGGACATCATGGTGTGAATATAATAAGTATACAAAGCTGGAAAGTTTTTGGCAAACTGTGAGGAAAGACTTTCCTGGCATACCTTTAAATTAGTAAGCAGGTTTAAGAAATGTAAGGGAATAATATGTGTAACGCCAAGAAAGAAAACTCAAAGGAATAACAATATGTAGAAATCAGGGAACCTGAGGTAAAATTACATTGCAGCTCACCAAAATTTTCAAAGCTAGTTCCCTGTGCTGATGTGCTTGAGGTGCAACACATGCAAAGTAACTCAACCTGCCTGACAGAGGCTTTTTCTGACTCATTTGGGCAATAAGATCTGAACATTTAATTGTCAGTTTTTGCTCTGTGGGGGACCAATTTGGATAGCTCAGGGTCCCCAGTGAAACCAACAAAGACAAAAGCAAAAGACGAGAGACGGTCTTTCTTCTCGGGTCGAAAGTCCCACAGCTTTAATTGTGGAACACCTCCTGGGGAGCGAAGGAGAGGGAAAGAGGGGAAGAAAAGACTGAACACCTTGTGAAGGCAATTTTTAAACTTGGGGGAAGGGGGGCCAGATGAAAGGAACCAAAGCCAATGGGAAACAACTGTTGGGAGGGTCGAAGGGAGGAACTAACCTGTGGGGAAACCAACCTACAGGCCCTGGGGGGGTGCACAGAATGATTGTGATACAAAACAAATTCCTCGGTGCAAAATAATAACTCAGTGTTACATCAGTGCAATACAACACTTAATCTCAGCCAAGGGAGTCTAAATAGTACTTGCTATGGTCATACTCTTTAAATGGTTATTCTTAATTCTTAAACAACAAGAAATCATCAGAATATCTACCCTTCTGAGGATTTCTTGATCCTCAGAATTTGCAAACAAAATTGTAAGGAGGGAGGTGCATCTAAGCACTAGATAGCCCTTAAATTCTTTCATATTTCACTGAATACTTGTTTCAGTTGCTGGTAAGCATAGTGAACTCCTGATGTCTTTGCATTCATTAAGGGCTCCTTCAGAAACACAGAAGGACTCACTGTTACCCTTTGCCTGCAGTTGGTCTTAATATGTATGTACCTATGTGTACTATTCATGTAAGAACAACCTTTTCAGATGGGCCATACCAAGGCTTTGTAAGGTTCAATAAGTATTCTTTAGTGGGTCTTCTCTAGGCCAGATTACTTCAGGCCTTTAGGGTATGTTACATAACTGTACTTCCTTGGATGTTCTCTTCAGTAATTTTGGGGGTAACTAAAAAAATTGGCATCAAACTTTAATTCTTCTATGAAAGAAAAAGTTTGATAATTGTTAGCTTGGAGAGAGAACAGAGTTTGATAGTGAGAAGTTGACTACTATAAGCAGAAAGGGAAAGCTAGAAGTGGAAAGAGGAAGAAACTAAAGCTGAAAGCCAAAATAGCTATAAAGGGGAAAGGCAGGTATGGGCTTTCAAATATTTTGTGTGGTAGTTGAATTATTTTACCTCTTATGTATGATGATGTAAGGGGCAGCTGCTATGTCTTGGAGGGTGTCATATTCCATCAAAGACTCCCCAAGTGTCCCCTGATCCAAAGTATTAAATCATCCAGCGTAAAACTTGCCACTTCAGGGCAGGTGGCTTGGCATTCCCACGTGAACCTGGATGAATACAAACCCAGGATACTCTGTGTTTTCAGACTTCTCTGTCCCAGATGGGTCACTGTGACCATTACTAGCACCCTCACCACTAACACTGGAAGATGAGGACCAATGGGTTGCTGTCAAGATCCACTGACTGTCACTTTCTTTCTCTTCCCCCCTCTTTTTCATTCTGTCTCTCCCTCTCCACCCCACATTTACTTTTAAATAAAAATCTGTAGTATTGACTTCAGCATATTAGCTTTATTTGCGCCTTAATTTGAACAGAGACCATTTTAATAACTGGATCTTAATGTGTCTTACTGACCTCTTTGTGCTCCGGACTTGAAAAAATGACTGGTCAGAAATGGACTCTTTTTGACTGGAAGTCTCTTCTGCTGCCCAGAAATCATAGAATATTAGAAACATTTGTGTTAAAAGCAACCTTAGGATCATCCAGTTCCAAACCCCTGCCTTGGGCAGGGATGTCATCCACTACACCAGTTTACTGTGTAGTGCCAAAGCCTCTTCTGGGGATGGGGCATCCATAGTTTCTCTGGGCAACCTGTACCAGAGCCTCACCACTCCCTCAGTGAAGAATTTCTTCCTAATATCTAATGTAAATCTCTCCTCCTTTAGTTTCTTTAGGAAGGAGCATGAAAAATTTAGCAAAGCCCACTGTTTGGGGGGTTAACTGGTCCTGGTGTCCTTCAGGATCTGTTTCTTTGCCTGGGTTGTCTGCTTACTTACAGGTATCACAGCTGTAATATCTGCCTCCTGGTTGGTGATTTTCATCTGTGCGCATTTGTTTAATTGGTGTATATATTGCAATAATTTTAAAAAACACCTTTTAAAACAGAGTGGGCTTAAAAATATCTGTAATTCCTCATTGTGCATAGACCCTGAGGTGAGCTCAGCTGGTCAAAGCATGGTACTAGTAACATCAAGTTGTGGGTTCAATCTCCAGATTAAGAGTTAGACTTGAGGGTCGCTTCCAGCTCATAGTTCTGAGTCAGAATTCTGTGTGACTGTGTAAGAGAGGTTGCATGGCAATTGCATGACACCTGGGGCAATGCTGGGGATTTGTTTTCATCATTCTACCCAATACTGACTTCAGCATGCTTTTATAGGACCCTAGCACTAGGGCAATAGCCCTGAGCAGAGTCAGGAAGTTCCGTAGGTTAAAATTTGGGTAAATTGAGAGATATGTCTCACTGTTAGTAAGGTACATAAGTTAACCCAGGGATCACGCTGTTAACTTCCACTGAAAAAGAACAAAATAAAATATAATAAGATCCCAAATCAAATGTCAGATAAGTTCATAAATGAAAGCTTTTAAAAGTTCAGGAAACAATCCTTCAGCTTAACCTATGCTTTCTTTTCATCAGCCAACACCTGGATCTCCCTTAGCCTCAAACTTCTGATATTAATAGTTGGCCTTTGCTCTCTTGTTGTTCATTTATTCCACCTTCTTTCTAAGAAAAGCACATACAATGCTTTATCATACGTACTTGCCTTAAAGGAATTCCATAAGAGTGTTGGCAAAATTCCAAGAATTTACAGGAATTGTGTAAGGCAACCAATAAGATTGTCTTTTTTTTTTTTTTATTTTAAATTTCCATTTGAATTACTGTTTAGGATTTCAACATGACTGTTTCTGCTTCCTTTATTGCTAGTATTTTGAATAAAATGGGCTATGGACAACAGGTACAAAACTAACCCCTTCCTGCACAGACCTGCTTGACCTTTGAGATACATTTGCAAAGCTATTTGTCTCCTGGTAGTGATACTAGGAGTTATCTTTGTATGTGGAATACCACTGTGCAAAAACTTGTGAGATGGATCTGATCTGGAAGATAACACGGATGCTAATTAATCATACAGAATCAGTTCAGCTGCTGCATGTGTCTTGGAGTTCTCACACATTCCAGGAGGGTGAAACAGCAGCAAAAGTCTACAGCCTGCTTTGGGTCTAGGTACTTTTTTCTTTTCTTTCAAAAAGAAATTACCATTGCTATTGCTACTGTTTTGAGATTTGACAATCTTGTGACTAATTTTCTTAATTTAAAAGACAGTTTTAAGTTCTATTTATTTTCTGGAATTATCCTTCAAATTTTTATGGTACCTGGAATTTTTTCTTTATTTGTCTCTGGTCATAGTACTGACACCTGAAGTAAGAGGAGAGAAGAAAAATCAACGATATAGATTTTTGTCAGTGGCTTGTTGGGTGGTTGCTATGTGAAGAGAGTAAAGAATGGTGCTCTGGAACAGAGATTTCAACTTTATTGTGGCAGAACTGCATCCACTTAAAGTCATGATGATTCATTGTTTGTAAAAAATCTATTTTTAGTTGGCCTGAATTATATGGAGATTAAAGAGAATCATTAGCATAAAAATTCCCTTGAAGCTTCTGCAGTTGGTATAATACAAAAGACTTAGTTAAGAGTCTCTTCAGCCTAGATAACTTTGGAGAATCCCTGGGTGTGCACAGAAGGCAGACTGATAACTCTAGAAGGCTTTTGTGGGTCAGTGATCTATTCCTCTGAGCACAATGCAAATTTTCATACAGATGACACTCCAAAATAATGCTTTTTAGAAATAGCACTGTCAGAAGAAAGAAATTGAGAGATAAAGAGGGGAAAGGGTTAAATTTATAGGTATAGAGACCACCCACCTCTCTAGGAAAAACACTGGTGCTGGGTTTTGCTGTTTGCTCTGTTCTCTCAATGCAGATTAAACTCTTTTTTCACTTCACTGCTTCTGTCCAGTCTGGTGCTTCTTGTGGCATAAAGTCAACGCAGTTGGAGTGAGTGCTAGGTGGTTGCTGCAGATGCAGTGTAGAGGAAGATGATCAGCTATGCAGATTATGTGAGCATCTCTCTTCCTTTATCAGCATGCCATCACAACAAAACTGAAGATACTTAAGTACCTAAGTTGCAACAAGTGTGAAATATGATGAGCATGGCTGAATATGATAATTATTACAAAGCACTTTAAACAAGTCCAAGTTGCACATCATCATTTAGTGCATTTGTGCAAGGAACAAGGTTTGCCATCTTAATTAAAAATGTCTGGTGGAATCCAAAAGGTGCTAATGTGCTTTGTTTTGAAGAAAATCTTAACAACAAACTTTAGAAATCAAGCATCAAAACATGTTTAAATGACATCCATACTTGGCTGAACAACAAATCTGAATTATATATATTCTCTTAATACAGTGAAATTGAATATCTCAGTGCAGGTCATGGTATCTGAACTTGTCCTGCTGGCATACCAGTTAATTCTTAAATGAAGGGTAAATCACAGTAAAAACAGTTTCTCCAATAAAATCTTCTCTGATATACCCTTATTCCTTTGTCCTGAAAAAAACACTTGCTTCCTTCTTATATAAAAAATACAGGTTCTTATATAAAAAATACATTTGCTGTTAGAAGACTGTAATAAAAAATAGAAGTTAAATCATACAACAATCAGGAGGAATATGGGGACATAAGTCTGAGTTTTCATTACAAATGGGGCTGAATTTCATTGGAAATTTATGTATGTGGAAAAAATACTTAGATAAAGAATAAATCCATTGCAGTAATTCTCAGTTACTGGAGAGACTGCTAATATGTCTTTTCACATTATGCAAAACCACTAAACAAGAATTAGGGTCATAGCTTTAAGAAGAGTTGTTTGTAGCATCTGTTAGACTGAGCAAAATGTCACAATATGTAGTCTCCAGAAGGAGAAAACAGACCATTAAATCTTGGATGAATAAAGCTGGTTTTCAAACTGCTGCAATTTTTTGTCTTTTTGGAATAATTACAGGAGGAATTGGGGGTTGTGACTATGATTATATGAAGGCAATTGGACACTAAGTTTAAGTGGGACTAAAATTTGTCTCATGGTGCCAGAAGGAAGGGCTGGTTTGAAAAATGTTTCATGTAAAGAAAGAGACCCACCAGCTGCAAAACAGGTGGTAACCCACCAGGGGCAGGCAGGTATGAAATCATGGCTCTTTACTTGGATTGCAGAGGAAAGGATAAAAGAACAGCAGACTCAGAGGAGCAACCTCCTGGCTTTTTATTAGAGATTTTATAAATAAAATTTATAATTTATAGTTTATTTTATTTAATATGCTGGTATTAAGAAGATCCCAAATGTTGAACATGTAATGTGGGCTTCTCAACCAGGTGCATGCCTGCTCATTGTGGTAAAAAATGTTCTCATTGGTGCTAAGATATTGCTTTCCATGATGTATTTGTATCTTTCATATATCTGTGAGTATATATATCTTTTATAGCTTTAGTGAAAGTTACTATATTGAAGGATCTGGTTGCCATTCAGTTCCCCATGGTTCCATACTGAAACCAAATTTTTTGTGTCCTTTGGAAGAACAGTAACTGAAGAATGATCTGGAACAAATTGCTCTGCTATATAATTGAGAAAAATGTAAGGCTGCAAACAGCACATCTGAGGTTATTTCAGATATTTAATGAGTTCTAGATCAAGAGAAAAGTCAGTTCAAAAGAAGGTACTAGTATTTTTCCTGCATATTTATTGCAATGTTAATGAAACAAGGGGCGTTTCATGTGTCAGTTTTACAAAAGCTCTGATCTGGGCCTCAAAAATTTAGTGGAAAGCTATCGTGCACAAAATGGGAGTTTATGGTTTACCAGCAGTGCCAAGATGTAAATCCTGTCCAACAGTAACAGGGAACATTTCCTAAAAATGGAATTTCAATTGCCTCAATTGCCTAAACTATTTCCTGCTGAAGTATTCCTGGCTTCTTTTATTTGGCCTGATTAGGCAGTGTTTTCCCTGATAGTTTCTTGGACACAAAGTAGCTAGATAGGTAAGGAACCCTTCCCAACTGGCAGCTGGAAGCAAGGCATAATTTTAGAAAAGGAAAGTTTATTAGTATAAAAGCAGGGAGATTTTACAGTGGCCATGGGGAGGAAAGAACAAGCCCAGATAATATTTAGTTTAGTTATGAAAATCTTTTATAAAAGTCCCCCTTTTAAGTGGTATGCTCTTAGCTCTTCCTAGAATTGGACAGTTTTGTCAAATAGGAAGTGCAAGTGTTCTAGAATTGCACTGTTTACAAAGTGCAGGGTTGCAAAGCTTTACTGATTGTGCCATGGAAAAGACACTAAGATTAAATTAATATATTGATGTACACACTGAAATATCATTATAACAAGTAGGGAGGGAACATAAATGCTAGAAGGAAGAAACGAAAAAATTGACTCTCCCAGCTTATAGAGAAAAAACAAAGTTTTTCAAGATGGGAGATTTCAACATGAGGCATCAGCTTGAGCATTTTGGGAGCCTCTGAAAAGGCAGAGAGAAAGCACTGAAAATTCTTTGGTCTTTTGTAATTTGGATAACCAAATCATAGCCACAGCTCTTTAGGGGTAGGCTTTTAAAAGGTAGGCTTTTTAAAAGACAGGAAAATAGGAAAGTTGTTTTGGTTTTTTTTTCTGAGGTTGTGTCTGCATGTTGCACAAAACCAAGAACCATTCCTGCTGGGTCAACCCATGGATGAATGGTTCCACCAGGACACCACTGACATGAAATGCCTAGGGCAGGATTAAGAATTTCTTACATAGGTAGTTGTTTAAACGGGATGCTATATGTGATTAGCTTCCCAGAATCTCCTAGGGTAGTTCAAGAGCTGTAAATATGCAAAGTTCTCCCAAATGAACAAGCCCACACTGTGGAGCAGTAAAATACTTTCATTGTACTATGTTTTACTAGTGGTAGAGCTTTTCTTGCAAAGAAGAATAGGTGCTTCTTCTGAAGTTGTTCAGACAGGTATTTTAGAATGCCATTAATAACATTGTTAATATAAGAATCATCATCTTTATTTTATTCCCAAAGTTTTGACTTGCATTTACAGAATTTTCAGGGTTGCTGATATCTAGTATTCTGTACCTTCAATGTGATATATTTTATATGTGATATATATACTCCCAATAGGGAGTGCTTCTTTTGCAACATCATGTACACTCTCTTCCTAGTTTGAGTTACTCCGAAAAATATTCCAAACTTCTCAGTTTTCTTTTGTTATGACTTATAACAATTTCTACAGCCATGTTTTTAAAATTAAACCCACATCTGGCTTCTGTGTATACAATCGGTCTGTATCAGTTTGTTGTGCTTTGACACTGGCCAAATGCCAGGCATGCACAAAAGCTGCTCGCTCATGCTCCCCTGCTCACACTCCTCCACAGCTGGGCAGAGGAGAGGAAGAAAATTTAATGAAGGGTTCATCAGCTGAGATAAGGACCAGGACAAAAACACTCCAAAGGGCAAAACAGGCTCAGCTTAGAGGTACAAACTGAATTTATTACTAACAAAATCAGAACAGGATAATGAGAAGAAAAACTAAGCTCTTAAAACACTTTTTCTTCTCCCAGCCCCTCTCTTTTTCCCTCTGACAGTGCAGGGAGACAGAGCATGGGGGTTTGGGTCAGTTCATCACCAAGATTTTCTTCCACTGCTCCAGGAGAGGAGTGTTCCCCTGTGAGACCCATGGAGTACCTCCTGTGGTAGACAGTTCTCCATGAACTTCTCCCCTGTGTCTCCAAACTCATGAGCAGCAGTCATCCCAAAACTGCTGAAGCATGAATTCCCCCCATGGGCACACAATCCTGCCAAAACTGCTGCAGCATGGGTCACTCTTCCACGGGGTGCAGCCCTCCAAGGACAGGCTGCTCCAGCCTCTCTCCACCGGGTCTCCCACTAGATCACAGCCCCCTCCAGGCATCCACCTGCTCCAGCATGGGCACCTCCCCAGGGGCTGTGGGTGGATCTCTGCATCCCCCGTGGATCCCCAGGGCCTGTGGGTGGATCTCTGCATCTCCTGTGGATCCTCAGGGGCTGCAGGGGCATAGCTGCTTCCCGATGGTCTCACCATGGCCTGCAGAAGGATCTCAGCTCTGGAGCCTGGAGCACCTCCTCCCTCTCCTTTTCCACTGACCTTGGTGTCTCCATGTTATTTCCCTCACATGTTCTTGCCTTCCTCTTCTTCTCTTACTGGAGTTAAAATTGTGCCTCCAATTTGTTTTGAATTTCTTCTTAAATATTATCATAGAGGTGTTACCGTCATCTCTAATTTTCCCAGTCTTGGCTAGCAGCATTTCCATCTTCAGAGCCATCAGGGATTGGCTCTGCCAGACATATTGGTGGAAGCTTCCAACAGCTTGTTACAAAAGTCTCCTCCATGGCCCCCCCACTACCAAAAACCAGGCCATGAAAAATCAATAAACAGATATTATAAAAAATGAGTTTGGTCCTGAATTTAAAGGGGAGGGGGAAACTGGCTGAAACTGTGCTAATAAGACCTCATTCTCTGTGTAAAGAGGAAAAAAAAAACCCTTCCCTTTTCAATGAACAACTTCAAGGCCAGATTTATTTGAAAAATTTTTCAAAATTATGCAAGACTGGGCTCATGAGCATAAGATTAAATCCAGCTGAGAAGCAGAAGCAAGGGTCCATGTGGGAATCATGCTATTTGCTGACTCATAATAAAGACAACAAAAAAAGGTGAACCTCCTAAAATCCAGCTACTCCAGGGAAGGACTACCCCTGATTGAGCAGGGTTGTTGGACCAGCTGACCCACTGTGGTCCCTTCCAACCTTACCATTCTGTGATTTTTGCAGTTTAAAATGGTACAGTGCTGCAAATTTTTACTTAATTGATTTCATCATATATTTGAACTGGGGAGCTACTTATTTCTAACAACCCACTGTCACTGTGATGCATGTTGTTATATTTTACTGTTTTATTAAACATTAACACTCACCAGCTAGGAAAAAAAGTCACGAAGCTGCAAAGAACTTATTGATGCCACTGAAATACAAAGACAAGGCATAAACCTGGTAAGGGGGACACTTACTCTGTCTCTGTTTTGCTTAGAAGTCATTCTTTCTTAGTGCACAAATTGTAAATTACTAAAACAATATTCTGCTGATATTTTTTAATCTATGTTATGATTTCAGGTCTGTCTTATTTGCACATGGCTCAGCTGAATATATTTTTTCAGTCTGATTTTAAAACTTTGAGAGAATAATTCTAGTAGATGCAACAAATTATTGGAACAGTGGCTGTATTAATTTGTCTGTCAATTTCCCTTTATCCTTCCTCCATCACAAAGAAACACAGAGCAATCCTGTGCTACATGGGCCTCTTAGAGACAACCATGACAACCTTATGGCTCCAGTGAGTGAGACTGCAGTTCTCTTTTATTCTTCTCACGTGTTTCTAAGAGTATTCTCACTCCCTCAACATTGTCTTGGCATGACAAAGAGGCATTGCCTGTGTACTTTATTCTGGAGAAATAAATGACAGAAGTAGATCTAGACATAAGAGGTCTGAACAGAGTACTACCAATCCTCAATTTTAAATGAATTATTAGAGAATAAATAAATTATTATGTCAATTTGGAAGGTTTGTGTGGGCAAAATGATTTGGGATTTGTTTGGTTGCTGGTTTAGGTGGGTTTTTTTCTTATTTTTTTTTCCCCCTGGAAAGCTCTGAGTCCTCTAGATGCACACATACAGAGCATGTATTTCACACTAATAATTTTTTTTCTGAAATTGGAAAAATGCCTTGTTACTTCTGTTTTTTACTCTATGCTAATACTAAAATCTAATACAAAAATGCTAATACAAAATTGAAATTTAAACAATGCTAGCAGTATTTGATTTCTGACCAAATTTTATAAAAGGGTCCTAAGGAAAAGCTAAAGTTGTGTATCAAGAGCTCATTGAGTCCATATAGAGAGTCTTCTGTGCTGAATTACCAGAAAGCTTTCACGGATTCTACAAAATTTTACTTTTCACAGGTCCATCTTCAAATCAAAGCAGTCACAAAAGTCACTAAGGAAATCCCTTCCTAACAAAGCAACAGCAGTGCTGTTACCCACTGAGCAACACTGCTCTGAGTCAATTCTGTATTTTCATGCTGAGGGGAAAGGCAAGCGAACTGCATTTGCCTTACAGAAGCGTGCACAGAAATGGCAGAACTTAACAAGGTGGACCAGTGTCTTAAATCTATAAATCTTAAAGTTAAAGGAGTTGCAATTTCCTTTGTATAATCAAGTCCAAGCAGTAGCTCCCACTGCTGCTGAATAGAAGCTTAGTGGGGAGAAGGTTCTCCATCTCACGTTTTCCAGCAGCTTGACTTTGTTGATTAATTCTTCTTTTCAACCAAATAACTGATTTAGCTAGTGTTAACTGATGTAAGTAAAGCTTATTTACTCAAAGATATGACATAAAAACCTGAGTAAAAGGCATGTGTATGATATAATGTTTGTAAATTGAATATATAGTGGATGAAAAAAATACGGAGGTAATTTTATTAAGGTAGTTCTCAGAAGAAAACCTCTAGCTTTTATTTTTAGATAAAAATTCTATAATGATGTTATGAATTAAGGTTGAATTATGATTTTGAAGGTAACTGGTCTGCAGATATCTAACATAACACTAGATATTGAAGTGTTTTCATAGCAGTTGTATTTTAATAGCTAATGTTGTTTTTTAAAAATCATAGAATTTGCCATTAATTATGTTAAATAAAGAATGCATTCAAACTGCCTAATTCCTTGATAACTTGTCTAGAAGATTACTGATTTTTTTGGTGCATTTTCAGGGTTCAATTTTTGGGAAGCAATGGCTGTATTGTAATTCATTACTATATAATTTGTTGTACTATAATTTTATGTTATCTGTATCGTTGTCTTTGTAAATTTTAGGAATAGAAATATACTTTAAAGTAGTCGATTCACAGCTTTGCTCATTTGATAAACGTCTACCCTTTTTCAAAAACAGTGAATCGATATGCACTTAGTGTCCACAAAACTTTTGTTCTCAAGGTGAAGACAAGTGGCAAGCTCAAAAGTTTCTATTGAAATGGTGTTTTTGTGTTATGTTTATAAAAACTGCATAAGTAAAGCAAATTTATAGACCATGTTACTGTTTGTAACAGATAGGTGATTTGTCTTTCCGTCAAATCCTAAACCTGTTTTATGAGAGTAATAGATAAATCAAGTGATGACTAACAGAGTGTCCCTTCCCAATGACACAGAATAAGTGGTAGCCTTTTGAAAGGTCTCAAATAGGGGCCAGAATTTCATAACTTTCTCTTGTCCTGCAGAGACATTCTGTTCAGTCTATATGTGTTACTTTAGGGATGCTGGAGGGAAGCACTGTATCATTTCTCTGCCCTTCAGATGTTGTGAAACATTTGAGAATTTCAACACAATCCTTTACTCACTACTGAACTCTAAAAGGGCCATCCATGTGCGTGTGTGTGTGTGTGTGTGTGTGTGTGTGTATGTGTTATTTCACTTAAAATAACAAAAATAAATGAAGAAACTTTGCATTCTGGAGCAAAAAAATGACTGATTCCTTTTGTGGCTGGTCACTTCGAACCTTCATCAAATAAAGACTGGTTATTCAACATTTTGCATACTAAGTGAATTAGTCTGGATTTTCTTGTTCTGTAAGTTGTTTTTCTTCAGCTTCTACAGTCATCTTTCGATTAGGGAGTAGGGAATGCCTGTTTTAAGCTTCATTGTAGAATATTTTTTGTTGTGCAGATTCTTGGTGAGCAAACCATTAAAGGCAGCTAATGGCTGCTGTCAGTTATCTGTGCATAGAACAAGTTGTGCTGTGGTTACAATTTCTGTTTCAGTTACGGAGCTCACAGTCTATTAGGGATAGAAATTGAACCACTAATATGTTAATTTCAAACTGCATAATTAATTGCACTTTAATTCTCTTTGATTTCAGACATTCTGGACAGTGTCCAAAAGCCATTAAACTCTTTGTACAATAAGGTAAACAAGTCCATTTCTGAATGTCTAATGTGGACAGATCTGTTGAGGTTTTTCTGCTTACTCAGATTCTGACTTTGTAATTTTCTGTTTTTCAAGACAGAAATAGCTTATATATAATAAACTTTTGGAGACACAAATGCTACATTTTTAACTGGCCTAAAACTACATAGACACTTTTAAAAAGATTCCTTTTTTACTTCTGTTCAGACCTGGGGGGGAAAAAAAAAAAAAATCAGTAAAAAAAAGGAAGCTTTTTCTACCCCACTTGTATGTACACCTGTTACTACTTGTCCTTTTGCAGTTTGACAGTTGCAGCCAAGAATACAGATCAAGACAAAATCCCATCTACTGTATTTTAAATGAGATTATAGTAAAATCACAGTATTCCTCAGAAGATTCATTTGAGAAGGCAGTGAAGATAGACCACTGAAGCATGATGATATTGAAAAATAAATATGCAATAATCGACAGCAAAACCCCGAGAAACCGCTCAAATATTTGAGCAAGGGAGGAATAATTTTTTCTGTTATTGGGGCAAGAATAAAGTAGGTAAGGATTTTTATTCTGGTTTGATTTGTTATTTTATCCCTCATGTTTGCAGGGTAAGGGGATGGAGATTATGGGGAAAGAGAAGAGAAGAAAGTGAAAGGGATATTTTCTCTGGGGAAGGAGGAAAAATCAACCAACAGCCACCAACAGCCTCTGCAATTTGCCAGC
Source organism: Polioptila caerulea (assembly GCA_013397295.1). Classification (NCBI taxonomy): domain Eukaryota; kingdom Metazoa; phylum Chordata; class Aves; order Passeriformes; family Certhiidae; genus Polioptila; species Polioptila caerulea. The sequence continues at coordinate 77,474 of VYXF01004116.1, forward strand.
TGCCTGATCATCATGAGCTGACACTACTGACTTCCAGGTAGGACTTAGTTGCAAAGGGGTTCTTGCAAAGGAGGTGTTTTGTTTTGTTTTTTCTGCACAGAAAGAGGTTGTTCTTACTGCACAGTGAGGAAGAAAGAACGCAGGTACTTGAGGGAAAGCAGATAAGTATTTAATAGAAAATTATATCACTGGGGAAATAGAGGTCAGTTGCCTAGAGAACACCAGGAAAGTGATGATTCTCTGAGAGAAGGGTTGGTGGCAAAGCTGTTATTTCTTGTAACTTTGAAAAATAATCTTATGGGCTGGATTGTGAAATACTGCTCTTCCTTCCCTGGTCTGGCTGAAACAACAAACACAGATAATATGTATGTAACTGCCCAATTAATGTGTGTCCTCTTCACATCTAAGAATAATTCTAAGAAAGTAGTGTGAATATGAGAATTTCAATGGTCAAAGGTATCATTTGTTCAGTACTACAACTAATAACCACACATATATGTATACAGTCAGAGATATTGAGAGAGGACATGGTCTCTTCCCTGTCTTCTGTAAAATTACTTGGTTTTGGTTGTTCACCACAGTCCTCATTCTTTTTTACACTCCTACTCTATTAATTGCAAGGTTTAAAAAATATAACAGCTTTACCTTTGTCTGCCCTATTGCCTGAGTTGCACTGAATACTGAAATAGCCAATCTATGCGCACATATTCTCTTGTTTATTTTTGTTAACTAAGGAAAGGAAGTATGGGATACTTGTTTATAGAAGTGGAATACTGGCAATAAAGACTACATTCCTCAAAATAGATGTTTTCACTCTGTAAAAGTAGTCTTTAGAAACAGTAACTGGTCAGAAACTGGAAGAGCCAAACTTGTACTTACTTAAGAACAAGTACAGGTGTAATTTTCATTTGTTGTGCTGGGTCCTACTTTTTGTGCTGCATTAAATGACAGTAGGCAGTCTCTGCCACTAGTTCTAAATTAAAGACTTGTTTGTGCCTGGAGGTAAGACTTTGGAGAACTATGACGTATATGGCAGAAAGGCTTGAGAATGAGGCCTTATTTGATTTTTTTTTTTTCTGATCTGTTTTTTTTTCCCACATGACAAAGAAAAAGTTACAGATAAATTGTAACAGCAGCTAAACTAGAAAGACTGAGGCATTCACAGTGTAAAAAGAACACCTGAATATCTCAGAAATACTTTGTGCATTCACGTGAGCATGTGCAGAAGGTAAATGAAGATCTCTGTCCCTCAAACCAAGCATACTGGCTCCTCAAAATAGAGGAAGATTTTTACTCTTAAGTCACAGTGGGCACATACTTTTTTCTTTTCTTGTGATTTGATTCCTAGAAATCAGAATTACTTTTGTTTTCTATTTGTCTGAAGAAGCATCTGCTGAAAAACTCAGAAGCTGAAGTTGAATTGTTCTTGGAAGAATTATTTTAGTGAACCAGCTAGTGCTATTTAACAGTTTAAACTACAGCAAGTTTAAGTCAGTCTTTATAATGTTGGCAGGCATAATTGTGAAAAGAATTCTGTTTTCACATCTGTATCTCTAATACTGAAGTTACAAAAGCTACAGAAAATGTGTTTCTCAATTCTCAAGTTTAGTGTCTATTCAAGATAAAGTACTTATTTTTTTTCTTCACAGAAAATTTTGCCGGATAGATTGCTACCCTGATGACCCTTAAATATCTAGGATGCTCCAAAGTGAAAGTACTCAGATAAAAAAACGATTTTTATCCATATTGACATTAATTTTTTTACCGTGTAAACAGCTCCAAGCAGTCACAGCATCAGAGATTAAATACTCTGACAATGGCAATGTGTAAAATGGCCAGATTAATTTCTTATCAAACATAATTGATTCAGTATTGTAAATGGGAACCATCTGATGTATTTTTCAGATCAAAGCTTATTCTCCCTCGACACATATGCACTAGAGCCGCCACAGTTATGTGACAGCTAAATTATAGGAGTGCTTTACACACACATTATCTTGTCACAACATAAGAATATCCTACTGTGCTAAAATACCACTTTGAGAAGAAATATATAATTTTCCCATTCTGTGGGGGAAGATGCTAAACAGCTTCTTTCTTTTACATATCTTTTATTTTCGCCTTCTAGCAGCATGAGAAGAGCAAAATTCTAAAACAGAAAATTTGAAAACTCTTCATTTGAATTTCTCTGTATTTTTATCCTCTTCATCTTCTATGTAATGAAATGTGGTGATAGCTGTGCCTAGGATTACATAGAAAATGCAGAAGGAAAACAGTGATTTCCTTTCAGAGTTCATTTGCTTATTTAAAGAGAATTATTAGAAGTTTTTAAAGAGAATTATTATAATTTTTATTCCCCCTCATGCATTAGGGTAAGTGAATGCTTTTGAATTAAATATGTATCTGTATGTTTGAGAAAATTTAATGAGCATTTTGCAACAGCTTTGTGGCACTACTTTAGCAATCCCTAACAGTTGATACTGTCCAATGTGAGACTTGAGTTAGGTCAATCCAGGCTTTTGGAAATTTAATCTTTTCTTAACCAAGGTGCTGTAAATTACGTTGGACTTCTCTCAATTTCTGTAAGACAGTTCAATATATAAGGCCTGGACATGTAACAGGGCACTGTTACCATCTGAACTGAGTCTGGGTCTGTTTATCAGGGCTTGTTTTTTGTTTTGTTTTGTTTTTGTTTTTGTGGAGGTGGGGTTTGTGGGCTTCTTTTTGTTTGGTTGGGTTTTTATTGGTTTTTTTCCCCCTATTTCCTTTTCTTTTTCCCTTGTTTTCCTTCTCAACACATTATGTTCTGTGGATCAGCTCTTTTAGCATTTCTATTTTCAACTACACCATTGCTGTGACTTCCACAGCGGACCAGACAGAGATTTCTGGGCCCTCATCCTTGACATCTAATGAAAGTTCTGCCTTTGTGCCTGGACATTTAGAGAGTTGGGAGAGGTGAACGTTGAAATTAAGGGAGAAGGAATGTGCTGATGATATAGTACTGTGAGTGGCTTTGTTCCAGTACTGGTGTAAAACTCTAAATGAATACAAAATATACCCATGGTGCTATTATCTGGGCCATGATTTGACTATTGGATCAAGATTAAAGAATGTTCACAGGTTGCTGAGCTGTTAAGTTTGGTATTGCTATTTAAATAACTCTTCAATTTACTCCTACACAAAGTTATAGTCAAAGATCTCTGCAAAGCATTGGATGGTGGAATTAAGAAATCATGAATATTCTCATCTGTAAGAGGACTACCTACAAGCAAATATTGTGACTGTGAAGTCTTTAATTTTAAGCATTTTGAGTTGGACTCTTCTGGCTATGAAGGGATTCTAATATACTAGTGGCATTCCTGCACTTTGCAGGATGTATCCTGTTCTGGTTCATATCGGCCATGAGCTTTGAGAAGTAGCAAACATCCATCAATAGTTAAAGGCACCGTCCAATTGGAAGCTTCAGTTATCTATATTTCTATCTTGGCATCCCATGAGTCTAGTAAAGCAGTGATAGTAGTGTGATTATTTTTAGAAATACCTTAAGTAAAATGCATGTATGTTAAAATATAAATTGACTTTATTACTATAAAGCCTTTTTTGTCATTTCAGTATTTTCATTATTAGTCGCTTACCCTGTGATGCAAGTGCCCCTTGCTAGACTTTTGTGTTGAGGAAATGCTGAGTTTTGGGTTTGGTGAACTTGGTTAAAGCTATTCTTCCTGTGATCATAATCAGTATTGCCTGCAGTAGAGTAGTGAGTGCTACCCAAGTTTGCCAGTGACACATTGAATGACCTTATAAAGGAGATGATATTTCCTTTCTTCATCTTGGTTTCCCTCTTGTGACATGAGAACAATATTACTGACCTCCTGAAAAAAGCTCATTAAAACCATATATTAGTGATTGAGGTTTGAAAACTCACTTTGGTGCTATGTAATGTAATACTCATAGAGAATGCTGTTGACATACTTTCTTTTAAGAGTGAGAATTCAAGATGAATTCTGTGAGGAGAGGACTTTGAACAGAAGAGTTCCCTCTTTGAAGTGAACAGGCATGCACTACTTGCTGGGACAGGGATGTATTGTTCTGTTTTACACAGGAATTACTCAAGCTCTGCATCTAGGGTTACACAGGAGAGTAAGACAGAACTAAGGACCTAACATTCAATGCTTAACAAAAAAATCTTATCTGGCTTCTTATATATTCTTCCTATATCTGACTTCTATTTGTACTCCTTTGGGTGCAATACTGCATGTCTAGTGATAAGAACTATTTGAATTAAAAGAAAAAATAATTGAACTCTTGGCAAAAAATCACCACTGGACAGTGCATCATAGTTTTCAGTTTTCCAGTGTACATTGTCTTAAACTTATTATAAGGAGAGTGCAGAGAAGCACAGAGAAAGCATATGGAGAGTTTTAACCTCTTGTTTCTACCCTAATTATTCAAGGTTCCAATTTTTAAAGTGAGCTTTGGTAAGGGCAATAAGTTAATACATGCCTGTTCTAGGATTTCTGGCACCATCTCTGAAGCTCAGTTAATCCACCAGTCTTCTCAGTGTCTAGTTTTGGACTATGTGAAGATACACAGTGCTTCCAAAATAGATACAACTCGGCAACAATGGCTTCCCCCTAATCACTTGCAGCTGAACTTCTTTTTATAATGTGTCCTAATGGAAACTGCCTAAATTTCTTGATATAGCAAACAAAAAACCAAAAACAAACAAGCAAAAAAATCTTCCCATTGCTTTCTGTACAAAAAGATAGCTGGTCCTAAACATATACTTTTACATTATATCTCCTCTTCCTAAAGTTGTGCAAACATCTGATGACTTCTGTCTGAAAAACAAAAGAGAGCCCCTGAAAATAGTAGTAGGACTTTCTCCTTGGTATTTAGACGGGTGATATAAAAATCTGTTCTGCAAACAGATATATTTTTTTTTCTTTTTTGGATTTCCTGTTGGAGAACATTTGTATTTGAAAGTTTTTTTGGGCCTTGTTCTGGAGATTACTCTGAGGAAGTCTGAATGAGGGAAAGGTTTTGTTAATTATGAATTTGTGCTAGTTTTAGAGCTGTCTGCATGATCTACACTCTTTCCTGGAATTAATACTTTTCTGTGCTAGAGAAACACTTTTTTAGTTGACCAAAACAGTACAAATTTGAAATAACTGAGGCAGTCAGTAGTAGTATTTTTCCCTTGAAGTCATAGCTTTTTGATACTAAGGTTCTGTCAAGTCATAAGCTGAACGTGGTTGGGGAGTAGTGGCTGGAGTGAGCCCATTTAAGAGGCAGAGATAAAACTACAGGCCATGGGAACAATACCCATGCCACACATCTTAAATCAAATTCTTAATATTTATTTTTGGTCCTGGCATGTTGATTGCAGTTCATTTTTCTGCATAAAAATTCTAAACAGCTATATGCCTGTATACATATTCAAGAAGGTGGAGAAGACCAAATCCAGTTGACGTGTAGTAGGAACTGTTTCATTGGTCTTTGAAAAAATTGAAATAAGGCGAAGGGACTACTGACAGGACAACATTGTTGTGTTTTACTGATGTCTGATTAATTTTAACATAGGCTAAGAAAACGTTTTATGTCCACTTGATGAGTTTGAAAACAAAATGTGAAATGAGTGAGAGGCAGAAAATCAATCTGTGTGCTATTTTTATGAAGCTAGGTATTTTACCTAGTTTAAGAAGCAAGTTGTCACTATCAGAAGGGGATGAAATGAAGCTTTACAAATAATCTTTCAGGTTATCATAGGAAGAGGATTCAATTCACTGAGCAGACATCTTTGCAATCCCAATTTTGAGTGCTCTAGTGTACAGAGGGAAATGAAAAAAACTGAAAAATTAATTTGTAGTAGGTCCAAATAAAACACTTGATGACCAGGAAAAATGAATGTAGTGTTTTTCAGTATGGACCTGAGAGAGACTCAAGAGTGACAGACTAGACAGGTTGATGTCAACTGTGTATAATGCCTTAGTTGCAATTTTAAAGGACAGACAAAGCAACATCTGAAATTTGAAGTTCAGCTGGGGTTTGCTGAACTGGAAATAAAAAAGGTTGGATGAAATTTTTTAAAAGCAAGCATAGTGATTACTAATAAGGTAGGCTTTAAGGTAAAGACATCTTAATTACTTCAAAGTTTGTCAATTGAACATGTGTGAGGGGAAGGCTGTATTTTATTTATTTCAGGGTGAGGATGAATTTCTTCCCAGTTTGCTTGAAAGTATTTATGATCAAACTAACTCATTTCCCTACCAGCCTAAGCCATGAAGTGCTGCTGTTCTCCTTATCAATTTAAATGAGGCATCAGACAATTTAGCTGACATGACAGATAGTTAAAAGAGAAATTGCAGAGGACAGCGTGAGGGAATGCAAAGACAGATCCTGTCCTATACTACGAACAAAAAGCTCCAGAGCACCTTTGCTGGCTATGTTGAGAAGCCAGAGATGCTGTTTCTGCTGCGCCAGCCTAGAAAGCCTACTTTTACATTGTTTGTTTACATGTCAGGAGTCACTTCAAATTTATATTTTTATTTATTGGTCATATAATTTCTAATTATTTAGTTGGGTTAAGTGTGAACTGTTATGTATAATAAAGTATCCATATTATAAATGCAAATCACCAATAAAACAACTAACAGCATCTCAAAATGTACATATCTGTAGTCCAGTTCACCAGGATTAGTATTTGTCAAGTACTCCACTGAAACTTATTTGCTTATCTGCCTAACATAGCAACCTACCCTTTTAAAAATTATCACAGATGTTGGCATTGTTCTCCTTTTCTGTGGCATTATAAATTCCTTGCTGTCCAGCTTTCAGGTGCAGTTACTGCAGTAGTTTTTTTGCAAACTAGATGAGAATACTGTAATATAAGAGAACAATGATTCAAAAGAACAGGAGTGAGTCTGGAAAATGTTGGTAGGTCAAATATAATTCTTTCTTTGTCCTTCTCTGTCAAATATTTGAGTCTGGAATGTCTTATAAGATCTTGGAGTTAGCTGAAGGAGATGAGAATAATTGACATGAAATGATTTTTTTTTTCTTTGACCCAAATACTTTTGTGAAATTTTATACTGGTTCTTATTTGACAGCAGCTTTTTCTTTATAGAGGGTAAGATCCCCCTGTCAGACAAAGGAAATACAAAGGAAAGAGTCTCCAATTTCCCCCAAGTGCAGATTAAAATCATTGATCCAGAATTGAACTCATTTTGAGTTTTTGTGCTTCTGCACTGGGAGAGAACAAGGATATGTAGAGATGTATGCCACTGAGAGGAAAAAAGCTGACATTCAAACAATTTAGTATTCCAGTCATTTTGAGGCTCACAGAAAATGTAGGCTGATTAATATTTCCCAGACAGATAATTAGGTTTTTTTATGGGAATAGGACCACTCTATTCAAGAAATATAAGTTGGAAAATACCTTTATTTGCTTAACTGAAAAAATAACTGTGGCTATTCTCTTCCCTTTCTTTAGATGTTTGGCCAGCTCCTCATGTCTGACATCTTGTTGTGCTGCATTAAGTTTGTTGTGCCTACTTTGCTTTATTTCCATCCCTTGTTTACAAACATATTAGTGTTTTAATTATTTTCCAGTAGTAGTTACTAGAAAATACTCTCCATTGAAAAGAACTACCCTTAGTTTATTTGTAATTCAGTGTCTTGTCATCCATTATTTTTACGTCATTTAAGAATGTGTACCAAGAACTGGATGAATCCTATTCTGGTTTTGTGAATAAAAGGCTAGGAATTATCACTGAAAGAAATTTTTCAAGTTTTCCATCTTCTAGACTGGTTTCAAGACAGACTTGTGTTGGCTTGATTCCATATTTCTATCTTTAATGTAGTTGCACTTTAAATATTTCAACCGTTTTGCTAAAAATGTAAAAAACTAATTCTTACAATCAACTTTAAGTTTGGCACTGTTATTTAAACACTAGAATTGACAGTGGTGTCTAGCCACTAAGCAAAATCAGTAAGTGTAAATTATTCAGTTTAGTAAACAGAAAAAAGAAGTGCATGTTTCAGAAAGCAGTGATTTCTTACACTTTGTTCATTATGCTACAAGTGAAAGTCACAAATACTTTCTTTTTTTTGTTTGTTTTGCCCATCTCAGCAGGTTGTAGGGGAGACCTAAGAGTAAGAGTACAATTTTCTTGCTTTGCTGGAGAGATCTGTGAGAAGATGCTTGACATTCCATGTGATAGAGAATGGCATGTCTCTAGAACGCAGGAGGTAAAACTATCTTGGGATTTTTACAATTTATTCTTATACCAAATATAATTGAAGTTGTTGGCAATTTTGGCTTTAGGAAACACCATTTCTTGAATGCAAAGCATTCAAGAGCCTGTTCTTTGCATTGCTGATCTAACTGTAGATTTTATTATTGTTATTTGTATTATGTCTATTGTGATAGATTTGGAAATAATTTTAGAATAAATATGGTGTTTGTAGAGATAACAATGGTTAAGTTCATTAGGTAAAATATTAATACCTTAAACATTTTTCACATGACTCTCTTTGCTTTGTGGAGGGTTTACAATCATGTATAGAAAATTTGCATCCTTGTAACATCCGTGACATGACTTCCTAGTTCTGAGTCAGCAGTTACCAAAATTCAGCAAGCAGTTTTACTTACACAAGATCAAAAGATCACATTTAATTGTATATGCTGATGATTGGGGAATCAGTGCACTGCTCAGACTGTTAGATTTGAATTGAGAATTGAGAGGGCATAAAATTTTGCTGTGTTGTGGTTATTAAAGCTGTGTCCAAGAGGAAATGAGGGATATCATGTCAGCCTCAGAGGATGAGTTGAGCTGTTTCTTAGCTACTGTGTAGCTGTAGGAAAAGGTCTGGTGAACTAACACAAATATAAGCATTTTGAATACCATATTATGTCGTGAGGATCTCACACATACACAGATTGCAAAGTTCAGGCTCTAGTATAGACCACTGTTGTGTTTTTCCGTTCCTTAAGGGAAAGTCTACTTCTTTTGCCAGCTCATGTTGTGGTTTGCTGGTGTCATTAAGTGCTCATTAATAGTGAAACCAAGCCTTGCCAGTGTTTTTCAGGTTTAGACTGTGGTCCAAGCCTCTGGACAATACAAAACTAGAGATGGCACTTTCTCTCTAATGTAGCTGTGTTGGAAATGTTTGTGTCAGTCATCATGAAGTGACTTAACTGACTCAAATATGGAGAAGAAAGCCCTCTACTCAAGTAATCTATTATTAGCAAAACATTTCTTATCAAGATTACTGGTCGCCTGTTTCTTTGCTTTCCTAGGATAAAATGGCTTTCATATTGGATATAATGGTGCAGACTGGCACAAGTAAAATATTCTTGATGTCTTAGGTTGCTCTCACTGGGCGCAAACTGAACACAGATGTGAACTGTAGGAAGGTGGTTTCTGCAAATTTGGTGGGCAGTTTCCTGGAAGTCTTCCAGTAGCTGGCAATTTTGGGTACTGCAAAAAGGTCAGACGTACATTTATTACATAAATATGTATAGCACAACCCTTAATGAAATTCTTCTATTTTCTTTTTGCTCAACTGCTGTTTTAATTAGTGGTGATGAGAGAGTAGAAAATTTTATGCTGTTTTATTCTTTTCTTTTCTTTATTTCTCAAATGTATGCATCAGTTTTATTAAGCCACAAATGGTATTTTACATTGTATTAAAGGAAAATGTGATCTTATGCAGTTTACTAAGGACATATGAACAGAATTGAAATATAAATTAACACACAACACTGAGAAATATGATAAGTTTAATGGCATTCATATTACAATAAAACCAAATAATATTAATAAATTTGCATATTAGCAAAACATTCCACACATATAAGACGAATTAAGGGACAACTGCATGGATCTACAAGCCTATAATTTTATTTTTTTTTTTTTTTTAATCTATTAATGATAATGGTGTGCATTTGGTGGTGGTCCACTTTTTTTTCAGGGAAGTTATTTGGGATAAAATGCATTGTGGGTAGACCTACCAAGTGCTAGATGCAGAAAGAAGTGACCTTTTAAAATTAATAAATATCACTTAGTTTAAATTTCTAATGATCTACATACATGTTTTAGGTATTACAAATTTGTTATGTTTTAGAGAGGTATTGGAACAACTTGTGGCTAAGCCAGTCAGCACAGCAGACCACAGTTTTGGTATTTTTTCTGTTTTTAAAAGCAGAGCATATACCAATATATAAATGTTAAAAAAACATTGAAAAAGATCTGCACAGAAAACAATACCTTACAGATTTTTTTATTCTTTATAAATAATCCTTGTTGAAAACTTTAACAATGACTGAAGGGGCCATGAAAAGGAGGACTTACATGCAAATATCCAAAATACACTGATCTAGAGGATGCATTTGTGCTCTTTTTTCCTGATGTATATGCAGTTGATTAGATTGCTTGGTGAAATATTGCCAGAAAAGCATAGACTATGCTTGAGATTACAGAAAAAAAATGAGTTTTTTTCTCAAACCATACATACAATTATTTCCCCAAGAAAAAAAAAAAAAAGAAAAAAAAAAAAGAAGAAATTACGCCCCGTACTTAATTTTGAGCTTGAAACAGTTTCTTGATGTTTCACACTTATCATCTCCATCTTGTATCATCCACACCTCCAGGGCCCTTAAGGCATATGGGTGTATGTGTGTGGGTGTGAATGGATAAATGAGAAAGACCTGGCTCTTTCAAAGAGGTAAAAACAATACGAAGGGAGCAAGATTGCTTGTGAAGATGTGTAGACTTTTGACAAATGATATGAAAATAGAAAGCAAAAAGAGTTGACTGAGTGCCAGAAAATATCTGAAAATTTTTTAAGTATGAAATTTGGAGAACATGGGAACTGATAAAATCTCTTCGTTCAAGACATTTAGGATTTAACAAATCAGTTGATTAGGAGGTGGTTCTCAGAAAATAGTTCAACTATGGAAGAAGAGAGATTTTGATTGTATTATTCACTTCCTGCATTACCAGCTCCTTTCACAGGTTTCTGGAGCAGTCTTCTTTGAGCTGCATGGTAGTAAGTCTTTGTTGGGTGAAGACACAGTGATCAGTATCTTCAGACCAAGCTCATTTTCTTTCTTCCCATTGCTCTTTTGGTAATTATTACTTTTGCATTATAAATGGCTCAAGAGCATTCCAAAAGTTCAAAGAACTCTTTTACTGCTACTGCAATTTATGCACAGCAGGGCTCAATGGGAAATGCAAGATTTATTCTAGGAACATTAGCTTTTGTACATTACTATTACGTGTACAGGTAGGATGAATTTTGCAGCCAGTATTCATCTTGCCAGGCATTTGCCACCCTATCAATGGTTTCACTGAAACCACGAAGTTTTTCACAGAAGAATATCAGCATACATGTTACATATTTTTACTATCAAAAACACAGTTAAAAATGTGGCATTATATGTTCTTGAAAAAAATCTGGGACAATCCTGGTTTTATTGAAAAAGTCTTTAACTGAGATTGATTTTAATTCAAACTTGTTTATTAAAATAGATCTGATTTTTCTCATTTCTGTATCAGATGGATTTAAAATGAGTTATCAACTCTGCCTCTGCCTATTGCTGCGCACATAACAGAAAAATATGAGCTCCCTCTTGTGGTCCAAAAAACCCTCTCCTTTCCCCAACTGAACCAAGTGGACCCTGAACAAAGCTGTTAAAATATATCAAGTTTCTTGGGTAATTCCTAGACTTCATTAAGGGATACATCTCTGACATAACAGTATTATTGAGACATTTCAAAGCATGGCACAATAATATAAAAAAAAAATAGATAGGGCTAGAGTCATTCGAACAAGAAAGTAAAAGCTTCTCTAAATACAATGTGTTTAAAATACGGAATAATAATGCCTGATATGCAAGCAGAGACTTCTTAGTGCAATAGAACACATTTTTTAGCTATTAGAAATAAGAAGCATGTTCTCAATAAGACAAAGAATAATTTTACAACTTCTGGGATTACAGACATTGCAAAATAAGATACTCATTGCAGGCACTTTAAGACTGAAAATTCTTAGAAAACTGTGTCGAAAAAGAGTCTTCTCACAAAAAAAGGAATAATTCAAGGTGTCACCTTCATCAGTAATACAATTTTACTACTTTGCAGCCCAAGAGTCTGCTTATAACTGCTCCATGTGTATCAAGATTATTTGTGTTCCTGATGATAAATCAGATAGGAAAAAGTTTAAAGGCAATGAAATTGTTGCTTCTTTAGCCTGTAATTAATTCTCATTTTAAAGGGTGTAAATTTCATATGGTTCTTGCTGTAAGTTTCCGAAACAGTAGAAAACCAGAAACTTAGACTTACTTGATTTCAAATTACATACATAGGTATGGACTCCTGCATCAATTAGATACATTATTTTCTTATCTGTGATTTTAATTTTTCAGTAACTAAGTTGTTTATTTTTAGAAAAATCTTTGTCAAATGGGGGATTAATGGTGAGTGATATTCTGTTTTGCTGCAGTGATTATGCACACCTAAAGGTTGTTAGAATGACATCTTAAATGGTTTCTTTTGGATGGTCCTTTTAACTATTTTAGATTACAATGAGAAATACTGTACATCAACCTTTGCATCATATGACCAAGTGTTGCGAAGGATCTCTCCTGAAGGAGTTAAGAGATAGCAATCCTGTTGCCATCTGTGTGATAGCTTTAGTTTATCTGGGAAGCACTTTTTATCCTTGTTTATCAAGGAAAAACAAGGTCAGAAGGTATTCCCTGTAAGGAATTACGTGTAGACAAGGTGGCAGTACACTTCCTCATTGCTGAATGAGAGATGGATTGAGACTGTTCATTAATCTTTTACCAAATGTCATTTCTTTGACAGAAGACTAAAGCTGCACAATAGTCAGAGGCCTTAGAGAGAACTGATGAACAATCTCAGTGGCAGAAGAGAATTGGAAGACTTTATTTAGAAAATATAACTTCTGCTCTTTTATAATTAGATTGAAAGCATGCTGTTATGATATCTTTGTCCTAGAATAGGTTTCCTGGAGCATGAGCATGGATTTGATTGTATTCAAGAAAAATTCAAGCCATACTTTCAAATGTTATCTGCTGAGGTTCTTTTGGTGGGAAGACTCTTAACAGCAGCGGCTGTGTAGTGATTAAATGAGCACTAGTGAGTACTTCTATTAAAAAAGAAGAAAACATGGGAGCATATACTCATGGAGACAAACCTATTTATCATCTGAGAACTAATGTTATAGAGAGAAAAGATGGAGACAAATGAACACCTCTGCTTTCCAGAGTGCAAATAACTTGTCAAGCTGTCAAAGAGAATGTTTTTACCATTTATCAGATTGTTCTATTCTTTGAAATGCTTAAACATTCTGTCAATCACATTTGAAACCACTTGTATGGTTTTCAAACATTCTCTAGCCTAACTGCAAGAGAAGAGCTTTAACAAATGGTGATTTCCTTTAAAGCATAGTTTACTTTAAGAGGCACTTTCCAATCCATATGTGATTACAAATTTTAAAGGAATATAGAATGATGAAAGTTTAGCTGGAGAAATCCATGGATAAGCATATTGATTTTTATAACTTTTTAATTAAAAAATTATAATATTTTTGCTTTCCTGGAATAGTAGTTTTGACATCATACAAGGACTTTGTTAATTCACACTTCTTTTTCCTACTTTTCCATTTGTTCATACGCTTTCTTTCCTACGCACTTCAGTTCATTTGGTTGTTTTTTGTCTTTCTTTTCTTCCTCTTACTTCCTTAACTACCACACCATATGAAACCAGGAAAAACCTCATCAGCTCATAGCGTTGCTTAGCAATGTCATGAATCTCTTGCTGTCTGTTGTGAAGCCATGGCATCCTGGTCTTTGTACAAAGATTGTTATATCATTGTTTTGCTATAGGTTTCATTTTTTCCTTTAGATTTCTGATAAGAGATGATGTGTCTAGACAGCGTACATAAGAGATTACCTTCTATCCATTTTAATATAATTAGATCAAGCCATACCAAAGCTCACCAAGATTTTAGGTTTAAAAGGTCAACAGCTTTTATTCCATATCTCTAAGATAAGCACCTTACATTTGGCTTAATGTGTAGAGTGCTGTGCCTGAAAGAAAAGGAGCTTCAAAAGATTTCCACTTCTATTATATAATTCAAAATAGAAATTTGATACTGTAATACATCCATTTTAACTTCTGTGATTCATGGAGATAGAGATAAAAATAGGTCAGATGTGCCCCTACTGGTTCAGGATTATTCCCTGAAATATATTTTCTACTTCTAAGAGTAGATTTAACTATCTCCAGTGAGGATTTACATTTATTAAACTTGAGGGCTATTTTCTGGTGGTCAAAATATATTATCATTTATTATTTGTATTATGGTAGCATTTGGAGAGATCAACCGAAATTAGAATCCCACTATGCAAGGTATTCTATGAACACATTGAAGGAAGTAATTTTTCCCCTGAAGGATTTAGTCTAAATAGATAAAACAAAGATTGAGAAAGTGGCCATAACAATATCCCCATTTTAGTGAAGCACAACAGAAGCGAAGAGAGGTGAGCTTCTCCTTGGCTTGTTGATAAAATACATGACAGACCTGACAAGTGACTTCAGATCTGCTACATTCTAGCCTTGTGCATTACCCAGAAATAGGTTTTTGCATTAAAGTAAGATACCCCTCAATGTTTTGATTACTAGATTTTTTCCTTCTCTAATATCTTGCCTCTTTTGGGATTTATAAAATTCATTAAATTACTTTGAGTTATATAATTTTCAATGTTAAATTGTCCTGCTTGTTAACTATACCACTCAAATATCAGAAGAAACTTAGCATATAACCCATGTTTTCAGAACTCCCTCCATTGTTCACCAAATGACTTGTTGAGTTTTAAATTTTTTTTCCCTTTTCTCTGCCAGCTTCTAACTCCGTTTTGAGTTCGCTGTTTCTTTCTTTAGCTTTATAGTTCAAAATTCCCAGTGTTGATTGCAGTATCACTGAACTGTTTTGCCAAAATTCTACCAAACAGAGAAGTTGGCTTATATTTTCCATGTAATCGCTGCCTGGCATATTCTGTAAGTAGGGATATTTCTCCTGGCAAACAAAAATGAATATGGCCAATCCTAGTGAAAGCAATACAGCATGGTTCTAAACAGCTTAGTGTTATAAAGCTAGTATGTCAAATTTGCAGACTCTTGGAAACAAATTGTTGTGGTTTAACCCCAGATGGCAACCAAGCCCAACACAGCTGCTCATTCACTCCCTGCAACAGTGGGGTGGAGGAGAGAGGCAGAACGGTAAAAGTGAGAGAACCTGTAAGTTAAGACACTTTAATAGATAAAGAAAATGCTGCATATGTAAGCAAAAAACCCCCACGAATTAATTCCTCACTTCCCATGGGCAGGCAGGAGCTCAGCCATCCCCAGGAAAGAATAGCTCCATAATATGTAACTTGAGAAGACAAATGCCATCACTGAGTGTCTCCCCTTTCCTCCGTTTTCCCCAGCATTCTATGCCAAGCATGAGGTCATTATGGTCTGGGATATTCCTCAGGTGAGTTGGGGTCAGCTGTCCTGGTTCTGTCCTTTCCCAACTTCCTGAGCACTTCAAGCCTCTTGCTGATGGGGTGGGGTGAGAGGCAGGAAAGGCCTTGACTCTGTGTAATCACTGCTCAGCAAAGATGAAAATAAGGACAGATATTATTACTCAATTCAAAATATAACCACCATCTATAAAGAAAATTTACAAGACAAGCACAAAAACATTTCATTTAGGCCAACATGGTTGAGAGCATCCCTTCAGCACTTGTTTTTCAGTCCTGTTTTGCTGGCATATTTTGTTTATTAGGCTTTTCTAGCAGGGTGATAGTGTAATTCAGGCCAAGGTGACCTGTATAATTTCTTGTCTGACAGTAGATTTTTAGACACACTTAAAATGTTCCTCTTTAAACACTTCTAGAACATAATTTCAATTAAAAAAATACAGTATTATGTGTGCTCTTTCTGTGGTATTTGGGAGAGAGATCGTAGAATCATAGAAAATACTGCTTTGGAAGTGACTCACAGGGATCACTGAAGTTCACCTGTATGTCCTTTTGGAAAACAGGTTTCAATTTCCAATTAGCTTTGATAGTAACAAAAGAAACTAACAAAATATAGAACCAAACATTCCTTCCTAACCCTATCACATGTGTTTTCCACAAACTATCCTTTTTTGCATCTCAGTTGCTGAAAATATTTCCAGCAACCTCTCCTTCAGTATAGTATTTGTTGGGGGGAATCAATGCTTCAAAAGGGAGTATTTTCATTTTTCAATTAATATTTTTCTCTTCTTAGTTTGGACCATTGCACCTACCCTGTCTCAGCCAGAAAAAAATGTATTTTGTGATTTAACACTGAGACAACAGAAGAGAAAATGGCAGCAGAATTCAATATGTTAGCAGCAGAAAGAATGCTAACAGCTCACTATTTGGGGGAAAAATAGAAGCTAGCGTCTTCAGGCTCAGACATCTGTTTCACAGAATTTGCCAAGAAATGCCATAACTGTGAGCTCTAGTATCATTAATTAACATAACATAGGTAGTGTTGAAGAGATGGATTTAAAAGATTAAAGAAAATACGTTATATTTTGTGTTCTTTCTCATAAAGTTTCTTACTCTGCTAATTTTCATTACTTTTCTTCATAATTGCCACTACTAGCTTATTAACTTGGGGTTTTTTCTTATGATGATGCTTCAAGGATGGACAATCTGCATCTTCTCAATCAATAATGAGCTACTGAAGGGCAATTAGCACTGTCAGGCCTGCTCACCAGCCACTGATGCAAACTTTTGTACTCCAGCACACTTGTCTGTTGATCAGTCAGCTTCATCCAAGACCATTATGCCCTCCAGCCAACAATAAATCTGTAACTAACACAATACAACTGTTGTACGAACCATACAAATTAAGACAAGAAGTGATTGCTTTTGTTGTCTTTCAATTCCTTATACTCTTTATGCTGCCTGTGATAGAGGATTTACAATTTAGGATGGTCTGAGAGTAGTAGCTGTGTGCAGCTCAGCCACTTAAACAGGAAAAAGTACATAGCAAAAAATGAACATAAAATATTTATTATGTGTATGGGTTGGCTTTAATTCTTAAGAGTGCCTTGTTTTCCTGCCCATCTCTCTCCTGGAGTAGTGCCTCAGATGCAAAACAAGAAAGCTACAATTGAGTCTAATGTATCAAGGCTTACTTTTGTCACATTCCACGTCATGGAACACATTCCATGTCTTCCTCTTTCATCCCTTGTGAGTGGATGTATTTATAATCCGCTCAGTTCAGTCACTCCATGTCTATCGTATGTTGCCCCCAATAATTCTGCCTGCTTCATGGGTTAGTCAGATCTTAAGGGTTATTAGAAAACTTAACTGGCTTCTGTTCTTTTTATGTTCCTAAGCACGTTGCTGGTACACAAAGACCACAAGGGAAAGAGGAAGAAACCAAATTGTATGTGCTCTGAGGTCTTGAAGTGTTGACTAGCCGTGTTATTAAAAATAATGTGAAATGTTTTAGCGGTTTTTTCAATCTTGTGTTTTATAGCCTATTTTTTTTAATTCTAACATGAAAAAAATAATCTAATCACAGTGGTTATTTTCAGTAAACAGCAAATATTGCAAGAACAGTGAATCCCAAACTGATAATCATACTAGGTCATTTTTTCCCCTGCAGGAACCTGTCATTCCTTATTAGTTATTTACTATTTTTAAATATAGCGATGTTCTTCTACTGCTACTTTATCTTACATAAAATATAGGAAATGACAAATATTGCAACATGGATTAAGATCAGAAGACAGGGATGTATATAATTTTTTTCAATGGGATCTCAAAATCTGCATGATCTGTCGTACTTGTCTCAGAAGTGAAACCACATTAAAGTGTTAATTTCAGAATCAGCATTAGGAAAGCATCCTGCTTATTCAAGGGCATATTTTGATTTTCGGAAAATCCAGACCATAATTTTTAAGCTGATTGTGAAGGTTTACTAGCCTAACTTCCTGTGTAGACACACTCAGGATTACAGCTTTGTGTTATAGCTGATCTAATAAAACACCATGCTGTTATGAAAATGGTGACTGGGTTCAGCTGGCTGCTGCTTGATCAGGTGTAAAGAAAGCACATAGACAGGTATGGCATGAGCTGGGCTCCAGCAGAACATCCTTCCATGACCACAGTGAGATTTAGATTAGTTGAGCTATATCTTTGAACTTTCTTCACATTCTAACATGGAGGTGCTGTTTTCATTTTGGTTTTGTTTTACAAAAATCTTCCTCTGTGGAACAGGGAAAAAAAATTCCCTACAAAAAATTATTTTTTTATGTCTCTACTGTAAAGAATAACAATTTTTCCTTATGTGGCTAAGCCCTTCTATTACTTACCATGCTCTACTAACAGAAATACAGAATTTCTACCAAATACTGGCACATGTGGTAATAAGTGTTCTTGCAACCACCAAAATGGGAGAGAAAGAATGAGCCAAAAATCAGGGACTTGGTAGATCCTGACTCAGCATTGGTTATATAGACCATATACAGATGTATATAACAATATGGGCTATTCCACAGATTTTCTGGGTTTTTCTGGGAAAATATACTCTGTTTTTCTGTCTTCCTGTATTATTGACAGTTTTGCAAAACATTGGGTCACAGGACCCTCAGCATGTTAGATGATAATAATTAAGCAAACCAGAAAGTTCTTTTTTTTTCCAGAATTGATATAAAGATAGCTTGACCATTATATATTTAAATATGTGTCATTATAAGGCATAGTGTATATCTTCATCCCTGACTATAGATAGTGGTGATGTGTGAAAAACACTGGAAAAAGAAAGCATAGGCTATGATAGCTGTACTAATATAGTTGAAAGAAAGAAATAAAATAAGGAGAGAGTATTTACTTTTAGAATTGAAAACTATAGTTCATTTTGCATATGATAGTTCTGGGGGAAATATCCTTGACATCTTAGAGTTTAGGCTATAAATCATTAGAAAGACTTTTCCATTTTCACTAAAGTAATTATGTTGCATTTGAGCATCTTATTACACAAAGATGTGTAACTGAGTGGGATTCGTCAAGAGTCTTTGCAGTTAGCTCACATAAAGTAGTTCTTTTTCTTTGGCCCATCATCAGGCCTGAGTATAGTGTCAGACATCTGATTAACACAGAAAATCATAGGCTTGCTGAATCATTTGATATTTCTTGGAGAATAAAGGGGACTATAAAGTAGAGTATGAATAATTCATACTCAGGACTATCCAAAGTAATTTTCTGATGATGTGATTTCTCCCTCTTTTCGGAACTGAACTTTGCTTTTAAAAGCCAGTGTGATAAAAGTGTGTTTCTGTAGTGTGGAGACATCTTCCTTTTCAAATATTTATCTTATAAAGTAGAAGTGTCACAAATGTTGAAAATAGCAAGAAGAAAGACAAAAATATATTGGAATTTCTTTACCAGAGAGAACTGTAGGGTGTGAAAATAAACTGACTTGTTATTTCAGGAGATTTAGTCTTGACAGTAGAAAACTATACTTTCAGTGGAGGGTACAACTAATTTTTAAGAGCATCACGCTGTCACAAAATGTAAACTGAGAACTTGGCACGATATTTTTCTCCTGCAGAGTGCTTTGTAGGAGATGAAAAATAGAACCCTGCCAGTCTGCTTCATTGCCACATTTAATAGGCTGAGCTGGGTGCTAAGAAATACAATCTGGAAATTTTTTCTCTAGTGGTTTAGCATGTTAAAGTCCTGAGTGTTTTTTCTGCTGACCAGCTCATCTATAGATTATCATCTCAATATTAACAAACAAAAAGGCTTAAGCAGATGAAGTCTATTACTATCCTTGCCCTTCCTATTTTCCAGGCTTTGCCTCATTTTTGAGTCTCTATAGCCTATTCCAACACTTTCATGTTATCATTCACTGGGCTTGCCTCCTGAAACATAAGTTCTTGGCAAACAATGGAAATTGTTATCTCTGGAGAAAAATCATAATCTTGTTTTGTGAAATCAAGCATGAGGGAATAGGCTTCTGTGATGAATTAGCTGAGTGATCAGGGAGTGCCAGACCATGCTAGAGTAAGTCTGCTTATGGTTAAGAGGGCTTATGGTAAGTGGAAAAGGTGTCATCTTGACAGTTAGAGCATTGCAACCTCTGATGAGGATTACAGATGAAAGATTGGTGCCTGGATAAAAGCAATAGAAGGAGAATAAGTAAGATCTGGACAAGGCATAATAGGAACAACTACACATGAGATTATGAGGGAAATGATATATAAAAGCCCTTTGGAATGCACCTGTGATGTGTTTGCTTGTATGTGCTGAAGTCAGATTAATAGTTTATTGTGTTCATCGAAGACATGGGAATTGAGTCCTTCATTTTAATAATCTTTTATAAATAATCTTCTTTTACTTTTTTGTAATCTGCATATAAATATTATACTACATTGATGTGTAGATTCTGATTATACTCATTACAGTCCCATAGTACTGTTGTAGTTATCCTAGTATAAATATATTTTTTTCAGTACATATATTTTTCAGTTTCATGTGGAAGAGGGAAAAAACCCACTGTGGTCAGATACTATTGCATTGTAAAGTAATACAACAGTATCTGAATTGGGCCTGTAGTATTTGGTGTCTGTCCCATTTGGAGATTTATTGCCTTGACCTAACAGTTACAATGAGAATCCAATTGGAATTCATGGAATCCAATTTAAAAACCCAACAAGAGTATAGCACTTGAATGAGTGGTAACAGTAACTTGGAAGGGGCTTCAGCCAAAGACATTGTGATTGAAGCACTTCCTACTTCAGGAATGGTATTGTTATAAATAAAAGTGTATCAAATTCGCTTGTATGATTTCAATGTAAGTTATGTCATATCAATTATGTATAAGGTTTTGTTTTATTAAAATTGTAGCTTTTAGGTTTTTCCTATGACAATGTAGCTTTTAGGTTTTTCTTTCTCTGTGTTGTAACCACTAAACCTAAGTATCAGACCTTGCTGGAGGCAACCTTGGATGGGCGAAGCCGCTCTCAGGAGTACCTGATAAATGCGTTGATAAGCAAACCATTGTACCACCTCGGAACACCGGGACCCGCCTAGAGGATAGCAATTTGGAATGGAACTGAATAAAGATTGTATCAAGACACATATGTAAACGAGGCAGCCCCGGAGAACTGATGTGATTAAACATAAAACTCACTCATATGCATCAGGGTTCCCGGCACTGGTCTACACAAATGTAAAAATCCTCCGAAGAAGGGGAAATGGAGGAGGGAGGAAACCCAGAGAGAAATTAATCAAACATTTAGACTGTACTGAAATTTAAACTAACCCGAGAGCCAGCATTGTTCCAACATCGGACCGAAAGGATGAAGTCAGAATATTCTAAGAGACAAAGAAGTTCCTGGCCCTGGGCTAAATAAACTGTATAAAACCTGGACGCAGTGAGCAGCAAATTGTGAACTTCACCGGACTGTTGTGTCAGGGGCAGAGTCCTAGTTCACCCTCTGCCTAGGCATTGAGCTCCCGTGGCCCGGCACTCTGTCGGTATTTTTCTGTTTTGACCTCTGTCATTTTGATCATTTAATTGGCATAAAACCCTGTTCATTCTATTTTTATATTCTGTTGTTCTAATAAATTCTGTTATTTTTTTATTGTTCAAATCTGGCTCATGAAAAATTATTTTGATTCGGCCTGACCAAGGCACCATCCATAACAGTATGAAAGGCATGTGAGAGAGCACCACAGCACGCTGTAAAGTGCAATTAGAAACAGGGTGGATAAGAAAATGGTTAGACTCACTTGTGCCTCCTCTGTTCCTAGGAGTAACAAAATATTTCTATAATAATTATCCTGAAGCTGGATTCTCAGGTAACACTTGGGAGCTTTATGTACATATTTAATCTTGTATTATTCATCAAAAGCCTCTGGAAATAGTTGGAAACCATAAAACAGTTTTTGCTGTGATCAAGGGAATTTTTAACCCTCTGCAGAAAACAGGACAAAACAGAACTGATTTTGGGAGGGGGGTGTGTGGAGAATGGAGGAAGGGGTACAAACGGGAGAGCAGAAGGTAATCCAGTTTTTATTGTGTTGGGGTTTTTTTGTTGTTTTGGTTTTTGTTTGGTTGTTGTTGTTTTTTATTGGATTTATTGATAAAAAGCCCAAAGGCTGCTTGGAAGTGACCTCAGTCCTGTTCTTAGAACTGAGGGAATACAGGCGGGAAGCTAAAGCTTGCCTTTAGTCAGTGATCTGTGAATAACCCTCAGTCCCTTAATGACGTGAGAGAAGCCTCCAAAGGGAGACAGTGAGTCAGAGAGAAGGAGGCACAGAGATTGCTTGAACAACTATTAGCACGTCATTGGTAATCCCAGCGACACCTTTCACATCCCTGGCATTTGTCTCAATGCACTCCCCTGAAGGCTGGTACTGTTTTATTTAAGGCTTTCTCACTGCCTTCTGGAGATGTGTGTGTTACTGTAGCCTGACTGATTGGTTGTCTGTTATGTTTACTAACACTATGAGATCCTGAAAGATAGGGGAATCTGTGGAATTTCTACCATGGCTCAATATCCCTGAACTAAATCTGCTTTTTATGTTAGGCACAAGGAAAGAGTATCCAAATAAACATGAACTTAAAAGCAAATCTTTTATAAAACATTTAAATTGCCACACTGCAGAAGAAAAAGTTGTCTTGATGTAGTACTACCCAGATATGCTTCTGCCTGCTTGTCATCTAGTAAGGATCTTGTGATATGTGTGTGTATACTGATGAGGAATGCTAATCTTGTGTTTTGCATCTCTGTTGAGCATTTGTGTTCCTCTAAATAGCTGCCTAGAAGATGGACAAAGGAAAGAGCAAGCCAAAAAGCTTTTCAGAGGAATAAAGGCAGAGAACCTTTTGAGATAATGCTTCTTCCTCATTCAAAAAAAGATATCAGTTCGGGTGGGGCTGTGGGGAAATCACAACATCGAAAGGAAAGTTGACAGTGAGCAGGATTGAAGAGGCTGTTTCAAGAGGTAAAGTTTATAATGTGGTTCCGGAGCTGTTTGTGTTGGTTAGAATTGTGGCTTGTGCAGTCTGTTCCTCACCCAAACCTACTGTCTCTGACCAACACTTCCAACTGTTAGTCTCAGCTTTCCATTTTGTCACCACTTCAGCGGCTGACCCTGGGCAAAGACTGTCCTTAATGACTCAATTTCTTTTTTTTTTATCAAATGCCATGCTAGTAATCACTGCAATAACATGACTAGTATCCACCTGTATCATAAAAGACTTAGATGTTTACAGAAAGTTTTGGACTTCCATCTGCAGTTTTTAGTTTTCTTTTGGGAAAGGAAAAAGAAAGGAAAAAAAAAAGAGAGAGAGACCAAGAATACCCACAGCATTTCAGCCAAATGCTTCAGTTGTGGGCATTTCTAATTTTTATCTGAGTCTTAGGCATCTCCAAGGAGATAAGTTTGCTGCTAAGTTTTCTTTTGATTACAATTTCCATAATCCATGGCAGGTGAGCATTCTCCTCACTGGTCTTCTCATGTGTAAGAGTGGCTGTGCTGCCTGAGAGGAGAAAACATCAGAGCTGGAAAGCATAAGGCATCATAGTAACATTAGCAGATAAAATATTCAAATTTATGCAACAGAAATCTGAGATTTTAGTAGGAAGATATTTCGTTTTCCTGTCACTCTACTTTCTCCAAAGAACAGAAATATAACTATGATACTTTCTCTGTGAGAAACAACTGAGCAGTTCCTTCCCAAAGGGAGCCAATACCAGAATTTCTGCTAATAAAAGCTGTAGAAGTTTAGGGAAAGTATAGAAGCCTTCATAAAGGAAAAAGCAGGTCTGTTCTTTCCCTAGAGGACTAT
The DNA here is from genome assembly GCA_013397295.1 of Polioptila caerulea. Classification (NCBI taxonomy): domain Eukaryota; kingdom Metazoa; phylum Chordata; class Aves; order Passeriformes; family Certhiidae; genus Polioptila; species Polioptila caerulea. Next base: position 101,398 of record VYXF01004116.1, read on the forward strand.
TCTGACAGTCATATATCAGCTAATGTGTTTCCTTTCTACATCTTTAGTGAGGATTATGTAGGAACACTTGTAGCAGCGATACGCTACCAAAAAATTCCTCTGTGCTGAACAACAGAAAAGCTTTAGCTGTAACACTGGTAGTACAAAACTAGAAAAAGCACTTTGCTTACTATATTAAGGAAGCATCTCTTCCTGTGAATTTGTAGCACTCCTACATGATACACATTTTTTCCTCTTATAGTTGAAATAGATTCAAAAACCCTTTTTCTATTCCTTTCCCTTTTCATGAGTCAAAATTACTAATTTAATGTCCATGAAGAACTTGGATTATCCAGCATATGCTAAACATAGCTACCGAACATTTGCCACATGTCAGAACTTTGCAAATGTTGTTTCTGGAATTATTTATATTGATTACATTGGAAACATGGATGGTTAGCAGTGATTGCCACAGTAGTTTGTGGAGACTTACAGATGGAACTCCCACTATCCTTTATGGTCAAAACTTGATATGTATAAACTTAAGTGCATCTTTTAAAGGATGGCAACTGAGAAATGCAAAAGTGGGCATAATGTGTGAAATAATCAGGGCCAGGAGACCAGGCTCCTTTTTATAGCCTTTATTAAGAAATCAGCTCTGGGGTGGGGGCTCAAGGGGTCGCGCACACTGCCACTGCTCCCTTTTGGACGGCACAGAGGAGGAGAAGTGCAGGCAGCTTTGCCGAGGGGCAGAGCTGGGATTTCCATCCTCACGGGAGTCCTCAGGAAGACACTGAATCGGCTCGAAGTCCAGGGGGGTCATGTGCTTTCAGGTCTACTGTGGTCAGGGCGAATTTACAAGTTCGATGGAGAGACAGCTCTGCCTTTCCCTGGCACAGTCCTGCGGTTGGTTTTGCAAACTTCGGCTCGGACTCGTTGTTTTAGGGGTATTTTCTTTTAAATTGAGGCTTTTCGGTCTTAATTTGCATGTTCTGTTTCTCTTTCCCATCGTCTCTCCTCGCCATTGTTCCTCTCGTCGCCNGAGGAAATTCTGGATTTTTATTCATAACAATGTGGAAATTAGAACACTGGGTATAAAGGAGAAATGAGAATGACTGCAAATTTGGAGTCAATGGGTACCCATAAACTTCCTTTAATTTTCAGTGATTGTCTTCTGAATGTGAGTAAGACACTTTTGTTTCTTACACAGCGAAATGAGGATTTTGGATCTCTACCTGAGCTAGGGGGATTAGTTAATGTTAACAATGACTGCTGATAAAACTCAAGGATTATATATGTTCTTATGGCAGTCTGGTACATTGTGTTCTACAATATGCTGTAATAAATGACCTTCAGGAAAAGGGTCACTATGGGATGAAATCAGCATTTCTGGAAATTTGCTATGATTAATTCTAAGCAGTGGGAGTGTTCTGGGGTACATGAGAACTTTGTGGTACTAAGAGAAAATATAAATGCAAAATGCCATAAACAGAAAATTATCTGTTTTGCAATGTGGTAAAAGTCAATCTCCCCTGTAACAGAATGGCTTCCTTGGTTTTGTCCTTACCTGTAGTTTCTGAAACCTACTTTGTCTGCTTTTCACAATTATAGCCAGTAGAATATGTAGATTTGTTTAAATTAGAACAAACACTTGCTTAAAACTGAGAAAACTTTTTTTTTTTTTTTTCCTAAAATTAAGAGAGTGTCATTATTGCTATTCACATTGCAATAATATTTTGGTTTGGAGAAAATACTTCTTTTAATTTTTAAGAGAGGTCTTGATTCTTTGATATAGAAATACGTTTGAAAAAATTGTCCACGTTAACTAAATCCTGCTTCTATCTTATTGAGGATAATGCAACTGAATATCAATTCCACTTAATTAATTAGTTTAACTTTACAAGAGTTTGCAAATAATCCCCATGAGTTTTGTTCCTGCCTATTTGCTTGTCTGTACTTATTATTATGTTCACAGAAAGCATAAACATAATTAAAATGCTTTCCTAGACTTTTTTGCCTCCTATGTCGGCATGTATACTTTGTTTTCATGCCACTTCATACAGTATTATGAGTCATGCTCAGATCTTCAGAAAATGCCTTGTTATTATCTGGTCTGGTGTCCTGTGGGCCTGTACTTGGACCCCTAGAAATGGCAGCTAATTAGTTGAGCTGTAAGGAGAAGCAGGAAAGAAGATTAAATTAAGGACCTCAATGGATTTTTTTTTTTTGTTTTTTTTTTTTTTTTTTTATTGGGGGAAATGAAAAA